>OW052221.1:136032399-136632399 GCA_932526605.1 Nephrotoma flavescens | reverse complement strand
AAAAAATGAATTATATACCAAGATTGCTTTATAATTTGAGCATACTCAAACCACGATACATTATCAGTAAAATTATTGAGAATTTATTGATACAAGTGCACTATGTGGATTTTTTGACTCTACCAGTATGCAGTTCAAGCGGTAAGGCATAAAGAATAATGAGCCCATAACAAAATTGTTTGTTCAGAAATGAAATGAAAGGCAACAGCAATTAGTGTTACCGACGAGAATACACTAGTAAGCCCTGCAAGCTACCATTATTGAATTTTAAACTGCGAAATGGCGTAAGCACTACAACCCACTAGAAGGTTGAAACATATGATAGATCTGTTTTCGATTTTGCCAAGATGTGGTAAACTTATAGAAACTTATCTTTGAGAAATTTCAGCTCACTCTGAACTTTCCAATTAATCTGATTTGGTAACCACGCTCCCAAAGAAAGTTGAAACGGTTATAGATCTTCTAGATATGAACGCTCACTTAATCCCAACTCCTTTTGGGAGCAAATGTTAGATGAGTTGTAATGAAAATGTTTTCTGCTTCAAACTGGATATACCTCGAAAATAAACACTTGTACCATTTCAAACATATTCATACATTCAACATTTCAAAAATTCATTTCACACCTGATCCAGTAGCAGAATGTTGGGAAAACGGTACCACAAATTGTCAAATCCACAAGGGACTATTAAACAGACATTTTACTTTCAAAATGTAAATAAAATGTATTTAAAGGCAGCTCATTTTCATAATTTGGTATTAAAAATACTCTTTCCGATTTATATCATCTGTGACATATTATTCAACGATAAAATTTTAAGTTGAGAATTCTGCCCTAGTCAATATGTGGTTTATAAATGTGATCGCTCACCCCAAACAAGCATAAAAGAATCCAATGGCGGAGTATTCATAGCCATCGATACATCCCTGCACTTAATGAATTGGAAGATTCAACGATCGAGCAATTGTGTGTTAAAATAGTCATCAATAATAAGTCAGTACGAATTTATACGCGGGGTATATTCCAACTGATTCGCCTAAATCATCGTATACCATGAGAGACCCACCACCCGCCAGATCATGTTTTTACATCTATTTAAAGTAATAGATTTATGATATGACGATCAACTTATCAGTCTCGAAAACAAAGAAAGAACTAAATTATGTTTCCAGGATAGTAAACAGAAATTTAATACGTATAACCAAAATGTTGAATCTTTTTTGGAACTGAGATACAGAAGCTATATTCACAATCTAAAGGAAAAAAACTCACAATCTAAAGGAAAAACTTTTGGACATTTTTAAAAACAAAACGAGAAACTGATGGTTGCCCAGATCAAAAGATAAAAATGATCTATTATAACGCCTGAAAAGCTCCCGGTCTGACACATAGATGCTACCACAGATGTAAAGCCATATAATTTTTAAATTCTACCAACCTTCAAAAGATACCTAAATTTTATGCCATTTCGTTCACTAAGTTTACAAGTTATAGTAGTATTAGTGACGCTACTTTAGTTAATTTCAAAACAATGAAAAATAGGATTTCGTGTGAAGGGAGGGCAAAATGGGTACAGTGTTTACTCACAATGGATCTCACAAATTGTACTAATTGCACATTGAAATGCTTCCGTCTTCACCAGATTTGCCCCAATTTATTACTTGTTTGCAAACCTCGAAAAAACTCCAGGGAAAGAGATTTGGCTCCAATGAAGAAATGATTACCGAAACTGAAGCTTATTTTGAAGACAAAGATAAATCGCTCTACAAAAAAGGCATCAAAATGCTAGAAAGACGTTGAACTGATTGTATCCAAAAAATAAGTGTTTTCTTTGTTAGCCCGGAAACTTTTCAGGCGATGTGTTAGATCTAGATTTAAATTTTAAAAATCTTGTGATCCTCAGATTATAATCAATATGTTTGCTGAGTTTTTCCAATCTGTTTATAAACTAGAAGACATTGATAATTATAAGGTTCGCATCATTGCTAGTAAATGTGTACGGGCGAGCAACTAAATCGACTGAAACCTCAGCGCGTACAAAACGGCGTATTTTTTTTTTAAATGACCTAACCGATTTTTGTTAAACAACCTTTTTCTAGAATGGGTACAAAGGGCCGAATGTCGAAGGGCCGTTTTTTTTTTATTTTTGGTAATCTAATTTTTTAAATTTGTTGTTTTATGGAAAATTTTGTAATTTTTTTATTCAACATAAATGAATTTCTTATGAATTTATGTATTTTACTATTTTGCATCTTTGGATATTCATGAAATTCCATGTGTCCAGTTAGCGATACATTTTGGTGAAGGAAAATTGTGGAGTTGGGGTCGTTGGCCCGACTTTCAAAATCCCGAAATCAGTAATAATTGTGGAGGCTAACGGCCTCGCTGCACTCCCTCCGCTTCGAGGAAATTTATATGTGAACTTCGGGGGACATAGGAGCTGAGACGTAGGAGCGGGTTATATAGAATCTCTTAATGACACCTACTCTAGTAGGTAAATATAAAAAATATTAAATATTAAATTTTGTTTTTTTTTATCTATAGAAATACAAAATTTAATATTTAATATATTTAAAAAAATCCCGATTTTTAAAGTTTCAGCAAAATCAGGATTTCAAAAATCGGGATTTTAAAAGTCGGGATTTTTTTGTCGCGGTTTTGATAATTCGGTCTTCAGATAATAGCTATATGGTA
This sequence comes from Nephrotoma flavescens, assembly GCA_932526605.1. Classification (NCBI taxonomy): domain Eukaryota; kingdom Metazoa; phylum Arthropoda; class Insecta; order Diptera; family Tipulidae; genus Nephrotoma; species Nephrotoma flavescens. Next base: position 136,629,704 of record OW052221.1, on the reverse strand, counting down.
CACAAAATAAAAAAATAAAAAATATGTATTTCTAAAAACAAAATAAACAAAAAAATCGGCCCTTCGACCTATTCGGCCCTTTGAAAATTGGTGCTTTGACAGCCTAGTATTTTATCATTAAAATCTATACAGTACTTTTTAAGTTACGGCAATCGTAGCAAAATACGTTATTGCGGTGAAAACAATTAGCGTGCTGCTATGTATAGAGTTTTCCAATAAGAGGTTTTATTTTGAATAGCCTGCTCTTTGGGCAGCTGTGAATTTTGAAGCTGTCGTTTTTTGACATTTGATAAATAAAAACTACGCCATTACTAAAAATGGTACGTCACACGCTACAACAACGCATTCAAATTGTTAACATTCAATTCGGCCTCACCATCCTCAACGTGTCACTGGTTGGTGCGGTTTTTGGGCTGGCGGTGTGATTGGACCTTACTTATTCGAAAATAATGCTGGTGCAACTGTTACGGTAAATGGATTGCGCTACCAAGCTATGATTAATGAGTTTTTTTGGCCAGAATTTTTAAGATATTGATGTGGGCAACGTTTATTTTCAGCAAAACGGCGCTACGTGCTACACAAGCAACGAAACAATCGCAATTTTGCAAAAAAAAGTTTCCTAACCGTGTTATTTCTCAAAGAGGTGATCGCAATTGCGGTGGCAAATCTTGTGATTTAACACCTTTAGACCCTTTTCTTTAGGGGCTACGTGAAAGATAAGGTATATGCCAATGCTCCACAACCGATTCAAGACCTTAAAGATGGAATTCGTGAAGTTATCGAGGACATACAGCCGCAAATGTGTGAAGTGATGATGGAAATTTCATGAAAAGGATGTGGTGCAACCGTAGCCGTGGCGGCCATTTGGCTCATATCGTTTTCAAATGTTACTGGCATACCTTCCTCTTTACAATGAAATAAACATTCATTGATTTGAAACCTCTTACTGGAAAACTCTTTATAATACCACGTTGACCGATATTTGCCATCAGTCATTTATTCGACGTTGACCTGAACAAATCTTTCAATCATTTCCATTCGTTGTTTCCTCAAAATCATGGATACTACTCCAGTTGTTGCTTTATTGTAAGAAGGATGAAATCATTGAGAAGTCGCTCGTCAGCTAAATATGAGCCAATCTGCTGTTTCACGGGCGGGTACCTAGAAGGATTGATTTATCGTCCTAACTTCACTGTGAAATCGCCATCTCACTCGCTTCAGCAGGAGCTACGACAAGTCCGAGATAGCTGTTAGTCAAGGACAAGACAGCCCGCTATAGGTTCAAATTTGACAACAAGCCACCTCAGAGAGCATTTCGAATTTGCTCGCGAACACTTCAATTGCGCATCGAACAATGGACAATGGCGGTCCGTTCTACGCACTGACGATTGCAGAATATGTCTCCATGGTAGTTATAGGAGAAGCTGGGTCTACCGGCGTCTAAGACAGCGTTTTTTGAAGTGTGGTTTTGCAAACCTACTTTCAAAATCTGCTAAATCGGAATGACGACGTGACCCCCATTAGAGCAATAGCTCCTCCAGGTGACGAGGTCTTTGTCGAATATCCCACAGTGGAGGAAGTAGACGCAGCTATTAGTCGATTGAAAAACGGAAAGGCACCCGGTCTCGATGGAATCCCCGCAGAATTGATTAAACTCGGAGGCGCTACTCTTGCAACAAGTCTATACGACCTCGTCGTCTGTATTTGGGACCAAGAAGAGCTGCCTGAGAATTGGAAGACCGCACTCATATGTCCGCTGCATAAAAAAGGCGACCGTCTCAAATGTGAAAACTATCGTGGCATAGCTTTATTGAACGCTGCTTACAAAGTGTTGGCTAATGTTGTACTTGCCAGACTCATCCCTTTCGCCGAAAACATCATTGGCGACTATCAATGTGGTTTTCGACCCAACCGATCAACCACGGACCAGTGTTTTACCATGAGGATGATCTTGGAAAAATGTTGGGAGTACAACATAACCATACATCAACTATATATAGACTTCCGGCAGGCATATGACAGTATAAACAGCGACAACCTATGGGCCGCGCTCATATGCCTAGGAATCCCAGAGAAACTCGTTTCGCTGTGTAAATTAACAACGTCTGGGTCTGTATGTAGAATCGTAATTGAAGGAACTGTGTCAGACTCCTTTGAAATAACATCTGGCGTTCGACAAGGTGATGCACTCGCGCCTTTGCTGTTCAATTTGGCGCTTGAGTACGTAGTGAGAAAAAGCAACATCGAAACTTCGCGCTGTATATTTAATAAATCCGGCCAAATTCTTGGATATGCAGATGATATCGTGCTTCTTGGCCGAAGACCTAGCGATATCAAAGACAGTTTCATACCGCTCGATCGCTGCGCAAGAAGACTTGGTTTGGAGGTGAACAGCAGTAAAACCAAATATCTAACAACACCCAGGAACATCTCTAGTGCAAATCTCGGAATTGGCGACCACAATTTTGATGGTGTCGAAAACTTTAAATACCTCGGGTCAGTTATAACATCACTGAATGAAATGCAGGCAGAAATAAAAGCCCGAATCGCTGCCGGACAACGAGTTTTCTACGCCCAATCAAGATTATTGCGTTCGAAACATCTATCGCAGTCGTGCAAGCTCGCACTTTATAAAGCACTAATAAGACCTGTGCTGACTTTCGGAAGCGAGAGCTGGACCATGACCTCTAACGATTGTAGATTGTTATCTACATTCGAAAGGAAGGTCATCCGTTCAATTTTTGGTCCAATTAAAGTTGCGAACAACGAATACCGGATTCGTATGAATCACGAAATAAAGCAACTCCTCGGAGGCAGCGATATCATCGGATTCATTAAATCCAATCGAGTGAGATGGCTCGGCCACGTTACAAGGTCCCCACAACAACGGATGATAAATAAAGTGTTTCACCAACAACCAGCCGGAGTACGTCGTAGAGGAAGACCCCGACTACGCTGGCGTGACGACATTGAACAAGATCTGCTAGCATTAGGATGTCGAAACTGGAGGACGAGAGCAATGGATCGGGATGGATGGAGGGCCATTGTGCGGGCGGCGAAATCCCTTCATGGGATGTGAAAGCCAGAGAGAGAGAGAGAGAGAGAGGTTTTGCTGACAAGAATCCAATTGAGCATTTATGGGACGAACTAAAACGGACTGTCCGGGTCAGAAATCCGATACCATCTAACATCAGTGATCCCAAGATTGCGTTAAATGAGGAGTGGGGTGTGATCCCTCAAGTATAGGTCAAAACCTCATTCGGTCAATGGAGAACCGCATGCGAACGCTTGAATTTTCAGTAATAATTTAAATTTACACCTTCCCCAATATTTTTTTCATAATCATCAATTTTCGTTGCGCGTTCATTCAAAACTCATAATAAAAAAAGTATTGAACCGGAAGTATTGTCATTGTAACGTAAACATATCATGCTATCAAAAAAATAAAATAAAAAATTTGAACCTTGTGAAAATCGACAAGCCGTTTTAAAGAAAGTAGCATTTCTGTAAGCGCTGAAGGTTTGAGTCGATTTAGTTGCTCGCGCGTGTAGTACATTCATATTTACTTAACACATCGAGCCAGAAGGCATCCAGCGCGCATTATTAGGATTCGGAGAAGGATGTAGTGCTCATGGTATTCCGGTTTCAATTTTAAAAAATTCTGAACATTTTTCAATTCCTTTAAGCATTTTTTTTAATGAGTCATTAAAATTGGCAAGTTTTCCACAAACGTGGAAAATAACGGTATAAACCATTCTAGGCTTAGAGTATGTAATTTTTATGCAATTTAAGTTATACAGAATACTTACACAATATTTTTTTATGTATCGAATATTGTCGTACTCGTGAGTATTGAAAATAGAAGACGACAAAAATTGCCTTAAATAAAGATGTGTGGGTTTTTAACGCATTTAAATTGCATAACCCATGCATGTTTTGGTGAAAGTTTTTCTTTTTTTCGTTACTCTTTTATTTATTTCTGGCAATACAATCCTCCTCCCTTCTGGCAATTCTCCCCCTCTGTTTTAGTTTTAACAAAAACTTTAAAGTTTTAACAAAAATGTTGAAGTTCTCACGTCTTTTTTATTTAAACGAATTTTACCGGACTTTTATTTCACCGGATTTTTATTTCATTATGAACAAATTTCATCTGCATTTATATCTCTTAGTTCTTTTTGCCTGGAAACAGACACTAGCTGCACTATCAATTGTTTTTTTATCCGTCTCTGGAAACTTTCGGCTAAATTTAATAGTATGATAGGAGTAGGCTTGTCATAAAAAATTGTCGGTTTGTTTTCGACCCTCCCCTCACCTTCTCAGTAGAACTACCGCAATATCAAGTAGTTAAATCAAGGCAACTAATATTTCCACAATAAAGTTGTCATCGTGAAAGAAATTGAATATGGAATATTTGTGGACAGCGACAAATTGTGATTTATTAGAAACACCAAAATTGAAGCAACTAGTTTCAATAACGTACGTAGAGAGTGCTTTTCAGTTCGCGTGTGACAGTCGTAAAAAATGGTCGATATTACTTTATTATGGAGCATTTAACGCCGCGACAACGTATTGAAATTATTAAAACGTTTTATTTAAAGAAACGGTCATTTTTTGGTGTTATTAATGTATCGAGCAAATCAACCATTCAGCTTGTGATGAATAATTTTGAAAATTTGCGTATACTGGAAGATCAAGGTAAGACTGAGCGACAATTAAGCCAACGTACACCAGAAAAGATTCATGCAGTGAGGCAGAGAGTTTCTGAATGCCCAGGTGATCTTATCGACACCGTGCTCAAGAATTGGGAATGTCTCCGTCATGTTTGTTAAAAATTCTCAATGAAGATTTGTATTTTTACCCGGATAAAATTCAATCGACACAAAATGACCACCATGAAAGACAATGGATTTTGTCAAAAAATCATTATGAGCGACGAATCACATTTCGACTTGGCCGACTGTGTTAATAAACAGAATAGCCGCTATTGGGCCATCGAAAACAATCAATTGATACACCAAAGACCACTACACCGTCGAAGAGTAACTGTATGGTGTGCCATTTGGGCCGGCAGCATCATTAGGCCATATTTATTTGAGGATGCTAGCAGTTATGCTATAACAGTTAAGAGTGACCGCTATCGGTTTCACAATTTTCTTGTGCCAGAATTGGATCAATTCAGGCCTACAGAATATGCGGTTCCAACAAGACGGATCTCACAAAGCTCGTCCTACGATGCAAATTTTGTGAGACTTTTTTCCCGACCGAATAATGTCAAAAAGTGATGATATTGACTGGCCCCATGATCCCCTGATCCCCCTCCATATATTCAATCACTAAAATATAAATTATAAAATTGCAATTCATTTAAAATTTATTTAAAAAAAACATCGACCCGGAACATAAAAAGCACCCTGTATAAACGTATTTAAGAAAATTTTATTAGGTCGTTTTATAAACAAACGATCAATGCTCGCTAGATCAATGCTCGACGAATCAAATGTGTTATGCTTGAAAATATTTTCAAGGAAGTTTAAAATTTTAATGGTCTTCATTTAAGCACAGAAAACCAGCTTTTAGAAGCTTTTAAGTACGTGACCTAAAGTAATATACATACATAATTTGCGCGGTATAACTGGGACCGTTTTACATCTTCATGTCATCATGTTTCTACGTTATATTTAAATATTGCACTCCTGCAGCAAGTTTCACAATGTTTCACACTGTGTTAACTTTTTTGTACGTTTCTTTTTTACCTTACACTCTAAAATCTTTCAAAAGCTTGTCTTGTTTCTTTAATTTTTTTTTACTTTTTGTTGTTTTAATTTTATTTTCTGTATTATTATTATTATATCTTGGATGAAGTTGGATATACACATATAGCTAGATACATACGTACATTGGATAAATTTGAACACCTGTGTCCATTTTTACCTCAATATAATAATAATAAGATGAAGAAAACAAACCAGAAAAAGCAAAAAACTTGATTTAAAGTTTTTTTTTATTTTTCCATTTCTGTCTGTTTGTAAAATAATACATAAAAAAAATTCAAAACGATCGTTATAAGAAATAACGGGTGATCGATAAGTCTTAAAATGATATAATGCTACTAAACCAATTAAAAAAATATATTTATATAGGAAATTTTTTATTTATTTTTTTACAATTTGGTACGGCGATAATTATTTTATGAGATCAATTACTATTTTATTCCACCCTATAAAAAGTGCAATCAACGATCGTAATAAAATAAAAATCGTATTTGTTTATATTTCTATTTCATTTATTTGAGTGTCGTACTCTTTTGTTTTTATTTATACATATGATCGTTGTTACTTTTTTTTTGTAAAACGATCTCGAAAATGACAATTGAATTTTATATGTAAGCAGTTGAGTATTATATTGATCATGAAAATTTGTGGGTGATTTCAAACCACTTTTCATGATCAATTTTTCTTTCCAGTTTGTTTGAATTGAAATTTATTTTTTTGTTATCGTGGTTCCATTTGTTGTGTATACGAGTTTTGAAAGTTAGCGATCTCTAAATAGCTGCTGTGCGGTTTATATGCGATCAAGCGATATTTTAAGGTTAAATATTACGTTAAGCTATGCTGCTTATTCTATATTTTGTAAGCAGCTTTTTGTTATGTAATATACATGTATAAATTATAACCATTATTATTTTTGCTATTATATAGTTAAGTTAAGCTAAATAATTTAAAATATGATCACGTTTGTTGTAGTAAAAATTAATTAATTTAATAGAAAAAATGTTTACAAATAAAATATAAATTATAATTTATTTAATGTAATTGATAGGTAATTTGATGTTTTAGTTTAATAATGGTATAGAAATGTTGTTAATCTTGACTCTTAAATATAAATGGTAAATGTGATGGCATAATCGTTATATGTTGGATGTATGAAGTGTGCCAATTGATTTGATTGGATAAATAGCGACCTCGATTTGAGAGACTGAACACTTAACGTGAATTAAGTTAAAGAAATTGAATTTTATTATTTTAGTTCCTTAGTTTTATTGGTGTTCAACTAATTTAAATTGATCAAATTAGTTTAGTAATTGTATATTTTACCCACATTTAAAATTATCAAATAGCTTAACATTGCTTTCCATTATATCTTCCAACACTTAACATTGTTTTCCATTATGTTTTCCAATTGGAACGGTGATTATGTTGTGGCTAGAGACAAAACTTTTTTTCCACCACACATCATTTCTAAAGTGTAAACTTAACCTTACCAGATTTTTAACACAAATGGCCTTTTATAATTAAAAAATCATCACTCCCGCAAAAATGTCAGAAAACCAACAGGATGAACCATTGATGAAAATTAAATCTTAAATTTATTTGAATGTTTTAATTTTTTGTCGTATTTTTGTAAATCATACTCATTTTAACATTTCAACCGATTTCGACCGAAAATCACTGTGACTACAATTTTTTGTGAAACATTTTTAAGTTGGAAATTTTGCCTCAATTGGTTAAGTTGAAAATTTGTGAAAATGTAGACCGATTTCGTTCAAACATCACTAGGATCTCCTAATTTATTCAAAAAATTGCCTGTAATTTATAACTTAAATGATATATTTTTCAAAATATCTGCAAAAAAGTAACAACTCCTATGACAGCTGTCAGTTCCCGCGGACTGATTTTGCCGCAAATTCACTGGAACCTCTTAGTTTACGAAGAAAGCTTAAGTAAGCCATTTCATCCCCATCAGCCAAACCGTCTGAGCTGATGACACATTTTTAAAATAAATTTTTTGACGAAAAAAAAATTGTAAAAATATCTAGGGTGAAAATTTCCATGATTACCAGTACTTTTTTTTACGAAAGTAACAATTTACAACTTCATTATGGTTTCTGGTGCGTGATCGATTTAAATTGAATGTTAATTGATTTCGGGAACAACCAATAAAATTATTTTGGACTAACTGATTTAAACTACATTTAATTCTCATATTTTTTATTTTGTTAGCAAATTATTTAAACGGGTAAAATTTTATATTGTCTTCATACTCAGCGCATGCACGTTTTAAAATTTAAAATTGCTTTTAACGAACGATCTATTGTAACTATATCTATAAGAAACTTAATAACTTGTAGGAGCATTGTGCAGTATTTCATGAAATACGGTGGAGGTTGTACGCGAATGTGTCAATGTTGGCCCATTGTGTTTATTCATCGGCGTGCTACTCAATTCGGTATTTATAGTATAAAAAATTTGGTGGTTGGACTGGTTATACTGGAACATCCAGACCGCACTGAATTTACGCTGGTGTGACAGAATTCCGATAGCCATAGTCTTTACTTAGTTGCTTATAATTTAATAAATCCTTCACAATTCCTATTGTGAGCTTTAATGAGACTCAGTTTTATCCTACTTTTTTAAAATTGTTTTTATTATGCTATACCCAAGAATCAAGAATGGGCAATTTTTATTTTGGGCATTGTATCAAATACATACTCCAATTATAATCAAATACTCCAATTATAGCGTAGCTAACTTCTTCTGAAATTATCTTCTTACCCTCACTGTATTTTATGTTTATAGTTTGGCATTTTTTTTAATAAGCCAATGAATTTTGCGTCTTTTTAGAGCTAATTAGTCGTCATAGTCGTGCTTATAACCATCACAGAACTTAATCGAAATTTATATCACAATTTACAACAAACACACCTAATTATAATTTTTATAAAAATTAATACACTCAACAGTAGAAGAAATTTAACTATCTCCCGATATTTTGATGAATTCAAATATTACTCAATAATTTATAAATGGAATTGAATTTAAATCTGTATTTTTAAGGTAAAACACACAACAAAGAAAAAACACATTTCCATGTAAAATCACATCATTCGAAATTTGGATCATTCACGGCAACCCCCGTTAACACTAATTCCTGAATTATCGGTACTAATCTCTTAACGTCAGATTCCGTTTTAAATTCGCTCGAATATACCAAACTTGATTTCTCTATCGGGATTAAGATAGCCTATTTGGCGATTTACGATAGCCTAACTCCTAATATGGGCTTATCTGTCCTTGAAAAATGTTTAGTAGCGAAGAACCTAAACTTATAGGTCTAAGGTCCTTAGAGCAATAATAAGTGCTTCTTCCCACGTTAGGTAAATCTTACATTTACTTCAGTCCATTTACTAGGGGGTGTGACAGATTTCTAGGCTGCCTTTGAACTAGTAACTCCAAGGATTCTGCATTAGTTCTACGGACCAGGAAACTAGGAATGGTGGGGCTTAGAGATAATACTTTACGCAGCTTAAATGTTTTCGACCACTCCTATATTTTCCTACAGTATAGCCTCTAGAAATTTGTTTTAACATTTCTTAATTCGTATTTGTATGTTTTGATGACTTCTTTGACGCAATCCCAGTCCTTAGCATCTTTAGCTTTCTTTGCTCATCTTAGCAGCCTTCCGCATTTCTTACGGATGTTTTGAAATCCTTCCGACCACCATAGTGGTCCACTAAAGGCGTAAAGTTCTGCAAATTTTTCAGATGGGTTTCCATAATGGATGTCTCAGACAAGTGTAATGTCTTGTCTATTTCCAGTTATAAATGTTGGTTCGCAGCCAATATTGCATATAAATAGGTTAGTACTAAGAATAAAATCAATGAGTAACTCACCTCATTCGAATAATATTTCTCTAAATTATGTGATTTGAATTTGCAACCCTTTCCAGGAGCACGTCAATTTTTTATTTGGAGCTTCTTTTAATGAGCTTCCTAAAACGGCAAGAGAAATATATTCCCCATCATGCTGATATTAGCTAGAGATTTGGATAATCGGTGATGGAGATTAATCTGCAGAAACCTCAATATTAGGCTTGCGGTTGCTCCTTTATTTCAACCAATACCACAGCTCAGAGTCCTTCTCTGACAATGTCTACATAGCTATATATATTTGTTGTTTTGGCCAGGTGGTGCGACATTGATCTTGCGGATAACTTTTTTCCAAGCTGGCGTGAATCGTTGCATTTTAAAAAATATATTGAATTTACAAAACACAAGACACTGTCTTTCAAAAAATAGTTGTTCTGTAGTTTGAGTAGTTAAACCATTGAAAAATATATAAGTATTATAATATTCGGAGGTTTACTTATTAAGAAAGGATCGCAGCTATTACTTAAAAAAACTTACAATATTTCAAAATCGCTCACGCATGGCACCCCTAACGAATTCAATAGGAAGACATAAATGTGAAGATCCGTCAATCAAATTATTAAAATGTATCTGGATAAAGCATAGGTGTTAACGAATGTATATGTGAACCTTCTTTCGAATATTGTAAATAATTAATATTTCACTGTTAGACACCGAAATCGATCAACATCTTCATCGTTTCTTTCTTAAAGACGCTCAACTATTGAGTAATATAACCATTTGTGTATTAACCATGAAAGTTAAAATTTAAATACTACTTTATTTCCTATCTAGGCATCTTCGTACCGCTTTTACTATTTAATTTCGACAAAAAATCTAAATCTAATCATTATAATAGAATACGGTTATAAAAGCAGAAAATTCTGGAACAAGTTTAACAATTTAAAAATTTTCAATAATAACGCACAGATGAGCGCAAAGCGCAAAAATCTATAAAATAGCAACTTTCCGCCTCTTTAAAACGAACCATATAAATTCAAATCAATTGAAAAAAATAGGCCATACTTTATAACTCCTGTCAATAGCCTATTTTGCATATGCGAAGAATATTGAAAGCGAGCAAACATAAAATGAAAAGAAACACGAAAACACGGTTATAATTTTTATTTGTCCAAACTTCATCCAAAACAACAATAAATGAAGCACAATGCTCTTTTCGACCAAGTTTAGTGTAGCAAACGAAGAAGGAAAGGCAACAACAGCACCGCATGTAAATTAAACAACAACAACAATAATAACGTGGTATATACTCGTACAAGAGGAGAGACCCATACAAAATATACCTCGTATATAAATTTTCAATTCCATAAAACCCAATACACAAAAAAAAATCTGAAGCTCATTTAAATTTCAATCCGTAACGAATGTCTTGCCTCAGCTACCGTATTACTCAAGCCGAGGCTAATTTTTTTTGTTATATGTATAATTCTACTTCTTCTTTTTTTTATTTTATAATATATATAATTTTTTATCTTGATCTTTCTTTTTCAGTTCTTCTTTCTCTTCATGATTTCTTATTGGTTTCTACGTCGTCTTGGTACGATTTTTTTTATTTTTACGTTTTTAATGGATTTTATTTATTTCTTTAAGGTGTAATCTTTTTGTTGTAGACGTATGTACGAGTATAACTTTTGAAAAGAATAATAAAATTTAAAAAGAAAACATTGAAGGCGCGTTGTTGTTGGATTATTATCGATCAATTCTATCGATCGATCGATTTGTTGAAATTGGGTGATCGCACAATATATAGTTGTATATGCCTGTGTATGTACGATCAATATAAAAGAAGAAATCCGAAATTGAGAAAAATTGAGAGTGTTTTCGTTTTGTCTTGATCTTCATTTAAGGGATTTTTGATTGATTTTATTTTGTGTTCAGAGCTGTGTCGGAAATGAGATTTTCTTTTCAAAAGTGTAAAAGTAGAAGCATAATTGGAAATTAATTGATATTTCTTTTGATTATGAATTGGTATCGTTCGTGTATACCTACCTACATACTCGTAGGTTCCATCATTGGTTTCAAGATCATCGATTTGATTTAATTTTTAGTTTTTCTCTTTAGCGTTAATAATTTATAATTGTATATGATTATTATAAATTGAGTAGTTAAATTTAATGAAACTTGTCAATTTTAATGTCTACAGATGTATTAAACTGTTACGTTATTTGAAGATAAACCACATGAAATTATTGGTAGTTTTAATTTTCTTTGTTATAATACAATTAAAAACGTGTGTTGTTATAATACAATTAAAAACGATAAACCCCCAAATGTGAATTTGATTTAAGTTCACCAATTAATTAGTTTAGTTCAACCTCCATCGTCAAATTTTTCCCCACATTTTGGCCATTTTTTCTCACTTTTAAAATGTGTATCCAATCTGTCTTAAGGTATGGACGTAATAAATTAGTCACATGTAGTTTTTCTGAATTTTTTATATTTTGTTTATTGTATATTTTTATAGAAATAAAAGCTAGGCTAAAAAAAGAAAAAAAAAGTTTTGCTACCATTTCTCAAGCCCGTTTTCTCGATCGTTTTTGTTAAACACTTTACACATTAAAATACACCAATAAATTGCGTTTAGTAATTTATTTCATTATTTACATGTAGAAAAGTACGTTTTTTACAAACAAATATTTAATTACAAAATGTAAAAATGGAAGGGTGTAATTGATGTGGCCACAAAAAATGTACATAAATCCCGAACAAACACTTAATTTATAAAGCAAAAATTTTCACCTACCGGATTTGTGATAAAAATTGTCAAAAATCATTCTACCTGCCTCAATAAACCAACCAGGTTAAAAATTGTATAAATTGAAAAACCTCATACAGACGCTGCCACTTCCGGTTTACCGAATTTTTCTAAATTCACAAGGTACGAAGTTTTATCGCAATCAACCAGTCTGGGCTATACACGTGCCGAATTTTTGTTGAAAAACGGTTTTTGCTAAAAATCATTATTTCTGCTTGAATTTTTGAAAACCGTTCTAGAACGGTATTGTTGCAAATTTTATTTCGAACCTTTTAGTTTATAATCGATTTTCACGTAAAATATATACTTTTCAAAATATTTGCAATAAACGAAAAAGGTCCTATGAATGCTGACACCTCCGCTTTATAGATTTCGGCCAAAACTCTTCGGGATCTCTCAATTTGTGATAATGCTAAGTATAAAGTGTTTTCCCGGTCAATCAGTCCACCTGGTTTGTACGGAGGCCGAATTTCTGCCCAAAAACACGGGGATTACTAATTTATGAAAGAAGCTTAATAATAAAATTTCATTCCGATCAATTAATTTGTTTGGACAGTAGAGGGCTAAATTTTTGTTGAAAAGCGTTTGTTTTGTCAAAATTTGTCATGTCCGTTTAAATTTTGGAAAATTGATCTGGACCGATTGTTGAAAATTTAATTTCGAATCTTTTAGTACATTACCGTTTTTCAAATGGTATACCTACTTTTAAAAATATTGTTGTATTTAGTCGGGAAATATAAAGATAATTTAATTTATTTAAATATTTCTCAATTAATAACTAAAGACGAGATTTCGGCGACTGTTGAACGCAAAGTCTGTGTGGACAACACTTGGAATAATTAAATTTATTTGCGTATAGAATTTGACTACCTTAGTATTAAGAAATCCAAAGAATCAATTTTTTTTGCTTTTAGCCACATCAGAAAAAGGGAGGCCCAGAAATGCTACAAAATATTAAATAATATGTAATATTATAAATTATAAAAGATCTGAGGGCAACATAATTTTATGGAATTGCACCTTCAAGAACATAACTTTGCTCTGAGTTTTATTCAACTCTGGTATAAGCTATGTATGGGTAAGTAGCCGCAAAATCGGAGTTTTAAGAGTTAGTCATTTTACATTAAACTAGTTATTCTACGGATCATAGCATTGAAGTTTATAAATGATAAAGCAAAACTTACAATTTTTAAAATTTTACTTTAAGGTTTTCTTTTATATTAATTAATCCAATAATTAAATAAAACGTAAGTTCTAAATTTTTAAAGCTCCACCTATATATAGGTTCGTAGTCCTTAAAATTCGGTTAATTCATTATCGTACCAATAAAAACACAGAACTTGTGATAAACAAAATTTTCATCGAACCATCCATGTTTTAAACTAAACCTTCGTTACTAGAAACTTTTGTAACTGTCGATTGAAATTGTGTCAGTCAAATGTTCGCTATCAAGCCTAAGTACGATAAGGATCTCCAAAAACCTATTTTAAAATTAAGAATTTTATAAAAAAAATATCGGGCAAACCCCAAGCAAACGGAGATTCTACTGTAAATCCCATTGCGAAAGAGATAATTGAAGAGAAAATAATCAGAAAAACTGAAAGATCCACCGGAAAACGTAACGGAAAATAACCTTAATGAACAAAAAACGGCCTGTTATAAATTTTTAGCCGATAAAATATAGTTCCATTAAAAAATGTTCTTTAGTGAAATTGTTGTCGAAATATATCTAGGTAAATTTTGGGCATTTTTGCTGTTTTTTCTATTTGTTCGTTCACTACCTGGCTTCAAAACACGCAAAACTGGTGGGAGGGCAAACATGCTCACGATAAAAACTACACTCACACTGATGAATTATGGACGCCTAGAGGAAGCGTATGTGATCGTTGCGCTAAATAGCTAATCTCTAACTGACTATTCGAATGATAGTAGACATAGAGGAAAAGGTTTGAAGGCGAAGTCTTTTGTGAGTTCGTTTTACACCGTTTCTTAAAAATGAAGGCACCTTAGAAAAATAATGGAATTATGCTAAATTTAGAGTTTTGATATTAATTATTTTTACAATCCCACAATCTTAGCTCATAAAACTTCTTACTACAAATCTATAAAATGAATTTATGTTTAGCTTTGAAGGGAAGGGGAAATACAACCATAAACAAGGACACTATCTATAAGGCAGGATTTTTATACAAAAAAATTTAGTAGTTAAAGTGGCCTGACGATGAACGAAATCAGAAACAAATTTCAAAGAAAAAAACAAAATTCTATTGTCATTTTTTTTTTTTAATTAAAATTCTAAATTTATTTTTTTGTGGTAGCAACATAATGGATGCATTCCAATTATACTGTATCCTTGTAATCGTTTCCCTGCGTTCGAAAATCTTGACCCGACAAATTTTATCAAAACCATTGAAAACAAATAAAATGTCAAAAAGACCCCAGAACCCTCACATATAAGGGCCTATCGGAATCAACTCCTGACACTGAAAAAGGCTCTCCGCAAATTTTTATCAAAATCGGTCGAGCCATTTTTTTTCAAAAACATGAGACCCGAACCTAACCGTTAGACCTCCTGATCGGGTTTTCCCGAAATTTTTCAAAGCCGAAATCTATTCCTGCCTTTGAAAAACCTTTAACACGCATTTTTTTGTATCAAAATTATGTCAAAAACCGGATGACCCCCTAAAACATTTTTTTTTCAAATCAAGACCCATCACAATTGGTTTGTGATACTCAAACACGCTCCTTTATCAATTTTTATAAAAAATTTGTTTAAAAACAGAGATCCGAGCCCCACGGCCTACCCTCTGAAAAAGTTTTCTTGAAATTATCACAAACTGCAATCGAATCCTCCTAGCACACGAAGACCATTCAATTTTTATAAAAATTGTCCTGGCCAAAAAAATTTTAAAAAGAAGTAACGGCTCACACCTTAGGACTAAGAATCGGTTTTGCCAGAAAACAGGAAACATTACATTTGATTCTTGGTAATAGAAAACCCCTACATCAATTTTTATCAAAATCGGGAGGTAGAAAATAAAAAAATTTAAAAACGAGAAAATTGTGCAATTCGGAAAAATTAAACTGTGGAAATCCATGTTCCACAAGATGACCACTTAAATGAATTTTCCCAGCAAAATAAACATAAAAATAAAGATAACACAAAGTTCACAAAGCTTTACACAAAGTTCATATAAAAAAAATAGATAAACAAGTCGCACATGTGTTATTTGAATGTTGAGTGAAAGAAACCGTGTAAAAAAGGTTTATTTAATTTTTTTATCCTTATATTCCAACATCGTGTAAATCATAATTGGTCGAGTTTCATAATAACCGGTTAAGAAATTGCCTAGTTACATCCCTATTGGCCAATTAGGAGTACGTTATATATTGTCTTTGTATACTATACATTCAAATTTAATAAAAAAAAAATGGAATGCAATAGTATATCGGAGTAGAAAGTGTAAAATTATTTCAGTCTATATAAAATTATTATTACATAATATACCACAGGTTGTTTTGTTTATGTATATAGCCAGAGTAGACCAACTTGAAACCGTTTATGAAGTTTCGTTTTTGTTGATTCACTGGTTTAGGAATTATATCGATTTTACGAATAAAATTTTTGGTTGCCATTTTTTGCATAATTCTCCGAACTCAATACAACACAAAATGCCAACATTTTCAAAAGGACGGCATTATAGGCAAAAATACCATTTCACTGTAACACGACCAACGCGACATTCCAAAATATGATGGAACATAACGAGGGATATTTAATTTAAAAAAAAAAACATAAAACTCAACACGGTGCAACATGATGCAACCTGATATAGCATATCACATGACAGCCCCCAACAAGATGCAACATCAAGCAACCTCCCGAAAAATGGTGCAAAATGATGCAATATCTCAAAACATCCGAAGGACTCCTAAATGAATTAACCGGAAAACGGATCTCCTTGTAATCGATTTCTGACACTCGAACAGCTCTCAGCTTATTTATCAACATCGCCCTAGTTCTTTCTTAAATAGAACCTGGATTTCGGGCCTCACAGAAGGACTCCTTAAACGAATTTTCCCGAAAAAACTATCAAAATCAATTACAGACATTTGAAATCGCTCAAATTAAATAATAAAATCCAGCTTTCTCCATATGACTCACCAATTTAATTTGGACAGATATGTAGATTATTTTGGCAGTATAAATATGAATTACTATTTAATTGAATTGAGTTGGTAGCCTTCCTAAAGCCCGTGTTATGAACATAATGTAGTTGCAAAAAGTAAACGAAAATCTTCTTACTCATTAAAAATTTCAAAACCAAGGATAAAATCAAAGAATTTTCTATAAAATCATAATTTCAAGGTGAACTTAAAGTTAGTTAAACCACAATATAGAAACGGTTTGTCCATCCTGTATCAAGTGGTTATTTTTGGTTTTGTTGCACCCTTGGCAAATTAAATAATTTGCCAAGGGTGCAACAAAACCAAAAATAACCACTTAATACAGAAATTTATTGTCCGCGATTAATAATAAAAAATTTAACTGAAATAAAATTTCGTCGAATTCACCATACATTATCTTCCTTAAAAAATTTCAAAGAATTATCGACTTCTTTGTTCGCTGATGAATACACGACGCACTTGAAAAACAATAAAATTTTAATGATTGATTCCACATACCGTATGTTGTAGTATGTATGTAGGTCAACTGAATGACGCTAGATAATATTGTGAACAGATAAAGAGACCACTTACTCGGTAAATAATCAGCCGTCAGAACCGTACATCATTAGCAAGAATTGATTTCAATAATTAAACTCGACGTTTAATCAACTCAGGAAATAATTTGTTTTCTAAAGTGTTAACATCAATTTTGCAGTTACAATTTTAATGGCATGAAGCGTAAAAAAATGTTGTAATTACGTTAATTAAAAGAAATCAATAAGTTTATATGAATTACATAAATCATTCCAATAATCATGGATTTGATTTGTGCTTTTTGTGTGTTGTACAAAGAAATGCGAATATAGAGGCAGGTAAATTAAGGCATAAACACTTGTACTCGTATGTTAAACCACAAGTTGCATAATCCAAAAGCAGTTTTTTTTTGTGTTTTGTATTAATACTTGGTAATATTTAATTGGCCGTTCATTATTATTCTTGGAAATAAGATTTGTTATGTGCTTTAGACAGATACACATCATAAGAGCGTACAAAAATATATATGGTTTGATGTTGAGTTAGTGTGGCTGGGAGATGTTAAAGGTGTGAATTTATAATAATTATGTCGTAAAAGTAGCAATTTGCTGAGCTTCTTATGGTTGGAGAAAATAAGAAAATTTCATTATTTAAAAATTGACCATACCGTCGTATCCTTATTATTCGTAGAAACCACACGAATAATGAATGGCCGGAAAATTGGCCCCTTCAGGTTTCAAGCAATCTTGCCGCATAAAACCTATCCTGCGGTTGACTATGAAAGTACACTAACAAGCCGATATGTGACGGCAACCTGTCCATATTTACGTTAGCCTCTCTCGGAGATGAACTGACAAGTTGAGTATTTCAAAAAAGGTGCACGTAAAAAGTAGTTTAGGTTTTTCTCGAAACAACTCAAATGCTAGTACCTCAAGGCAATGAAAATTTTTTAATGACCATCATCTGAGCCGCCCCGGTGGCAAAGTCATCAACATGCTCGCTCTAGCGACAGGAGGCCCGGGTTCGATTCCCGGTGGTGACAAGTAAAAAATATCACGGCTGATTTAGGATCAATGAATTAATAACTCATTATCCGAAATGAAAATATGATTATGACACCTCATTTGAGGCGGCTAAATCCCTTGATGGAATATGTGTCAGAGAGAGAAAGAAATTAACGGAGCAAATGGCGATAAAGTGAGATGGCTCACAACGACGGTTAACGACAATAGAAACTTAAACTTGCGCTCCTAAATTATCTTTGTATACCAACCACCCTGCTGAAAAAACGTAATAAATGGACCCCGTTAAAACATACATTATAGCGCACAGTGGAATCACTAACTGGTTCTTCGAATCGCGCATTCGTAGCCCATGTTGGATGTGCCACATAGCATTTATATAATAGCATTAGAATATAGATGAAAGAATACTTGAAATCCCAAACATTATGCAAATAATAATTATTTCTTCAGAATATTATAAAGCGCAATCATCGGGTTCGACTCGAACTCGAATCAAATATCCCAAGTTATTGCAACATAAATTTATGCTAAATAATGGCGAGAGGTACTGGAGTTCTCTCTAACAATAGAAATGATCTCATCGAGGCAATAATATTGCCTATTATTACCACACAAGTTCACACTGATTCGCGTAAGGGATTCTGGAAGTTAAATGGAGAGTAATTCGTCATTAGTGTTAAAGGGCCAAATGACTTGACGGTATACCGAGATTGTCGCTCTCTAGACACAGCGCTAAGATACAGCACAAGAAATACTTGGTGACATTTTTTTAATATACCAGTTTAAGCAAGCTTTGCCGACTACACACGCATAATTCTGAAAAAATAGTGGGTCAAATAACACTTTAACTCACACCCAATATATTATTACTCAAAATCTTATAGGCGGTCAACTAAAATGTTCAGCTCCGGAGCAATCCGATGGACTGGCATGGTTTTAAACATTTATCAAAAGTACGTGTTATGGCAGGGTTGAATTTGTTATTTATCCCACTAGAACTTGTTTTTACAAGAAAATTGGAAACTCACTAGAGGGAAATTTCAAATAAGCAAAATATTACAGAATTATTGGTGTCGATTCCGTGTGCAATTTCAATTTTTCTTTCCACATATTCTTCTAAATTTTCTTGTATGTGTAAGAGATTTGTTCATTCAACCATTATACGAACAACATAAAATATGTTTGAGTATACTTTAGGTTGATGATATCCTGTCATTTAGTGTGACCTTCAGGTAGCCTTCTATAGAAACTGCGTCCTATGGATATATAACTGCCATTAACACTTAATTTTAGAGATTGCCCCACAAATCTGAGTATAACGTCATTTCGGGGATTCCTTCGAGAATTTTTAGTGATAAGCGGCATTTCAATGTGACTTAATTTTTTTGTCTAATGGAAATGGGAACAATAATGCGAAAGTATAAAACGGGTCCAGTGGATGTTTCATGGCCATCAACACATAATTCTAGAGATGGCTCCAGTAATTAGTGATTAATAGTTAGTAATTATTTAGTCGAGCATACCGTCCCAACTCACCCTCATGTCACTAGCTTAATTATCCCACAATACGCGTCTTTCATACGGAGAACCCGTTTCAAAGGGGGTCCATTTCATTCAATTGAGAACTCGTTGATAGAGATCCATTCATACGGGAGAGCCCGTTTATTTTTTATATATTGATTCCACAACACCAAAATATTTTCACGGGTTGATGATATTCTGGAAGAATTTAAGAATGTTTAATCATGTCATGAAAATTGGACAAAAGCTTGGTTAATGGTATTATTTTTTTAATTATTTACATTATTGCTTGTCATTTCAGTGGATTAAATTTAGAGTCAGACGCATATTTGCTATATTTAAAAATAAAATTGAGAAATCATCGCATTTTACCTCATAAGTGACCTCGTCTATGAAAAAGAGGCTTAGGGAGATAGAGTATGAGACACTCTTTCACATGATGAAAACCACAAAGCCATAATTTGTCGAACATTTTACTAAAAATGAAGAGAAAGCAGAGTACCAACAGAAACAATTGCATTAATGTGGCAACGAAGAAGACGGCCGGCGCTAACAAAGATAACATTTGTATACTCAACTTAACGCGATTAACTACGATAATATTCTGAGCAAAAACAAACTTGATTTCCTTGAATATAGTTAGACACCAGTGGCATTATTCTGGGGAACAAGTTCATTTGTAATTTCTGTTCCAATATTTTTTTTCCGGCATACTGAGGTAAAAAGCTAGTGTTAAATTTTTTGAAAACAAAATTAAATTGGGGATAATTTTCCCTGCCAATTTTGATATCCCAATTTATAAATATCCCAATCCCAATTTATAAATATTTACATCACTCTTTTATCCTTAGTAGGCCGGAAAAAAATATTTGAACAGAAATTACATATAAATTCTTTCCCCAGACTAGTGCCACAGGCAACGCAGATAACAGGATGTGATACTCAGTGAAAGTGATTCATAACCTCACATTTTTTATGTTAAAACTAAAAAAAAAAATCAAAAAATATAAAATAAAATATATAATAATAATTATATAAAATGTTATAAAACAATATTGCTGTGATATCGACATTTCATTTCGCTGAAATGTAAGTATAGGGTTTTCTAATAAGAGTGATATGATTTCTTTAAAAAACACACTAATTGTTAAGGAAATTTTTATCTTTAATGTGAAGTACAATCGATAAAATTAAGTTCTGAATAAAACGTCATTCAAATGGCCTCGACGACTTCTTCTGCAGGAACGAATTCGACGAACCCAATTTTCGAGCACTTTTTCCACTAAATCAAGTAGCATGTCATGAATAGCATGTTCAATATTGACTTGTAAAGCTTGAAGAGAGTTTGGTTTATTGCTAAAGACCAATGACTTCAAATAACCCCACAAGAAATAGCCTAATGGTGTTAAATCACTACTTCTTGGAGGCCATTCAATATCACAATTTCTTGAAATAATCGAATCTCCAAACTTTTCTCGCAATAATTCAATTGTTGCACTTGCTGTGTGGCACGTAGCCCCGTTTTGTTGGAACCAAATGTTGTCAAGATACACTTCTTCCAATTTCGGCCATAAAAAGTTGGTTATCATCGATCTATACCGATCTCCATTGGCAGTAACGGTGTTACCAGCTTCATTTCGAAAAAATATGGACCGATGATTCCACCAGACCAAAGACCACACCAAACTGTCAATTTAGGTGAATGTAATGGTTTTTCATGAATAATTTGTGGATTTTATTCGCACCAGATACGACAGTTTTGTTTATTTACCGCACCAATCAGCTGAAAGTGAGCCTCATCGGAGAAGATGATTTTCTTAAAAAATCGTTTTCAAGTTGTTCCAAGGCAAAACCAGCAAATTCACGACGTTTACGGTGGTCCAATGGCTTCAGTTCTTGAGTGAGAACAATTTTATACGGATGCAAACCCAAATCATTTCTCAAAATCCGCAGGTTGTGGTTTGAGACAGTTCCAATTCTTGAGAACGTCTTGGAATCGATAAATTGCGGTCTTCGGCAACACTAGCCTGACAATATTTGCATTACTTCGAGCGTTTCTTTGTCTTATTGGCACTTGAACATTATGTAAAGAAAATGCACGCTCAAAATTTTCAACAATTCGACGAATAGCGAGCACACTTGCACGATTATTACGACTATAAAATGGCAAAAACGCACGAAAAGTTGCAATTGGAGAACGATTATTTTGATAATAAAATTGAATAATTTGTAAACGTTGTTCTTGCATATACCTCACCATGATGAAATTGTAAACATTACAGAATACAATGAAACAAAATTGACAGATCATGACATATTACAAATGGCCGAAACGTCACTTGAAAATCATATCATTCCTATTGGAAAACCCTATATTACAAATTAAAGTTTTTGTGTTGTACAAATATTGTTTATATCGTAAAATCGTAAATAATTCTGTATTTTTTGAGCAACGGAAAATAATGAAATACTTTTTCTATTTCGGGATAAACAAGAAAAATCCACAACTCAAATTCAATTTGAAATTATGATTTGGAAGGCCACCCCGAAATGGTTACGGGATCATTTAATATTATCAATGCTAGAATTTCAAGATTGATTCATGGATGGAGCTAAAGATTAAATTAAATTCTGAAGTTCCCCCCAATGCGCGATGTGGAAGGTTGGTAAAAGGTAGCTTTTATTAACTATGAATCAGTGTTCAAATAAATTATAATTAATGTTTTTATTGTTGAATTTCACAGATTTGGGTGGATCTAAAAATAAAACTAAAAAGAAATTAAGAAAGTAGCACATTGATCATAACCAAACTCGAGGTGGTTACTGCTAGAATTCGATTAACGCAGTTTGAAGAAAGGGTCATCAGTTGGTCATAGATGAATTAGTGTGTTTTTGGTGTTGGTGGAAGAAGTTTTGGACCAGAAACAGAGACTCAAAATGAGAACCTTTCCGATGTCAGTGTTGAGGAACCTTCGGACAATGTGGAACTCGACGTAATCCGTATAACTCTAACTTCTAGTAATCATACACCAACCTAGAATAGATATCACAAGGAAGACAAAACGCTCAATTTCAAAAATCGGCTGTGGAATTAACGCTAGGCAAACAATATTGAAAGGGAAAAACTAGATGCTAATGCGGGAACAGAACAAAAATTGGTATGGGCAATAATGGTTCAATTGGCAATTGACTGATCTAAATTTTAGTTAACAGTAAATTTTGTGATATTTTATTTTAATTTTATTTTATTGAATTTTTATATACGAATTACATAATTACATTTATTAATGAAAATATAAAAAGAACTACTAAAGTATTCGTCTTTTAATTAAAATGAATTCAGCAAACCATTTCTTATATTGGTAGCCGTAGCATCTTCCTCTGTATTTAATTCAAATTCTGTTTGTAATACTTCGATTACGGAAGGGTTTCTTGGTAGACTACTTAGATCTATTTTATGGTCCAAACAATTGTTCAATAACGCGCAGCATACATTTCTAATTTAGACTACTTTTCGGGGTCGTATCGCAATACTCTCTCTCCAAGGAGGCACCGAATTGTGTTTTTTAAAACCCCGTTACATCTTTCTATAGGGTTTCGAGCCTGTGAATGAAAAAAATAATATTATTGTTGGATTGTTGTGGGTGTTTGAAATGGCGTAATGAGCCAAGGCTCCAAAGGGTATACAGCATCCCCTAAATGCCATGTATTTCCATCCCATTATCATACAGTCCAAATCCCAGAATCATGCGAAGATCCTGGTTAATATGCACATACCGACAAGATGCGCAAATTACATATCTTAAAATTCTAAATATATTTTAATTAGTAACTAGTAAAATTCAATCGATTCCTGATTAACTTACCAACTGAACATTTAGCGAGTGACAACTATTTCGATTTACTAATATGTCCTCATTTTCTCGTGGCGCAATAATTTTGACATGGGTGCAATCAACGTAACCGATTACACCCGGATGGTTGGTTTTTTCGAAAAAAAAATTGTTTCAATAACCGCTTCTCACACGCATCGGGAAAGTTTATATGTTTTGCACAAATTGTTGATTCTAAAATGCTTGTTGACTCCATGCTGTATAAGATAGCGGAATTTTGACAGCGGAAAATAAGAGATTACGCTACTCGCCGCAAGTGACAGCACTATCACTAAAGAGAATTTTTTTGTAATGTAATTACCAGCGGAAATTTTTTATTCATTATGTATATATTTTTTCTCGAAATAAAACATCTCAGCGGAATAAAATATTAGAAGTGATCCTTAAAATGGCAAATAGATTGATCTCCGAAATATAGAAACTAGGTATATGAAATGTTGAAATTTAACAATAATCCTCATTTTTTCCACAAGTAACCAATAGTTACGGTTGTTTTTCTTAAAGCTTAAGTTATACTGAGACTATATGGAAAATTTGGGAAAAATTCATGGACTAGAATTTTCACTAGAATTTTTTGATTTTCTGCGGCCATAAAAGTTATTTTCAGTTTTTGGCCAATATCTCAAAAACTTTCACCAGTAACCAATACTTTCGGTTGTTTTTCTAGTAGCTTAGGTTATACTGAGACTATATAGGAAATTTGGGGAAAATTCATGGACTAGAATTTTCACTAGAGTTGTTTGATTTTCTGCGGCCAAATAAGTTATTTTCAGTTTTTGGCCAATATCTCAAAAACTTCCACTAGTAACCAATACTTTCGGTTGTTTTTCTAGTAGCTTAGGTTATACTGAGACTATATGAAAAATTTGGGGAAAATTCATAGACTAGAATTTACACTAGAGTTTTTTGATTTTCTTCGGCCATATAAATTATTTTCAGTTTTTTTCGAATATCTCAAAAACTTTTACTAGTAACCAATACTTTCGGTTGTTTTTCTAGTAGCCTAGGTTATACTGAGACTATATGGAAAATTTGGGGAAAATTCATGGACTAGAATTTTCACTAGACTTTTTTGATTTTCTTCGGCCATATAAATTATTTTCAGTTTCTGGCCAATATCTCAAAAACTTCCACTAGTAACCAATACTTTCGGTTGGTTTTCTAGTAGCTTAGGTCATACTGAGACTATATGGAAAGTTTGGGAAAAATTCATGGACTAGAATTTTCACTAGACTTTTTTGATTTTCTGCGGCCATATAAGTTATTTTCAGTTTCTGGATAATATCTCAAAAACTTCCACTAGTAACCAACAGTTTCGGTTGTTTTTCTGAAAGCTTAAGTCATACTGAGACTATATGGAAAATTTGGGGAAAATTCATGGACTAGAATTTTCAATAGAGTTTTTTGATTTTCTGCGGCCATATAAGTTATTTTCAGTTTCTGGATAATATCTCAAAAACTGCTACTAGTAACCAATACTTTCGGTTGTTTTTCTTAAAGCTTAAGTTATACTGAGACTATATGGAAAATTTGGGGAAAATTCATGGACTAGAATTTTCACTAGAATTTTTTGATTTTCTTCGGCCATATAAGTTATTTTCAGTTTCTGGCCAATATCTCAAAAACTTCCACTAGTAACCAATACTTTCGGTTAGTTTCCTAGTAGCTTAGGTTATACTGAGGCTATATGGGAAATTTGGGGAAAATTCATGGACTAGAATTTTCACTAGAGTTTTTTGATTTTCTGCGGCCATATAAGTTATTTTCAGTTTCTGGCCAATATCTCAAAAACTTCCACTAGTAACCAACAGTTTCGGTTGTTTTTCTTAAAGCTTAAGTTATACTGAGACTATATGGGAAATTTGGGGAAAATTCATGGACTAGAATTTTCACTAGAGTTTTTTGATTTTCTGCGGCCATATAAGTTATTTTCAGTTTCTGGCCAATATCTCAAAAACTTCCACTAGTAACCAATACTTTCGGTTGGTTTCCTAGTAGCTTAGGTTATACTGAGACTATATGAAAAATTTGGGGAAAATTCATGGACTAGAATTTTCACTAGACTTTTTTGATTTTCTGCGGCCAAATAAGTTATTTTCAGTTTTTGGCCAATATCTCAAAAACTTCCACTAGTAACCAATACTTTCGGTTAGTTTCCTATTAACTTAGGTCATACTGAGACTATATGAAAAATTTGGGGAAAATTCATGGACTAGAATTTTCACTAGAGTTTTTTGATTTTCTGCGGCCATATAAGTTATTTTCAGTTTTTGGCCAATATCTCAAAAACTTCCACTAGTAACCAATACTTTCGGTTGGTTTCCTAGTAGCTTAGGTTATACTGAGACTATATGAAAAATTTGGGGAAAATTCATGGACTAGAATTTTCACTAGACTTTTTTGATTTTCTGCGGCCAAATAAGTTATTTTCAGTTTTTGGCCAATATCTCAAAAACTTCCACTAGTAACCAATACTTTCGGCTAGTTTCCTAGTAACTTAGGTCATACTGAGACTATATGGAAAAATTGGGGAAAATTCATGGACTAGAATTTTCACTAGAATTTTTTGATTTTCTGCGGCCATATAAGTTATTTTCAGTTTCTGGCCAATATCTCAAAAACTTCCACTAGTAACCAATAGTTTCGGTTGGTTTCCTAGTAGCTTAGGTTATACTGAGACTATATGGGAAATTTGGGGAAAATTCATGCACTAGAACTTTCACTAGAGTTTTTTGATTTTCTTCGGCCATATAAATTATTTTCAGTTTTTGGCGAATATCTCAAAAACTTCCACAAGTAACCAACACTTTCGGTTGGTTTTCTAGTAGCTTAGGTCGTACTGAGACTATATGGGAAATTTGGGGAAAATTCATAGACTAGAATTTTTAACTCTATTGAAAATTCTAGTCCATGAATTTTCCCCAAATTTCCCATATAGTCTCAGTATGACCTAAGCTACTAGAAAAACAACCGAAAGTATACTAATTCTAGTCCACGAATTTTCCCCAAATTTTTCATATAGTCTCAGTATAACTAAAGCTTTCAGAAAAACAACCGAAACTGTTGGTTACTAGTGGAAGTTTTTGAGATATTGGCCAGAAACTGAAAATAACTTATATGGCCGCAGAAAATCAAAAAACTCTAGTGAAAATTCTAGTCCATGAACTTTCCCCAAATTTTCCATATAGTCTCAGTATAACTTAGGCTTTAAGAAAAACAACCGAAACTGTTGGTTACTAGTGGAAGTTTTTGAGATATTGGCCAGAAACTGAAAATAACTTATATGGCCGCAGAAAATCAAAAAACTCTAGTGAAAATTCTAGTCCATGAATTTTCCCCAAATTTTCCATATAGTCTCAGTATAACTTAGGCTACTAGAAAAACAACCGAAAGTATTGGTTACTAGTATAAGTTTTTGAGATATTCGAAAAAAACTGAAAATAATTTATATGGCCGAAGAAAATCAAAAAACTCTAGTGAAAATTCTAGTGCATGAATTTTCCCCAAATTTCCCATATAGTCTCAGTATAATCTAAGCTACTAGGAAACCAACCGAAACTATTGGTTACTAGTGGAAGTTTTTGAGATATTCGCCAGAAACTGAAAATAACTTATATGGCCGCAGAAAATCAAAAAATTCTAGTGAAAATTCTAGTCCATGAATTTTCCCCAATTTTTCCATATAGTCTCAGTATGACCTAAGTTACTAGGAAACTAACCGAAAGTATTGGTTACTAGTGGAAGTTTTTGAGATATTGGCCAAAAACTGAAAATAACTTATTTGGCCGCAGAAAATCAAAAAAGTCTAGTGAAAATTCTAGTCCATGAATTTTCCCCAAATTTTTCATATAGTCTCAGTATAACCTAAGCTACTAGGAAACCAACCGAAAGTATTGGTTACTAGTGGAAGTTTTTGAGATATTGGCCAAAAACTGAAAATAACTTATATGGCCGCAGAAAATCAAAAAACTCTAGTGAAAATTCTAGTCCATGAATTTTCCCCAAATTTTTCATATAGTCTCAGTATGACCTAAGCTACTAGGAAACCAACCGAAAGTATTGGTTACTAGTAGAAGTTTTTGAGATATTGGCCAAAAACTGAAAATAACTTATATGGCCGCAGAAAATCAAAAAACTCTAGTGAAAATTTTAGTCCATGAATTTTCCCCAAATTTTCCATATAGTCTCAGTATGACCTAAGTTACTAGGAAACCAACCGAAAGTATTGGTTACTAGTGGAAGTTTTTGAGATATTGGCCAAAAACTGAAAATAACTTATTTGGCCGCAGAAAATCAAAAAATTCTAGTGAAAATTTTAGTCCATGAATTTTCCCCAAATTTGTCATATAGTCTCAGTATGACCTAAGCTACTAGAAAAACAACCGAAAGTATTGGTTACTAGTGGAAGTTTTTGAGATATTCGCCAAAAACTGAAAATAATTTATATAGCCGCAGAAAATCAAAAAACTCTAGTGAAAATTCTAGTCCATGAATTTTCCCCAAATTTTTCATATAGTCTCAGTATGACCTTAGCTACTAGGAAACCAACCGAAAGTATTGGTTACTAGTGGAAGTTTTTGAGATATTGGCCAAAAACTGAAAATAACTTATATGGCCGCAGAAAATCAAAAAACTCTAGTGAAAATTTTAGTCCATGAATTTTCCCCAAATTTTCCATATAGTCTCAGTATGACCTAAGCTACTAGGAAACCAACCGAAAGTATTGGTTACTAGTGGAAGTTTTTGAGATATTGGCCAGAAACTGAAAATAACTTATTTGGCCGCAGAAAATCAAAAAATTCTAGTGAAGATTCTAGTCCATGAATTTTCCCCAAATTTGTCATATAGTCTCAGTATGACCAAAGCTACTAGAAAAACAACCGAAAGTATTGGTTACTAGTGGAACTTTTTGAGATATTCGCCAAAAACTGAAAATAATTTATATGGCCGCAGAAAATCAAAAAACTCTATTGAAAATTCTAGCCCATGAATTTTCTCCAAATTTTCCATATAGTCTCAGTATAATCTAAGCTACTAGGAAACCAACCGAAAGTATTGGTTACTAGTGGAAGTTTTTGAGATATTGGCCAAAAACTGAAAATAACTTATATGGCCGCAGAAAATCAAAAAACTCTAGTGAAAATTCTAGTCCATGAATTTTCCCCAAATTTCCCATATAGTCTCAGTATAACCTAAGCTACTAGAAAAACAACCGAAAGTATTGGTTACTAGTAGAAGTTTTTGAGATATTGGCCAAAAACTGAAAATAACTTATATGGCCGCAGAAAATCAAAAAATTCTAGTGAAAATTCTAGTCGACGAATTTTCCCCAAATTTTCCATATAGTCTCACTATAACCTAGGCTACTAGAAAAACAACCGAAAGTATTGGTTACTAGTGGAAGTTTTTGAGATATTGGCCAGAAACTGAAAACAACTTATATGGCCGCAGAAAATCAAAAAATTCTAGTGAAAATTCTAGTACATGAATTTTCCCCAAATTTTCCATATAGTCTCAGTATGACCTAAGCTACTAGGAAACCAACCGAAAGTATTGGTTACTAGTGGAAGTTTTTGAGATATTGGCCAAAAACTGAAAATAACTTATATGGCCGCAGAAAATCAAAAAACTCTAGTGAAAATTCTAGTCCATGAACTTTCCCCAAATTTTCCATATAGTCTCAGTATAACTTAAGCTTTAAGAAAAACAACCGAAACTGTTGGTTACTAGTGAAAGTTTTTGAGATATTGGCCAGAAACTGAAAACAACTTATATGGCCGCAGAAAATCAAAAAACTCTAGTAAAAATTCTAGTCCATGAATTTTCCCCAAATTTTCCATATAGTCTCAGTTTGACCTAAGCTACTAGGAAAACAACTGAAAGTATTGGTTACTAGTGGAAGTTTTTGAGATATTGGCCAAAAACTGAAAATAATTTATATTGCCGCAGAAAATCAAAAAACTCTAGTGAAAATTCTAGTCCATGAATTTTCCCCAAATTTTCCATATAGTCTCAGTATAATCTAGGCTACTAGAAAAACAACCGAAAGTATTGGTTACTAGTGGAAGTTTTTGAGATATTCGAAAAAAACTGAAAATAATTTATATGGCCGAAGAAAATCAAAAAACTCTAGTGAAAATTCTAGTCCATGAATTTTCCCCAAATTTCCCATATAGTCTCAGTATAACCTAAGCTACTAGAAAAACAACCGAAAGTATTGGTTACTAGTAGAAGTTTTTGAGATATTGGCCAAAAACTGAAAATAACTTATATGGCCGCAGAAAATCAAAAAATTCTAGTGAAAATTCTAGTCGACGAATTTTCCCCAAATTTTCCATATTGTCTCAATATAACCTAGGCTACTAGAAAAACAACCGAAAGTATTGGTTACTAGTGGAAGTTTTTGAGATATTCGAAAAAAACTGAAAATAATTTATATGGCCGAAGAAAATCAAAAAACTCTAGTGAAAATTCTAGTCCATGAATTTTCCCCAAAATTTTCATATAGTCTCAGTATAACCTAGGCTACTAGAAAAACAACCGAAAGTATTGGTTACTAGTAGAAGTTTTTGAGATATTCGCCAAAAACTGAAAATAACTTATATGGCCGCAGAAAATCAAAAAACTCTATTGAAAATTCTAGTCCATGAATTTTCCCCAAATTTTCCATATAGTCTCAGTATGACCTAAGCTACTAGGAAACCAACCGAAAGTATTGGTTACTAGTGGAAGTTTTTGAGATATTGGCCAGAAACTGAAAATAACTTATTTGGCCGCAGAAAATCAAAAAATTCTAGTGAAAATTCTAGTCCATGAATTTTCCCCAAATTTTTCATATAGTCTCAGTATGACCTAAGCTACTAGAAAAACAACCGAAAGTATTGGTTACTAGTGGAAGTTTTTGAGATATTCGCCAAAAACTGAAAATAATTTATATGGCCGCAGAAAATCAAAAAACTCTATTGAAAATTCTAGTCCATGAATTTTCCCCAAATTTCCCATATAGTCTCAGTATAACCTAAGCTACTAGGAAACCAACCGAAACTATTGGTTACTAGTGGAAGTTTTTGAGATATTGGCCAAAAACTGAAAATAACTTATATGGCCGCAGAAAATCAAAAAACTCTATTGAAAATTCTAGTCCATGAATTTTCCCCAAATTTTCCATATAGTCTCAGTATGACCTAAGCTACTAGGAAACCAACCGAAAGTATTGGTTACTAGTGGCAGTTTTTGAGATATTGGCCAGAAACTGAAAATAACTTATTTGGCCGCAGAAAATCAAAAAATTCTAGTGAAAATTCTAGTCCATGAATTTTCCCCAAATTTTTCATATAGTCTCAGTATGACCTAAGCTACTAGAAAAACAACCGAAAGTATTGGTTACTAGTGGAAGTTTTTGAGATATTCGCCAAAAACTGAAAATAATTTATATGGCCGCAGAAAATCAAAAAACTCTATTGAAAATTCTAGTCCATGAATTTTTCCCAAATTTTCCATATAGTCTCAGTATAACTTAAGCTTTAAGAAAAACAACCGAAACTATTGGTTACTAGTGGAAAAAATGAGGATTATTGTTAAATTTCAACATTTCATATACCTAGTTTCTATATTTCGGAGATCAATCTATTTGCCATTTTAAGGATCACTTCTAATATTTTATTCCGCTGAGATGTTTTATTTCGTGAAAAAATATATACATAATTAATAAAAAATTTCCGCTGGTAATTACATTACAAAAAAATTCTCTTTAGTGATAGTGCTGCCATTTGCGGCGAGTAGCGTAATCTCTTATTTTCCGCTGTCAAAATTCCGCTATCTTATACGGCATGTTGACTCCGCAATATATCGCGATACAATAGATTCACCCATGGTATGCAATATCACGTCGCCAAAAGTTCGCTGGTAAGAGCCGGTAGCATAAAAATTTAATACGGCGGCTAATTTGGTTTCGATCCAGATTTTTATTTACTTTACCCCGTTAATGAAAATGTGAATAAAAATAGTTTTATTCACACGGAATGATTCAGTAAATCTAGAAATATAAATAAAAAGTAAACATATAATTAATAAATATACCAAATTATCTCATAAAAACGTTTTCTAGCATTTTGTCCGACAGGTCCATAATGTGATATCTTTTTCTAAGATACCTGCGCTCAACATAATAATTCAAATCGTCATCACTTCCTTCGTCGACATCGTGCGATGTGGACATTGCTGCCTCAAAACTCATTATATTACCACTAAACATTTTTAATGATTTATATTTAATACTTTTTACGCTATTTGCCGTAGGCACTTGGCGAAACACACTAATACTTAATAAACACATTTTATTAAACACTTGTTTTTTATTTCGCAGAATTATATTTTTGAATATTTTTATTAAAAAATTTGTTCAAAAAGTTTAAAAATCACTCGATCGATTTCGACTCGTTAGGCCATCATCAGATACTCCTCAGTGTAGATACTCCTGATGATGACCTAACAAGTCGAAATCGATCGAGTGATTTTTTAAACTTTTTGAACAAATTTTTTAATTAAAATATTCAAAAATTTAATTCTGCGGAATAAAAAACAAGTGGTTAATAAAATGTGTTTATTAAGGATTTATATTTATGATAAAAAAAAATCTACCAGAAACAAGAAATTAAATTGAACATATATTTTGTTTGAAAGCTAAAAGTAAATAACTTCGAATCGAAAAAAGTCGAAATTCGAAAAAAATCGAATCGAAAAAGTGAAAGTTGTATCATTTTTGCTTTTCGAAAATGATACAACATTCCGCTATTCGACTTTCTCGAATTTCGATTCGAAGTGATGGTACAACATACCGACCCTGATTATTCTGAATATATTGTGCTCGAAATTCAAATTCTACGTCACAACAAAAAATTTTTAATTTAATTAGATACTGAACGATGACTTTTCGTATTTACGCAAGACGTCAACAATGTTGTTCATGAATCATTTTGGCCGATTAACTTGGTTTTATTAATATTTTCTCAGATGTATTGCGTATATTTTCCTTGTTATATATTGTACTACACGACCTCACACAATAAGAGCGACATTTAATAAAATAATTAAAAAATGTTCTTATGGTAAGAACAATAAATATTGAAAAACATCTGGAAATATTAATATTAATAAACTGTCTTCCTTATAATGTTCTTTCTCATCATTTGGGAAAATATATTTTTTTAAAAATAAAATAATATTTTAGCACGCGAAAACAAACTGTCAAAATAAATAAATAAATCGTAAAAATGTTAACATCTATGTATACGAACTAACCCAGTGACAGTGTCTAGTAAATAATATTAAGCCTCTCATTTCCCCTGAACACTATATGCACATATCAACTATGTACAAGTATATAGATAAAATGTAATTACAATTTCATAATAACAAGTTTATTTTATTTATATTTCATTTGCTGTTATTGAACATAAACGAAGCACGATAAAAAATCAAAAATATCTACGTATATAACGTATGTAAATCCACCTCGTAAGATCGCGTGTACCATTTTCAACATGATCGGGCAATGAAATTATGTGTAAGAAGTTAAATAAATAATAACAGAAGAAAATTATAAGCCACCAATACGTCAAGAAAATATTGGAATTAATTACATTATTTATGTACTCGCTAACTGGTGTCCTATTTTAAACTCTAGTATACGGAATGAACCTGTGTAGGGGATTATTGAACCTGGTAACACTAGACAATCAGGAAGTCTAAGGTTTTCTGACATGCAAGTTATTAATGATCAATATCTAGTCTTGTAATAACAAATGTAAATAAAGCATTTCTTAATTTGATTATTTAATGTCTTAATTAATAAATAAAATAGATAAACATTACAAAAATGGTCCATTTATGTTCTACATCCTATTCAAATCATCATAATCACTTTAAATGTATATTTTTATGTATATAGAAATGGTAATATTATAGAGATGATGAAGTGTGGCGAATTAATGATGATAACACTTACATGTTTATTTATCCAGGTAGACTAGACACGTCTACCTAATATAAACATCAATTTCTTTTGATGTTTTTCGAACAAAACTATAAATTGAAAGATAAAAGTTGCGGCATTATTCAGGAAACTACTAATGTATGCTAATCAATTATCGGTTGATTCTGTGTTCGTGTAAATCATTGGTGGGTAATGTGATTTATGAAAATATATTTCCTGCTTTAGTTACACTAATTGAGATGTTTTTGATTTAATTTAATCTGTTTGGAGTCTTTCTCTCTTTAATTAAGCGGTTCGAATGATTTATTGAGGTCCAGCGATTTGTTTAATCATTTTGGACTAAGCATAATATATTAAGTTGACCGAGCATTTTTGTATTATTTAGATGTTTAGTTAGACGAGCTTGATTAAAACTTCAATTTCGAAAACGTTTGGCATCCAAACTTATTGTAATGAGTAATTTGTATATCCTCACGATAGTTGATAGATTCGCCCAATGGCCTGAGGCATATCCCATTCAACAATGCACCGCTGCCAACGTTTCAAGATTTTGAATACCCCTTGAAATAACAACTGACCAAGGCAGCCCATTTGAGTCGAAACTCTTTTATGAGCTCACGCGATTACTAGGCGCCTATATAATACGTACCACCGCCTACCACCCTCAGGCGAATGGAATTGTTGAACGTTTTGACCTACAGCTGAAAGCGTCACTCAAAGCTTGTATAAATGCGATCCATTTTATGTCGGCGGAGAGATAAGGTACACAATTTGATCTTTGATAATTTTTAAAATAAAATGTCTCTAATAAATAATATAAAAATCAAATACAGTCACGCCAGAAAACCCCTCCAGCTCTACTCAGTAATAATCTCAAACTTTTCAAACAGTCGACTTTCATACAAACTTTGAATTTAAAGTATTAAACCTAATACTTGCTTTCTGCCTTTACTTGATTTGTATACCACTAACACGATGTCCATAACTCCATACTAATTAATTCAAGCGTGACATAATTATAGACACCAGGTCCAAAAAAATATCTATTAAATAACGAAAATTTAACAACAGAAAAGGAATGACAATGATATTTACCTGGTATAAACGAATGATAGCAAGTTTTCTGTTAAACTTGTTTAAAAAATTTAGGGGTGAATATTTTGTGGCGAACACTCAACTATTTTTTTTACCACGAATGGCCTAGTATTCGTAGATCACAGACACACCGCACTTGATTTCTCAATCGAAAAATTAAACTTTCCGGGAATTTTTTTAAAACAATCTTTTACAATCAAAATTTTCGCATAAAATTCAGAAAACCAACAAGGTCAATGCTTGTTAAAAATTTAATCTTTAAATTTATTTTGAACATGAATCTATAATGTTTATATTTATTTGAATTTATAAAACGACATAGAACTTTTTCAACTTTCGCCAAGTTCTCGCAACTAATGAAAAAAGTGCCAAATTTTGGTGAAATAACGTTTTTATTATCAAAACTTCCCATTTCTGGAACATTTAAAAAATGATCTTATCTAACTTAGTTTGAAATTTAATTTACAAACTTATGGTTTTTAATCGTTTTTCTCTTTTTTCGTATGTGCTATATACTTTTTAAAATGTCTGAAAATAACTTAAAAGTTCTACTGGAAGTTGCCACTTTCAGTGCACCGATTTTGACAAAACATCACTGCAACCTCCCAATTTATGGTAAAACCTTAACTATGAAGTTTTATTCAATCAATCAATAAAACCATAAACTGGGAGTTCCCAATGATTTTTGCCCGGTAACGATTTATCGGAAGTGGCAGCATCTATAGGAGCATTCTCGTTTTTATTTTATTTTACGTAGTAGCACTCTGCGTGTGCGTGTGTGCTTATGTATATGTTTGGTTCCGTGCAGACTAACTGTCTGTAGCTTCTCTAGGGGTGAAACTTTATATTTAAGCTTTTTCCATTAATTGACAGATCCCAAATATTTTTGGCCGGAATCGGTTCATTGGACGTAGCAACTTCCACAAGAGCTTTTTGTATATTAAATATTTTGAAAAAAATATCATTGGCAAGAAAAACACTTATGAACTAAAAAATTGTAAATTAAGTTTGCAACAATACCGTTTCAGATCAGTTTTCCAAAGTTTAAGCAAAAGACTCCTATTCTCTCGAAATGATGGATGGGTGAACGGTAACCCAACTGACTACTTTTTATGATATTAGAATAAATTCATTTGGGCTAGTACAGGCCAACGACTCTACTAACTCTCACGTGATAGTGAATTGCGCCTCTCAAGTCGCGTAGTCCTCTGATGGAGAGTAAATGAAACTACGAGGATTTAATGGAGATGGTCAGCAAATTTAAAAAATTAAAATTATGGACATAACTTTTTTTTAGTAAAAGTCATTCACCGCACATAAATTTCGAACAAGCTCCATTAGCTTTAAATAAGAACCAATTTTATTAAAGTATACTACTACTACTTGTTGGAACATCTTGTTTATGAATCGTGTGATTGTCGTAAGGGTCTATTATTTGATTTTCATGCTAGCACCATACATTCTTTGTGCTGTGTAAAATACTGAATAAATTTTGTTGCCTTACTATTCACTTTCAAGTAGAATCCATACGATGGATACAATTTTTTCTATCCCAGATTTTTTTTTTTTTCAATTTTTTTCAACTTTTCTGTATGAAAAGAAGCGTGTCTGTTGTATATTTTACGTGATGTAATTTGTTTAAAACGATGGGATAGAAAAATCCCGAATTTTTATCCGTCGTTTAAATACGACTTCAATCCATGTTTTCTGT
This sequence comes from Nephrotoma flavescens, assembly GCA_932526605.1. Lineage (NCBI taxonomy): Eukaryota > Metazoa > Arthropoda > Insecta > Diptera > Tipulidae > Nephrotoma > Nephrotoma flavescens. The sequence continues at coordinate 136,593,300 of OW052221.1, read as the reverse complement.
GTAACCATCGCAACACATTTTAAACATACTTAAAACATAATTTTAATTTTTTTTTTGCTTCTTTATAATAAAAAAATAGGTTTTGCCCTGCGAAATTCAATTAAAGTCAGTGATTTTAAAATAAAATCATGTATTTAATATTCTCATTATTAATTACACGATTAATTGCAAATATTTTGATTTTTAGATAGAACCCCCATTTTTATTAATTACTTCAAAAATTCTGCTCGACATGGAATTAACCAGTTATTGCAATTCCATTCGGCAATTTCCTAAAATTTTATTTAACAGCTCTATCAAGTCAATATCATTTTTCAATAACATTTTTTCAAATTGATCACAGGGACATGTATTTTTATGCAAAATTTTATGTGCTTCCATTAAAACTGGTTGTATTAACCTTTTGACCCATTTAACACGGTTACTTTGAAGCAAAATTTTTTGTATGTGACGAGTACCTGATTTAATCACAACTCTTCTGATTTTTGTTGTCTTGCACGGTAAAAGCTTCTGATTATTTTTATGTTTTCGGTTTTTCCATAATTCTCCTAAACATTTACAAGAAAGAGTTGATAACCGTTTGTAATCTGCCTAATTTTATAGCGATTTACCGGTTGGAAAGCTAACATTCCTTGTAGGGTCGAATTTTTCCTATTTCTTCGGTTGTTAGTGGTTTTCCTTTGCCTATATTTATCAAAATTTTATAAAATTCTAACTAATAATGTTACTATTTAGCAAACTCGTTAAAAATACACTTATGAAAGTTAATTAAATTAAAAGCCTATAAGATATAATATTTGACCTTAATGAATTTTGTAGTGTAAAATCTATTTTTCATTATAAATTAGCAAAAAATTCAATTAAAATTATGTTTTAATTTTAAATTGTTTATATTGACATCCCAATTAAAACCTGATACTAGATCAAGTTTAAACTCTAAGCTTTACTTTCGAGTGCCACGAATTGGCTCTGATTTGCATTTAGTAATGAGGTTCTTGTGTTTTGGCCTTCTTTTACCATTTTATTTGACTTAAATGTTTTTCATAAAATTTGGTGGGACAGGGTTTCGAATGCAAGGACACGATTACAAGGTGCTTGATATCTCGATAATTCATTCAAGAGTCCCTGGGATGGGCCGTTTTGTTGCACCGTGCTATGTGATGCTGCTCCATTTTTCGCGTTATGTTGCACCAGGTAGCACCGTATTGTGTTTGTTGCACTATGTTGTTCGATGTTGCATCTTGTTGAGGGATTTCGTGTGACGTTTGACTGTGTTGTAACATGATACAGCAATTTATGGAATATTGATAGATGCTGCATCAAGTGTACCATGTTGTACCATTTCGCGCGATGTTGTTACTGTGTTGCGTCATCTTGCTTCGTTTTGAGTCTTTGTTTTTTCGGGTGCATTTTTCGCGTGAACCGTTTTATTTAAATTTGGTGAAAAAGGTTTTCGTGTGCATAGAATCGATTTTGTAATTTCTAAATTCGGGAAAACTTGTTTAGGAGGTTCTCAGATTAGATCCGGCTCCATTTTTTAATAAAATCGTTTCAAATGATTTTGATAAAAAATTTGAGTGAAGATATTTTCGAGTCTAGGAAATAACTGTAATGGATTTTGAAATCATGATTTTGAAAATTTTGTTAAGAGGTGCTCTGGTTTAGCCGTTATGTTGCAAGTTTTTCCACAATAAAACTATGTCATTTCTCCGATTGGGTACAACCCTCAACGTATTTAAAAAAAGGATAGGATTCCAAAGTGAATTCCGGATGTGATTTTGAAAAATGAGTAAATCGGATTAAACATAGACCTCTTATACGAATAGTAAGGGGAATCTAATAAAATCAAATTAAAAGGAATTATGTAATCATGATAAATTTCGATCACGAGGTTTATCATTTTACTGCCAAAGTTTGAAAAAGTGATTTTTGAGGTGGTGTCTCTCTGCATGTGTCTTCTCTACAGCTTACACGATTTTTGATAATAAACTATTATTTTACTATAATTGGCCTTCACAAGTTGAGTGATCGACATAAAACATCATAATTATAATTTTCTGATTGTCATATTTCAAAGAAATTTAGCAGGAACCGGTGTACATGAAATGGTTGCTTTCATAGAAACATTTTCTTTTCTTGAAAATATTTGAAAAAGTAGAACATAAAGAAAAAAATCTATCAAACAAATTGATTCTAAATTAAATTGGCATCAACATTGGCCCAGATCATTTTCCAAAAATTTTAGTGGAAATGATATATTTTGAAAAAATCGTTACGAAACGTACACACTCAGAGGCAACAGACGCCACATTGATTTTTGGATTGACCTTGCCAGGTTGCTATGCTTATGGTTTTTTCCATAGCTATAGAGAACAAAATCACAACGCTATGAGCACATGAGATCCAAATTCCACAAGAAAGTCGGGTGTTGGGTACAACATATATACACTCTCAACTTCTTATTAACTGCTGTTAAGAATACACCTATGGGAAATCATCGAGAGTTTAGATCCTGCGAACTACCAGGTACTTCAAAAAGGAATATCTAATGAAAATTGGTTTCTAGATTGATTTTTGATTAAAATATAAATTTTAGATGAAAAAATGGAATCTCTACATTCTACGCGATTTAAATGTATTTTAAACTGGAGAAAACTCATCTATTTCTTAAATACTATTTGTAAAATTTGGGACAGGAACAATTCAGACAAAATTGATTGATTAGAATTTTCATTATAACTTTTTGATTTTCTGCAGCGATATAAGTTGTTTTCAGTTTCTGGCCAATATCTCAAAACTTTCCACTAGTTACCACTAGTCCTGGCCAATAACTCAAAAATTTCCACCACTAGCACTATAAGTTATTATAAGACCATATAAGTTATTTTCAGTTTCGGCCAATATCTCAAAAATTTCTACTAGTTTCAAGCTGTTAGGACAGTAACAGAAAGTATTGGTTACTTGTAAAACTTTTTGAGATATTGGCTAAAAACTGAAAATAACTTATATCGCCGCAGAAAATCAAAAAATTTTATTGAAAATTCTAAATACAAATAGTGGCAAATAGCGTAAAAAGTATGAAAATTCTAATCAATAAATTTTGTCTGAATTGTCCCTGTATGCGATGTAAATTTTACAAATAGTATTTAAGAAATAGCCGAGTTTTCTCCAGTTTAAATTCATTTAAATCGCGAAGAATGTAGATTCCATTTTTTCATCTAAAATTTATATTTTAATCAAAAATCAATCTAGAAACCAATTTTCATTAGGATTGGTCAAGAAATGGCCAAGTTTAATCCCACATGATCAGATCCTAAAATGCTGTCCATAACTTATTTTAAAATCTCGGATCAATACTACTAACCAAATTTCATCGTAAATAGTTAAGCGATGACGGAAAGACGGAATATTGTTAAATTTCAAGATTTCACTTACCAAGTTCCTTTACTTCGGGGATTAATCAATTTGTCATTTTAAGGATCACTTTTAATATTTTATTCCGCTGTGACGTTTTTCATATTTAAAAGAGATACAAAATGAATAAAAAAAATCCGCTGGTAATTATATAACAAAAAAATCTCTTTTGTGGTAATGCTGCCACTTGCGGCGCGTAGCGTTATCTCTTATGTTCCGCTGTCAAATTTTGACTTATACAGCATCTAATTTATCATAACATTGTTTAATTGTTTTGACTAAAATGTTTATAGTAAAAAGGCATAAAAATTAAATGAAGCATTGTCCGAGCAATGCTCGATGCCGCAGAGATTATAAAGCAAATAGAGAACACTCCACACTTCACTGTTAAATTGTGATATAGTCCCGAACGGAAAGGATTTTTTAATTTCGTTAATTTCTAATAAACATTTTTTTAGTATTTTTACAAAATTTATTAAGAAGAATTTTATAATCGTCCGTGAATTTAATTTGTTTAAGAATTTTTTCGGCTCTTCGGACAAAATATTATTTTAATGGACACCCATACAATGTTTACGACTATTTTAGTCGCAGAAAACAAAGAGGCCATTTATTAACAATATTTCTACCACAAAAGTAGAAAAAATGCGCTCCCCTCCCCAAAACCTTTAACCCCAGGGCGTACTTGTGTACACAAAGAACACAAACCCTTGCAAAAATGAGAACTCCCTTAGGTAGCTTCTTGGCAGCTTGGTTTCGTACTGATAAAAAGTTGGTCTACTCATCAGGTTGCAACGACCAAACTGCAAAAATCCAACTCTTGCTTTGTACCGATAATACAAAACAAGAACATATCGATTTAGCGAATTATATATCACTAAATCAGAAACCACAGGAAATTCTCACTATGTATGTGTAACAAGCCAACACATATAATTAAGAAGAATTTTATAATCGTCCGTGAATTTAATTTGTTTAAGAATTTTTTCGGCTTTTCGGACAAAATATTATTTTAATGGACACCCATACAATGTTTACGACTATTTTAGTCGCAGAAAACAAAGAGGCCATTTATTAACAATATTTCTACCACAAAAGTAGAAAAAATGCGCTCCCCTCCCCAAAGAAGCTACCTAAGGGAGTTCTCATTTTTGCAAGGGTTTGTGTTCTTTGTGTACACAAGTACGCCCTGGGGTTAAAGGTTTTGGGGAGGGGAGCGCATTTTTTCTACTTTTGTGGTAGAAATATTGTTAATAAATGGCCTCTTTGTTTCGCGATTTGCGACTAAAATAGTCGTAAACATTGTATGGGTGTCCATTAAAATAATATTTTGTCCGAAAAGCCGAAAAAATTCTTAAACAAAATTTATTAATTTCATCGAGCGAAAGCAATTACGTATCATCGCTTTCGCTTTCAGAGATGGACCTAGAGTAAAATATGATTAATTGAACGATGCGCTGCAACAAAATTGTATATCGTAAGTTCTATAGGACAAAATAATTGCAAAGGATTTTTGTCTGGAAAACTTACTTTTTAACGTGATATTCAAATATTTAAAGGTTATTGAAGTAAAACGAATCGGCGTCTGACTAATTGCTATATCTCTCCAAACAGACAAGAGGTTTTTTGAAGTGTTACTAAATTTGTCAAGCATTTCCTCGTTATTAATTTACCGGAAATAAATAATACTAATTACCTTAAATACACATACCATACAAAACAAATGGTTGAATTATTTCTTCTTCCTATATTCGTAACTACCTTAAGATTAGAACGATAAGACCTATATATAGAGGTTGGAATCATACATGAATAAATTTAAATATGATTCATAATCAGTTAGCCATTTATCCAAGGAAATACAAAATTTTATGCCACACTTACGTTTTTTGTTTGTTTTTGTAGGTAAATAGGTAAGTGAGGGAATTTATTGAAGCGAATTAAAAACCTCGTGTATGTTCATGGTTAGTTATGGTAATAACGTGTTCATTTTGTCAGTTATTAATTTATGTATTTTCATCAATTTTTTTTTTGTTATTTTATTTTATTAATTGAAAAATTAAATTGTCTAAGCCGGATTGTGTATATTCCGTATTGTATAATATGTTTATGCTTGGGTGGTATGAATTAGGTGGTGAACATGAAATAAAGCTCCAAAATGCCTAATACTTTTTTAATTAAAATATGAAAATCGTAAAGAATAATAATACAAAATTTAGTTTTGTAATTAAAATATTGTGTGACATGGCAACCCTAATTTTACATCTAAATGTGGAAATATTATCATATTGATTTATTAGGGATTATAATTTTCCGTTTCCTCCCGCGTGATTTTATATACTCGTATCTACAAAAAATAAATTGTTTAGAATTACTAAAGCACGTATCGTAACAAGTTGTTATCAAATTTGAAGTCAATTAGTAACAAGCTAAACATTATACTTAACTTTCCGGTAAATTAAGGAAACTCATATAAGTAATTGAATGTACATAAATATATGAGCATGATCATGATAATCAAATTCATAATAAATTTTCATCTTATATGCGGTACGGTACATACAATAAAATCTTTTAAAGTGGAATGAAATTTATATTTAAGGAAATATGAAAAAGGATGTTTTTGAAAATGGGTGTAATTACATATTATATAAAATAGCTCTAGAGATGAAGAAGATTCTGTAAACAATAAAATAAAGGGGTTCATATGTAAAGTGGTTAAGTGCTTTTTCGTTTACACTTCAAGTGTGCACATATGAAAAATGGAAAATAATTTTCGACAGTGATTATGATAACACCCGCGTGTTAAATATATTGTATTTTGCTGTATAAATCTTACTCGACAGACTGTATGTACCACATATATAAAGTCACATATGAATATTAATAGTCATATTTATCCCGTTAGTTTTGTTTTGTTATCCTTAAGTATATATAGAAATTTAATTTATGATGTGTGAATTTTTGTGAATTGACTTTAAATTAAGATAAATTGAAATTCATATATCTTGCCAAAATTATTCGTGTTTGTTGAGTGAATATGAATGATGTTTGCATATCCAGCCAGACAGACACAAAACACACACACTCACACATATGATGAAAATAAATTTAAATTTATGATCTATTCGTATAATGTGTATTTTATTCAAATTTTTTTTCGTTATATTAAAATTAATTATTTTAATTGTCTTTTAATTATGAATTATGCTATTTTAATTAATTTAATATTGTAAATAAAAAACCGTAAATAATTGCAATAAATACTCTCGTCGTATGTGAAAGATATTAATATGTGAACATGTATACATATTTACATTACATTTAATGACCGGCACTTCACCATTATATCGCAGTTATTGGATACGTGATAATATTTTTATCAGTTTTTAATGTTCATTTTATGTCAATAAATCATTTATATCAATAATGAAATCTGTGTGGTGAAGAATGATTTCAATGTTAATGAAATGATATGCGATGCGCAATTTTTTTTTTTACTTTGGGCTTGAAGTTGGTTAACCTTTTATCGGGTATCGATTTTTGGTTGAAAATTTTTGGCTGGTAGAAACATGCGAAGTCTGGAAGAAAACGAAAAATTAGCTTCCAATTTTTGATTTACACTTACAGAAAATTTTGTTCTTCGAAAAACGTTTAGACACGAAATGTAAACAATGTTTATGTGATACCTTAATCTAATAATTTTATTGTGTTTTACTTTCTTTTGCGTATTAAAATAAAATACCGGGTGATTTTTTTAAGCTGAAACTTTCAAATGCCTCGGAAAAAAAGCACTCTACTAAAAAAATGTGCATTATCAAAATTTAATCATTCTGAAACGACTTACATTAGTGCTAAAATTTGTATCCCTCCTCCCCTTCTTCTATGTAGGGTGGGGGTAACTTTGAAATTAAAGTAGAAACTCCTATTTTTTATTGCAGATTCAAATTCTACGGCTTTAACGTACATAGGATTTTTTTTGAAACATTTCTTTTTGATTCATGATAATAGGCGCTGTTAAATTAAATTTATATTAAACCTGTTTCGATTTCTCTTACTGAGAACCTATGCATATGATTCAGCAATACTTTTGAATTTAAATTAACTACTATCGTAACCCAGGAACACGCGATTAAATGTGCTTTCAAATGATTGATTTTTTTAATGATTTCTTTTTTATTTTGTTTTGAAAACATTGATTCAGTTCGAAGATTATTTCGAAAACAAAAAGACATGTTTGCGTTAGGCTATTAATACAATGCAAAATGGAGTATTTAACTGTACAAGAAAAAATTGAAATGGTCCTGATTTATGGAGAAGCTGCCACTCACTACGCTTCGAGTTTTCCGAATAGGATTCGGCCACGTGCTTGATGGAAGTATTCAACCGAAAAAAGGACTCGTTGAGCAACAGTCACTGACGAAAGTAATGAAATTGCTGTATTGGCTGCAGTAACTCATAATCCTACCGGACAAGTGGTGCAGTGGTTAAAGCTTCGGCACTTGGACCGGGAGGTACTGGGTTCGAATCCCATCAGAGGCTAGATGCAAATCGAATTTTCATCATGGATTACAATCGGTGATGTTAATAAACACAACTAAGACCCTCTGATGGAGTGCAGAATTCAGCGCCGACCCACCGTCCATGTCAATGTACAGGTTGACATGGAGCTTGCAATGTGCAGGTGGTATACTGTAATTGTGTGAGTAGGTGAATAGGTGAATGGGTTTATGATGTATCGTGAATGCGTGGTATCACAATGGGACAAAAAATGGCGTAAGTGTAAACCACTGAAAAAAAAAAAAAAAAAAAAAAAAAACTCATAATCCTCATATTAGTACACGAGAAATAGCTAGGAAGTCGGATTGCCCCAAACCAGTATTTGGAAAATTTTAAAATGTCATCAATCATCCGCATCATATGTCTTTACACCAAGATCTTCGTGGCGTTGATTTTCAAAATCGGCGAGTTTTTGGCATGCATATTTCTATAAAAATCCAAATTTTTACAGATAAAATTCAGCAAAATCCAAACTTTTTTCGCTACGTATTGTTCTCCGACAAGCCGTCTTTTACAAACCATGGTACGGTTAATTGACACAACATGAGATGCTGGAGTGTTGAAAATCCGCACTGGCTTCGCCAAGTTGAATATCAGCGCCCTTGGACTGTCAACGTGTGGTGTGGAATAATTGGCAACAAAGTCATCGCCCCCACTTATTGATGGCAACTTGAATTGTGGAATGTGCCAAGATATTTTTAGCATGTGAGGTACTTGATCGTGATTTCAATGGTCACTGGATCGGTAGAGCTGGTCCGGTAAATTGGCCTGCCAGATCAACAGATCTTACTTCGCCAGATTTATTTTTGTGGGGCTATCTCAAAGTCAAAGTTTACCAACAAACACCAAGTGAGAATATGATTGAACGAATCAAAAATGTTTGTGCCGAAATTCAAGCAGACATGCTTCTCAGTTGTGTACATTCATTTGAAATGCCGATTAATAAGTGCATGGAAGTCGAAAGCTATCATTTTGAGTACTTAATTTAATTAGAAGATGATGAGGCGATGAGACTCATGTAAATCAAGCATCCCGAAGGGTACAGAAAACTACTACGTCCACGTCGCTGTTCCTGGGTTACGCTAAAAGCAGTTTATTCACCAGCCAATTACATTTCTACAGGTAAAAATTTCCCAGTTATTCAGATATTTTTAAAACAAAATACATACAAAAAAATTCTTTATTTCAAAGCAGATTTAATCGCATGTTCCTGGGTTACGATAATAATAGTTTCTTGACAAGTCATTTTTCAGTAAATAAATATACCAAGAAATACAATCTGTTTAAGACTAATTTCCAGTATTTACATTGAAAACGTGTTAATTTTAATTCATACACATGGCAGAATCGTATGCATAGGTTCTCAGTAGGAGAAATCCAATCAAATTTAATATTGTTATTATAGCGCCATCTACCATGAATCGAAAAAAATGTTTCAAGGAAATGCTACGTATTTTAAGCCGTTGAATCCGAATCTGCAATAAAAAATAGGGGTTTTATTGTAATTCCAAAGTTATTTCCCATCCCGCCTAGAAGAAGAGGATTAGTGGTACTAATATTAGCACTAATGTATTTCGTCTTGGAGTAATTAAATTTTGAAAATGAACATTTTTTTCGTAGAGTGTTTATTTTCCAAGATATTTTGTTTCAGCTTAAAAAAATCACCCGGTACAGTAATCATTAAAAAATTTGATATCGACATTTTTACAGATTTAGCATTCGCTATATCGCCGAAGCCAAAGTGTTTAGAAACTAAATTGACTAAATTTCAATTTATGTCGACATTGCAAATTGTTTTTACTATGATTTATTATTCTTTTGAGAATGGAACCGAAAAGGTTCCGAAAGCTTAACAGTGTTGTGTGCCTACGCGTAATTCAAAATTGTCGATATCTTGGTGTCGAAAATAGCGTAAACAATTAATTATGGCGTAGACAATGTCGAAAATTCGTAAAGTATGTAGAATATTCGTAGACAATGTATATTATTACTTGTTTTGTTTTCCCCATTGTTTTTTCAGTACAAGGTTGTCGAATTTCCAACATTGTGAAAGTTTTAGTTAAATTTTTACAGAACAAATATGTGAGATTGGTATATGTTTAAAATAATTCAGTTTATTCTACTTTAATTTCAAATTTTTTATTTGCAATGCTATATTTCATCAATAAACTATAGCGTCACATATTATTTTGTATTACTGAACAAATGGGTTCACTTTTTCACTCTTATCAGAGAAATTTAAATTTGTACCACTTTGTAGTTGCCACCGGTTGGACATTTTTTTTAGAAAACATGATAATTTCGAAAAAATTCTCGAACTAAACTAAACTTTTAAAAAGTTTGCTATGAAATTATCAACACCACCCGCAAAAAACAGAAATACTGGCAAATCAAAAACCACTGGATCTGCCACTGGTAGGACAAATTAAGACATTAGTTTAAAAATTGTGCGATAAAATTTATTTAATTGGCTGTTTGGCTTATATCTGGCCACAATTTTCTTATTCAACTAATCTTTCATTTGTTACGGCGGTACCTATTTTGCGCCCTATTATATGTAGCACCACTTCCAAGATTCGGTTACTTTCGATATCGAACATCTGGAGGCAATATTTTACACAATTTTCATAGACAACTTTGTAGTAAAATTTGCTTCTAGTTCAAATGATCACCGTTCATGTGCTTAAAATTATATATAGAAATATTAAAAGAAAACTACGCTGGCCAGGATCCATTTCTAATAATTTTAAAGTAGGCGCTGTCTACGTATTGAGGAATAGTAGATAAATGTTTGATGTATAATGTATTGGAATAGCTGATCATCACAACAAATGGAAAGTGGGTATTATTGTTACGTTTAAAATTATATAAAACAAATTTGAGATCCTTATAAGAAACTAATAAATAATTATTATATATAAATGGATATAAATGAAGTTATTTTAATTCATTATTATGTGAAGTTTTGTGTTTTTTTGAAGTAAAACTTCTTTAGGCACAATTGACTTAGGCACGAAGCTGGCAAATGCGTTATGAAAAGTGTAATCGAACGAGGCGAACGAGACAATAAACGCAAAACGAAATCATTTTCCTTTAGTATCAGGATGTGCCATGACAATTCATATATACCTAGGTGGAACATTAGTTGATACCATTTTATTTTAATAATTGGTTAAAAAAATTGGAAAATAAGAAAATAGGAAAATTGGTAAATGGAAAATTGGAAAAATTGGAAATTTCGAAATTTGCAAAATTGAAAAATTTGTAAATTGAAAAATTAGAAAATTATAAAATTGGAAAATTAGAAAATTGGTAAATAGGTAAATGGAAAATTCGAAAATTGAAAAAAAAGAAAATCTGAAAATTTCGATTTCATATTTTCGAAAATATGAAAATATGATAATATGAAAATATGAAAATTGGAAATTTGGAAAACTGGTAAATTGGAAAATTGAAAAATAGGAAAATAAAAAAATATTAAAAGAGGAAATTTGGAAAGTTGGTAAATTGGAAAAATTGAAAAATTGGAAAATTGGAAAGTCATAATATCGACTTCTATGTCACTGACAACAATTTTTTTTCTTTATTATAACATCTATGTCACTTACTCACTCCAGAACGCACAGGGTGACCAAAAAAAATTCGTCCGGGTGATATATTTTATATATGTATCTTTTTCTATATTATAGCTCCATTCCACACGAGGTATCACAGAAACCGATTTATTGCGACTTAAACAAATTTTCGATGAAACCACACTACACAAACATAAATGAAATAAAAAAATATTTCAAGGCCATTTTTACGATGCGAAGAGATTTCAAAAATGATTTTTTTATCCATTTTGTTATACATGAATAAACATTATCTATTACGACTAGTTGGCCTTGAAAAAGTTACCAAGTTACAAGGTTACCTCTTATGGCATCAGACATAAACGGCTAGGTGACACTCGAGAACGCACAGGGTGACCATTTTTTCAATATTATAATTTTTCTATATTATATTATAAATATTAAATATATATTAGAAGTTTTACTTCAGTAGTGTGGTCTAAAGCACACTTATTTTTTTTTCAGGTAGATAAATTTATGTTGCGCAAAACGTTGCATGTGTTGCGTGGCAACAGGCGCATTGCCCAGGTTTAATACCCCTCGCCTTTACTCCAAGGCCTACTTGGCCATTCCGGTCATTACCTACCACAATTACCCCCAATCATTTTCGCTTATGGCTTTTCTCGAAGCGATGCTCTAAAATCGAAAAGTACTCTTGAACCATATATTTCCAATATATACTCTCAGAAAATTCTGCTCTTCCATATATGTATTTCCAATATGTATTTTCAGAAAATATTCATAAAACCAAAATGCCCTAAGTGATGGACTAGATTTGGGTAGTTTCGCGTAATTTTAGGTAAACATAATGTTTTACGTAATTGCTCAGCATGGCATAGAGAATTCCCGTGTGAATTTCCATTACGATAGGAGTATTTTTGGAAAATGGTCATTTACATTGGAAAATATATTGTATATGTACTTTCCGATTTTTGAGCTTCGCTTGACGAGAAAAACCATAATTTCAGCTCCTAGTTAAATTATCATGAAAAAGCTTACTGTTCTAGATATAGGAGGGACCATAGCTTGACTATGTGATATAAAATATTTATGTAAATTTCCTGAAATTTACACTGTTTTTTAAAAAATGGGAGATCGAACCGAAGCGTGGAAGATAATTTGAATTTATAGAGATTTAACACAGGTTTACATGTTTTGCGACACATAGTATGTTACAGTTATAGATTCAGCTATTCAAGCAAAATTTGAATCCGCCATAATAAAAAAATTAAAAAAACAATTTTACTCTTCACGAAATGGCGTATTGTAATCAGCTAATTTCTGCAAACGTTTTTATGTTTTGGAATTTGTTTCGACTTTTTTCACGTATTTAAGAAAATATTTTTTTAAAATATATTTTCCAGAAGAAATGGTATCGGCCGATCCCTTAATCATCTAATAATCGGAGCGAATGCCAGATGAAAAATGACCGAAGAGTAATGACGAGGTGGGTAATGACCAGGGTGTTAATATACGGGTAAATGCTAGGAGTAATAAGCCGGGGGGTAATTGCCCGGGATATAGCAGCGGGGTTAATATCTGGAGAGGTAATCTTAAATCTAGTCGGAATCGAGTTCATTAAGATGTATTTTAACGAGATCAAACTGTATCCACTTTCATTACACAAGCTCAGCATCCTTTTTTTAAGCAAAATGGTTTACAGATACGGCGTCGTACGAATGGGTTCTATGTTGGTCGATTTTTTTGCCTGTTGCATGTAGAAGCTTCATATAAATATTGGGGTATTTGAGTGATTTTACCGGAATTCTCATAAAATGTGTATAGCGTGGTAGTTGATATTAATACATGAATTTGCGCTTTAACATTTTATTGCGTAGTTATGTTTTCGTTCATTGAAGTACCTTCAGTAAAGTTTTAATTTTTAAGATAGGTCGAATAGGTTTGAATATTTTAAAATTTTGGAATATTTTACGTAATAGCCAGATATTATTTTTACATCGAGCTGAGGATAACTAGACGTTGGAAGTTGGGGTGTCTCACCTCGATGTGAATAGCCATATAAAAACTTGGGTTAAAACTTTTCAACTGTAAGGTAGAAATAAATCGCCATCAAGACGAAATGGAACAAGGAAATTATAGAATTTTGCTGATTTCTAACCTAAATAATAATTTTCGACATTCTCTACATTGTTGACGTTACTGTTTAAATTGTCTTCAGACATTCTCTACACTTGTAGAATATTAATTTTCTACGCGGTGTAGACAATACGGCACTATGGGACTCCACACATGTAGAATATTCATTATCTACGCGATGTAGACTGATGATGACCTAACAAGTCGAAATTGATCGAGTGATTTTTTAAACTTTTTGAAAAATATTCAAAATATTCTGCGAAACAAAAAAACAAGTGATTAATAAAAATGTGTTTATTAAGTATAAGTGTGTTTCGCCAAGTGCCTACGGCAGATTTTGGCAATTGAACTGTTCCAGTATATTGTAATTTATTTTGTAAAAACTTCTAGTATCATCCATAGCACGATACAGTGATTTTAAATGGTTGCTCCCATTTGAGGTAGTTTTCTAGGGTTTAATCATGAGATTTTATTGTAATTAGATTATAAAAAACTTGCAAAAGGAATGGTGTGACGAAAAAAATGTTTTTTTTTAAATTATACCCCTTGGTGGAGCTATGCCAATATGTTGTAATTAATTTGTAAAAAAATTACAGTACCACCCAAATTACGATACAGCAGACATTAACTGAAATGCCAAAAGCATAACGGGACCTGTAAACAATTTTCTGACTGTGTAACAAATCTGTATTTAATTTGTAAAAAAAATTCCAGTATCATTTTCATTGAAATGTGCTTTAAGTGCTGGTGAAGCATTAGGGTCATTTATGTTTTACAATTATATTTCGTCATGACATTGTTTTGTCATGACAAAATTTTTAAGGGAAGACCGGCACACATCAAATCCCATCTAATTCAGCCAATAATAAAATTTAAAATATTTGCTCATGTTTAGTAAAGCTAACCCCTTGTCATTTTATTACACGAAACTTTTTTTTAGATTCATATTTGATAAATTAGAGATATAGGTCATATCCCTCAAATAGGTCATATCCCTCAAATAGGTATCCCTGAATTTATTACAACAGCCCATACCCATAAAAATCGATCATAATGCATCGAACTTCCTTCTTCCTACATTTTCTGGGTTGAGGCTTTACCAATATGTTATACTTAATAAACACATTTTTATTAATCACTTGTTTTTTTTGTTTCGCAGAATATTTTGAATATTTTCCAAAAAGTTTAAAAAATCACTCGATCGATTTCGACTTGTTAGGTCATCATCAGGAGTATCTCTTGAGATCTCGTGAGAGATACTCCTGATGATGACCTAACAAGTCGAAATCGATCGAGTGATTTTTTAAACTTTTTGAAAAATATTCAAAATATTCTGCGAAACAAAAAAACAAGTGATTAATAAAAATGTGTTTATTAAGTATAAGTGTGTTTCGCCAAGTGCCTACGGCAAAGCGTAAAAAGTACCAATATGTTGTAATTAATTTGTAAAGAATTACACTACCACCCTGAGTACGATACAACAAATATTAACTGAAATGCAAAAAGCATATTTTAAATAAAAATATGGTATTTGAAGAATTGCACCCCTTAGTCGTAGTTTTTTTTTGGTGGCCGAGGAGTGGCTTTTAACTATGGCGATATGTTGTAGTTCATTTGTAGAAAAAACCACTACCACCCCCCAGTACGAGGGTGGTGAGAAGCCGAAAAATATTAACAAAAATACTGGAAATGTGGTGTATAGCATTGTCTAATGCCAGCGCACACACGAATTGCAGGAAAACGGGACCTGTACAAAATTTTCTAACTATGTAACAAATTTGTAATTAATTTGTTAAAAATTCTAGTACCATTTCACTGGATTGTGCTACAAATGCTGGTACAACATAAGCAATTTTAATAAATTTTCGCTTTGTCAATATGAAATGCGCATGAGGAGATTCAATAATCGGAAACGCCGATTTAGCCTTACTAAATTTGAGCAAATATTTGAAATTATTTATTGGCTGAATTAGACTGGGTTTGATGTGTGTGACCAGAAATGTCACATTGACGAAGACATTTTGTACCGGAAGCGTCATTGCTCGATTTGAAGTAGAAATATTTTTAAAATCCAATCGCTCATTGGAACAAAACGGAGCAATGTTTTGAGCCAACCGATGCTGCATTCTAACGTCTTTGATGCATCCAGTACGACTATAAATTTTATGAAATTTGGGCGACAGTTTTTGTCACTTAAAACGGCAAGGGTTAAGCCTTACCAAATTTTAACAAATATTTAAAATTGTTTGGTGGCTGAATTAGATTGGAATCGATGTATGTGACTTAGGGTATATCCTCAATCCGGTCGCAAGTTAATTATTTGCGCGGCGAAATATGGTTACTAAATTTATTTTGCCATGCCAATTCTCACATCTTTTTTACGAAAAGACTGCTACGCATTTTCCGATGTCGCAGTCTGTTTATGCATTTTAACTTAACAATCGCAAAACAAATTTAAATTTAAAAAATATGTAAAAATTGGCATGTCAAAATAAATCTAGTAACCATATTTCTGATCGGAAATAATTAATTTGGGACCGGATAGCGGATATACCTCTTAGAATGTCACATTTACGAAGAAATTATGAGCAACTTATGTACAGGAACAAAACGGAGCAATATTTTGAGCCA
This sequence comes from Nephrotoma flavescens, assembly GCA_932526605.1. NCBI lineage: Eukaryota > Metazoa > Arthropoda > Insecta > Diptera > Tipulidae > Nephrotoma > Nephrotoma flavescens. The sequence goes on along the minus strand of OW052221.1, from coordinate 136,576,984 downwards.
ATCTGATCGATGCTGCATTCAAACATCTTTAATTTATCTCAAGTTTTCATGATTTTTGGACGCTTATGTGTTTTCGTCTAAAAAAACCTTATTAAATTTGAGGAAATATTTTAAAAAAATATTGGGTGAGTTATATTGTATTTATGTATGTAGAATGTCACATTGTTGAACAAATTATGATCAAATTACTGTAATCCAGTTGATCATAGCAATCCACTACGCTTTTCACTCCATTGTAGATTGGTGTAAAAAATTGTTAGTTTTCACTATATTATTCTGCAAATTTTTCAGTTATATATTCTACCAAAACTGACTAACTCCCTCAAAAACACTAAAATTTTTAACTGTGGAATGCACCCCATTTACATCAAATAAACTTGAAGACATCCACTTGGGTCAACCCAATTCGAAGGTTAAGCGCTCCATTTCCACGATGAGCAAAAAATTAGAATGTAAATTCAACCATGTGCTACGAATCTAAGCTTAATTACATATTTTCAAATCACTTTTATTTCAAGGGGCTTTAAATATTGTAAGCTAGTACAAGGCATCGTTTAACAGCTCCAACAAAACCAAATAAATTAGATTTGTCTATAAAATACACAACAACTTACTTTAATACTTTTATAAATTTATCTTTCATTTTTTGATAAATTATTCTTAAGCATGAAACAATTTCTTTCTACCTTGTTATGGTTTTGTACATCAGCTAAGGAAAACATCATCAGCTACAAAATCTAAAAATATGAAAACTTCATTAATATTTATGCGATTTTTCAAACTGCTAACCTAGACTATATAAAATATTTCTACCTTCTTATTGTACATAAATTCCTTCGGTATTGTGCACTTTAAACAGAATGAATCGCGTCGTCTCTATTACAACACTGACATTGAAATTAAATTAAGTTTTCTCCGTTTTGTGAATTTGTTTTGGTTGGCATCCCAAAAATACTACTTGTGCAACATTTCTAGTAAATTGAATATTTTAAGCTACATATACACAAAATTCACCCTTATACTGATAAAGCCAAAAACAATTTAAATGTTTAAATGTCTGTCTAAAATTTAACCTTCAATTAGCATGCAGCATTTTATTATACACAAGTCGTCTTCTACGTAGAACAGTGCTATAAAGAATTCAATTTTCTTTCCATCAACAAAAAAAACTAAACCACACCAAATCAAAGAATAATTTAATTCTTTCCCAAAAGACAAACCATAATAGTAAAAGGGTTAAATTTATTTTTTTTACTTAATTCCCTCGATCTATGTTACTTCGTAGGTTTTTGGTTGTTAATTCCAAATCCCTTGGAAATAATGAAACAGAAACAACAAGAAATTTAATTAGACGAGAAAAAGTCTGCTTCTGTACAACTAAATATCTTCTCGTCTGACTAACACCATAAACGAACAAAAAAAAAATTCAATATTTGATGACATTTTCCACTGTGCTTATAATTAACCCTTTTCGCCACAGTAGGAAATACCGGGTATAATCAAAAAAAAAATCCTTTCAACACGAGCAATATGCATAATTTTATTGGATTGGAGACGAACGAATTATTAAATCTGGAATGAGATAATGATAATTAATAATCTTTAAAAATAGAAATATATTAACAACAACAACAACAGCTATTTATAAGGAATTCTCCAGAGACATGATTTTTTGTGTGGAAAGGATTAAATTTCATATTTTTTATTTTTTTGGTCAAAATAATCTCTCATACTCGTAATTTTAAAATTTATATATTTTATCTCATTGTTATTTAATTAGTTTTTTGAAAATTTTTAATGAGATTTTATTTTAATTAACCAACAAAATAATAGAATGTGTTTGTTATACATATGTACGTATATTTTGTTGCTGTTGAGATTAATTAGATTGAATGTCAGGGTTTAATTTAAATCATGAAAGGTTGTGCGGTTCGAGGTAATTATGCATAAAGGTGAAATGTGTACATTTGGTATGACTGACGAAGCTCATTTTCACTTACGTGGACATGTAAACAAACAAAACAGACGTTTTTGGGCTGTAAAGCATGCTAATGGTTTTGTGAACATGGGGTTCCAATAGGATGGTGTCACATGCCATACTGCTATAAAGAAACCACGAAATTGTTAAGAGAAATGTTTCCACAACAGTTAATTTCGAAATTTTCTTATGTGGATTAGCTACTACGCTCACCCGATTTAACTGTTCCTGTCCCGTTTTTATGGGGCTATCTTATAAGTAAGGTTTATGCAAATAAACCAGATAATATTGAACAACTTAAGAAATTAACGTAATACAGGGTGAAATGTGTGAAAAACTGATGAAAATGTAATTGAAAGAACCCTCTTGTGTATGGCCAATCTGGCGGGCATTTGGCAGAAATTGTTTTTCATACATGATTCCAAACATTGAATAAACGATCTGTAAACATTAAATCTATGTTCTTTTATTAAAAAAAGTTGCGTACGTATAAAAGTAATAAACCTTTCTGGTGGACACCTTGTACAAGCAAAATGGAAAAGATTTAAAGCAAAATAGGAAGGATAAAGTTTAATCTACTCGTATAAAAAATGGAGGAGTTTATGAAGAACTTGAAAATAAATTAAAGACCATGCCGCAGAAGACTAGAAGAAATAACAGGCCACAAGGATGAGGCGATTATACAAAATCAGACAATAAACTATTACCCACATTAAAGATAATGCCTCTCAGAAGTGAACAATGACAAGAAAAAATCCAATAACTCATATAGCATCTATAAGAAGAAACAACGAAAACTAGTAAATCGATAATAATCGAGTGAATACTGATTCTGACTTAAATGCGACAGAGACTAAAAAACTAAAACAGAAATAAACCCAACAAAAGATGACCCTACTCCTGCACTAAGACTTGTAGCACAGTAGAATAAAAACGGTATTACAATTGCTTACAAATTAATTACAAATTTGTTACACAGTTACAAATTTTTTTACAGGTATTAGACAAAGTTACACCACACTTTTCGTATTTCTGTTGTTGATTTTTTTGTTGAAACGTACAGGGGGTGGTACTGCAATAATTTGTATTTAAATTAATTACGACATATCGGCATAGTTCAACGAACAGAAAATTAACCCAAATTAGAGCAACCTTTTATAGCCCAAATTTCTTTTTAGATCATAACTTTTTGGATTTCTGCAAATATTTATTGCATCGTAGAAGTTTTTATAAAATCAAACAATGTGTTGGAATAGTCCGATCTCCAAGAAACCCCTAAAGAGTGAAACTCTTTAAAACCCATATTTTTCTGTATAGGAAATAGGACTTGCTTTAAATGCAAGAGCCACCAACTCAAATTTATTGAAACAGCCAAAAATGTACATGGTATGGGTGCCCTCGAAATTATTACAACAGCCCACATCGAAGAGAGTGCTCTCGAAGATATAACAACAGCCAACACCTACAAATATTCGAACTGAGTTGCATTAATTTACAAGAAATTGGGACTCCTGAATTTATTACAACAGCACACATCTTCAAAATTCGACTAAAATTACTTTGAATTATTTTTCTGTAGCAGAAATGGGCACCATCGAATTTATTACAAGAGCCCATACTCACACAAATCGATGATAATGATTCCAATTTTATTCCTGGGGCTCGATTCTGTGTCGGTGATAATGATAAATGATAAAATTATCATCGATGAGATGTGAATTGCGATTCCGAGTTGGTGATATATGATAAATAAATGTCAAATTTAGTGAAAAAACTAAATATTTTACCATACACATTTTGTCGATGAGAAATATTTATCACGGTATTAAAAACGGTTTTTTTTTAGTTTTTATGTCAACTTTTTGAAATTTGATTACATCAATTGTTAAACTGAACTTATAAGTTATAGAGGAAAGATTATAAAAGAAATTTAAATGGACAATTTAAAGCATAATAGGGCAACGCGGCCGAATAATGACCATAAATTACATTTGCTTCAATTTTTAGAAGAAGATATAGATTTGGCCAATGATTAAGTATGTATAACGCAATTAAATTTATTTGAATTTATTATTAACTATAAACTTATGTAAACCTGTAAGATATGAGTCATCTTATGACGAAGCATATGCGCAAAGTCAACAATGGGATGATTTGGCAACGGAATTAAATACCTTGAATGGGGCCAATAAGACCGGGAACAAATGGAGAAAGTATTGGCAAGATCAAAGGTATAGTAAATATAAGACATATTCTGATTATGTTTTAAATTTAAAAATTAATTTACCAAAATAATGGAATGGACAATAAATGGTGCCAGAGTCAAAACGAGTGTCCACACAAAGATTAAGGATTTGTCAGACTATGAAAAGAGGGTGACGGTGCTCATCACCCACCACCCAAGCAATAGCTGGGGATATCGAAGTGGCAGAGTTCGGTGATAATGAATTAATTGAGGTAAATTCTGAATATAGCTAATTTATTTAATTTGGCAAATATTTGGTTATAGGGCGAAATACCAATCATTTATATAACACCTTCGGCACTCTCAAAGGCACAAGCATTAGCGTCACAGGCAATAGCAAAGGAAAGACCAGTTGAATTATCAATGGATATGCCAAACCAACCACAGCAAAAAATGCATACTCCTAGAGTTACCCGATCAACTCAGTTACAAATACTGTCTTCGAGGAAGAGACGAAACACAGAGATGATGATCAATTCAACAAATATTAGGACTTTGAAATCAAAAAATTTGAATTCGAAAAAGGCTATAAGTTACAAAAATTAGCCTTAATGAAAAAGCAATTTGAAGTGGAGGAGTCCAAAACAATTATAAATCTTTGTCAAATTATAAAAACCAACCAACCTAAATGAAGAATAGTTTTAAATCATTTCGTATTTAGTATTTAGTTATATATTTTATTTAGTTTTTTAAAAAAGTTTTGTTATGAATTATATATACTAAAATCAATTAAATGAAATTTCATCCAATTAAAATGAAATTTTTACCCAGAAAAATAATTACAAACTATTGTATTTCTAATATTTTGACCCTCACGCAATATCCCAGTTGGAAATTTGTCAACATCCATGTGGATTACTTTTCACAAAAACATACGTTTCTATTTTTTACTCTTTTTTCTAATTGTGTATGAAAACGAAAAAATCTTAGTTTTTATCGTTTTTTGATGGTATGTTGACAAATGACTAATTTATGACAAGCAACATTTGATTCTCCAATGACGCGTACAGTGTCTGTTGATGAACAAAGACTAGTGTGAGACATGTCATGTGCACAACTTCTTTCTTGACAATATCTTGAGCGAAACATGTATGACGTAAGAAAACAAAACCGATGAAAATAAAAATAAAATATTTTGAGTGTCATCTTTAGTGTGTCTTCTATGTAATAATTTTTCTTTTTATGTATAATTTTTTTAAAAATATATGTAGCTAGTGTAGTGTTGCAGCATATTTTTAACATTTTATTTGTCAAATAGGTTAGGAAACGAGTTTTAGTAGTACTTTATATCAAAATTGTTCAATTTTTAATTTATTTTATAGTTAAACAAATTTTGTGTTTTATATTCTAGGCAAACTTCCGCCATTTGAAGTACCATCGGTGAACTTTATTTTTTTACCAAAATTAAGTTTTTAAATTTTGAAAGTCATACATAGTCATAAATTAGTAATATATAGTTTAAATAAAATTTAAATAAAATGTTTTTGTAATTAAAACATTTTATTTAAATTTTATTTTTTGTCAATCCCATCTCAGACAAGTTATGTACAATAGATTTTCAGCAAGCCACATAATATACGTCTATGAACTGTCCTAGCATTGTCACACACGATTTCTCATATACGATTCATCTCAGACATGTCAAACACGATTAATATCAGACATGTCATCTACAATTCATCTCAGTCATGTCATGTTAGACTCATCTCAGACATGTCACAAACAAAAACTAGTCCCATTTGCTGAAAAATTTCTATATACATGTCATGCTTGACTGTCGCTGATGAGTCATTAATGTATCGTCAATAACTTTCCTGCTGGGATATTGTTTGTCGATATTACTTGGGTATGTTCTTCGTGGCCGATGTCTTCGATCTCCAATGACAAATCATCAGGAAAAGGCAAATTGGCCTTAATCCGCATATTATGCAGAATGGCACAACAATTAATGATATGGCCAGCTGTAGTCGGTGAATAGCACAATACTCGTTCTCTCGCCTGAATAGGCGTCATTAGCCATGGTTGGAGAGGGTATCCACTGTCTCCTAACAACCAAAAATTTCTCTCTCCGTGGTATCTATTTTCTACAGAAATTTTAATTTTACTGCACCGCCAGTTGTATGAATCGAGGGCTGTTCCGCCAAATTGTGCGTTGATCCCAATAATTTCTAAATTGGGCCGCAAATTTGTAATTAACCAAGTTATTTAATAATACCATTAATGTAAATCCATCTTACAATTTGAACATTTTTGGAATGACCGCCTTTTCGACAGTAGTAGACATGCTCAATTTCCTTGGCCGGCGATTTTATTTTAACATGAGTCCCATCGATTAAACCAACTACTCCGGGGAAACCGTGTCGTTCGAAAAATCTTAAGAAGGTTTTTAAATATTATATATTACGTTAAAAAAATAAATAAAATGAAACTCATAATTCAATATAATAGATGGGGGCTGTTCGAAGTTACTCATACCTTGCACATAATGGGCTGTTGCAGCATTATGTTCTTTGTTGGAGACACGGAACTTCACATTGTTCGCAAACTTAACATCAGTAAAGTTAATATTTTATGAAAAAATCAATAATATGTAGACTTTGAGATCAACTTCAAATCAGATTACATCTTATAAAAAATATTGAACTACAAAATACAAGTTTTTTATATTATTTTGTACCACTTAGTATTTATTGAACCTGCTTAGTGTACCAGCAAATTTTTGATTGAGGAATCGAGAGCTGATGCATTCATTCGTTCTTCGAGCCGGATCTGCAGCAGAAAATATCCAGAAAAAGGAAGTTTCGGAAGTGTTAAAACCACAATGCAGTGAAAATATACTACAGTAAATTAAAAACCACACGTATAACACATTTATTAAAAATAATTTCTAAAATAAAAAACAACCTTTATTATTTGTAATTAATTTGTTGGTCCACACCCCTGCCAACATGTGGAAGATAATAAAAGAGATTGGCGAATGTGGAACGGTACGGAAAAAAGATATGCAACGCGGCGACCAAATTATCGTATTGGACATAAAGGAGGAATTAGATAAAGAGTTTGAAGATAGTTATTACTGAGCATTCGCAGGATTGAATCTTGAATTAACAACAAAGATGGTGCTTACCGCTGAACATAACGACACGGTTATCGGTGCATCTACGGTGAAAATTTATGCTGAGGTAAATTTACCAAAAAGCACCATCCCATATATTTTTAGATATTGCACGGTATTGCAGTAATTTAAGAATGTTTTTGTTGCAATCGCAGTGGCAGACACTACAATACATGAGAAGGTCACTATGCGAACGCAATGTGTGCATATGTAATTCCAGATTTTGCTGTAGGAAATAACCATAGTTTACTCGACGGTGATTTACTGACGAAGACAACACCAATCATTACAACATCTAATATGCAATAAATCGAAACAAAGTGAGTTCTCACCACCTACACATCCAAATTGGTTGTTCATTATTACAAACTGCTATTGTATGTGATTAAATAAATACCAACTGCTACGAAGCATACCGTTTAGGGTATTTTGGCATTTTACAAGTGGATTATCTTTATCTAGAATTCTATAAGTTGAAACTTTCGTTTTTGCAAGACTAACAGCAAAACCATTAACCTTTCAAAAACGTAACGTCAACTTCTTTAAAACAGTACGAGTTAGGAGATCCACACTTTTATAAAGAGCTTGACATCATAATTGGCGCAAACTATGTTATTTGGTTTCGAAGGAAAAAACACGACGACAAATTAACAAGTCATCAATTGCCGTGTTTTTTTATTAGCGCCCGATAGCTGTATCCGGAGCAGCCAATTTTCTATGTCAAAACTTATATTTAGCGCGCTATTATTGCATATAATTAATTTATTTAACTCTAAACTAAAATTTTTCATTCAATTTTTTAATTAAAAATCGATAAAAAAATATCTTGGCTCACTTATTTATCGGGAGCCGCTATCGGGAGCGCTATCCATTTCAATAGCAAATTTGAAAAGGCCTTTATTTTGTAAACCCCTGAAACCAATAGAAACTAAATCTTACAATAAAAATTTAAAACGCAGCAAGATGGATTTTTTGTGTATAACGTTATGTCGAAATAAATGTCAATTAGTATATTTCAGGTGATATATGTTTGTTTTATGGATGCATTTAGTTTTTATTTTTATGGTATAGCGACACCAGTGAATAATAGCTGCAGTTTCAGTAGAAATTTGACATTCGGCTCCGGATAGTGCTCGAATATTAAAACACGACTAATATAACCTAATAGTTTGTAGGAAAAATCTACGAATGGTCAAAAACAACAATTCTTTACAGTTTCTGTGACAAATACCGAAGACGATCTAGAAAAATTGATGAAAGGATTGTGTGAAATTAAGGCCATTCAAATCGCATATAACAGGTTTACACAAGAGGAGAAGTTCTGTGAAAATAATTTCGAAAAAACCAAAACGACGCTCGGTTTAAAGTAAGCAGTCCATTCAAAATCACTCCAAAAATATTAGGCAACTCTAAAACTTTTATAATGAGATCGAGTTTTCATTGAGAATTTGTTTTGAAAAAATAATTTTGTGTGGAAATTATTCGGCTTTCATAAATACATATGTAGTTGTCTGTTTTAACTGTGAACTGAGATTCACACACACGTTCAGTTTAATCATTCAGTTATTATCATGGATTTGAATGAGCAGAACGATTGAGCAGACTGCTCGGTATATTTACAATATATACAATATTAAAAAAATTAAATAAATCCTCAATAAAATCCTCAATAACTTGGTTATGTTTAAGTGACATGATGTTAACTTTTAATTACTTCAAAATAAAATGAAAATTATATAAATAGTCGAACTAGTTTTGTATAATTCCATGTTTTAATTATTATATGAAACGTCCTCTCATCTCAAAATGTCGACGCAAAACTGAGAACTGTGCAGTTAAACCCCCACACACGTTCAGTTCAGTTAATCGTTTCAGTTAAAAATATAAAAATTTTAAAGTTCTCAGTTAAACTGTACAGTTGAGTTTAACTAAACTGAAATATCCACGAACGTACAGTTTTAACTATATACAGTTAAAACTATACTGGACTGAATTAACTAAAGTAGTAGCTACATCTGAAGTAATTGAAATGAAGAGAATGTTCAATTGACAGCTTTTCACTTCAACTACAAATTGAGCAACTGTATTAACTGAAGAGGTTTGCTCGTGTAGATACTTCAAATAGGTTTTTGTTTTCTTTTTTTATTTTTATTCAAAATTTTGTCTAAATACTTTAGAAAATACATAAATATATAAAATAGACAACTAGTTATTTTGACATTTATGCGTATCAAACGAACATCTTCCTCTCTTCAGTAACTCAATTTCTGGGGCCTTTCCACACGAGTATTTTTAACAACATCATGATACAGTATTCTGTATTCACACTGTTGTTATTTTTCTATGTATGTGTAAATTTGGTTCATTTTCATATTGTTTTGTTCGAGGTAAGACACGAGTTATAATTTATAATAATAAGCGGATTTTTTTTTGTGAAGTTTGAAATATAAAACAGTTTAGATATTTATATAATTAAAATAATAAACTACATATATAAATATATATAAAATGGATACCACTGAACATTTTAAAATGCCCGAAAATAATGCAGCTGTTGCGGCTGTAATGACATCTTCCACCTGTTTGCTACTTGTGGCTGCCATAGAAGAGGTAGAAAAACCACAACGCAAAAGAAGTTGCTGGGTTAAAGAGAATCGGACAACTCGAGATGCAGTCGGCAACACTCAAAGTCTAATGAAGGAGTTGAATCTAATCCCGCAGACTACAAGAATTTTTTAAGGATGGATGAAGATTCCTTCAATACGATACTCAAAAATATTAGAAGTGATCTTATAAAAGAAGACACTCATATGAGAGCCGCAATTAGTTGTGAAGAAAATCCATTACGTTGAGATTTCGTGCAACAGGCGAAGCTTCAACGATTTGTACTACACTTCAAAATTGTCGAAGCAGTTTCTGTCTGGAGCCATTTTGGATGTGTATGATGCTATATATCAAAATATGAAGCAGGAATTTTTAAAGGTAATTAGTTTTTTAAAGCGATTAATAAATATTAATTAGTATTAACATATTAATGAAAACATTAACAAGTTATTATTATTTATCGCAACTTTTATTTCAGTTTCCGACAACAGTCGAAGAATGTGCAATAATTGCAGATTATTTCGACTCGAAATATCAATTTCCAAACTGTTTAGGTGCTTTGGATGGAAAGCATATAGCTTTTAGACCAGCAAAACAAAATGCTGCTCTTTATTACAACTATAAAGGATACCATAGCTTGGTACTGTTAGGCTTTGCCGGTGTCCATGCTGATTATTGATGTAGGATCAAATGGACGGATAAGCGATGGTGGTGTGTTGCAGAGATCAAATTATATATATGTGTGAAATTCCTTCCCCCTAAAAAATTGGTGGGAGATCAAAGATTACTGCCACACGTGTTCGTCGCAGATAATGAGTTTCCACTATCGGAAAAAACGATAACACCGTATGCGTTTACCACCACCGATGAAAATAAAAAAACTTTTAATAAACGGTTAAGTCGAGCTCGGCAGACTATAGAACGGGCTTTTGGAATACTAAGCAACCGATTCCGGGTTTTCCAAAAACCCATCTTCGGGAAGCAAAAGTTGTTAAAATTGTCGCGTGTTGTTGTGTGTTGCATAGTTTTTTAATTTCAAAAAGCACTTGGTACAATGAATACCATTTTTCTGGGGGAAATCAGGATAATACTCAAACAAACGCAAGCAAATCTCGTTCCACTAAGAGTAGGAATAATGTAAAAGCTGGCGAAGCTGTTTGAAAAATGCAAACAAAATATTTTAACAATGAAGGTAAAATATAATTGTATTTTTGTTAAATAAAACAGATTTTTTTTGTAAATAAATTTAAAATTTTTAATTGATTCATTCATCAAAAATATGTGCCATCGCTAGCCTGACATTGTGATTTAGATATGGTGGTTTAATACAGTTTGGATGTTTTAAATCTATAACTTCTATTATATGTACATTTTTCTTATTGATTTCATCTGATTCTTGTTCTTCGTTCGGGGTATGTATGTAATATAAGGGTTATTTTCAAATTCTTCAGGAGAAGATGGATAGGTATCTTCTATGGGAATTGCAGGTGATCGAGGTAGATTTTGTATTGGAGGTGTGATGAAGCGGTGTATTGGAGGTGACTCAGATAGGTGGTGTATTAATGGAGATGATTGAGGTACGTTATTTTTTAATGCAGTTCGTTTATGTAGGGTATCTTTTATAATAGTGCTATTACAAAATTGTATAGGAGATGGGCAAACAGGAAAAAATTCTGATGAGGAAACAGATGTCGGGAATTTCGCATTTTTTCGGCAATTTTTCGCATAATCAAAAGCTTCAAGAATCTTGAATTGAATAACCGTTTTGATCAGTTTTCTTGTCTGAAAATATAAATAAAAATACATTTTACTTAAGGCCATTTATGGGTTGACTAAAATATTTCTTCTTGTCTTTCCGCAACTTCTACCTCCTGAACCTTATTCCAAAGCTTCTACAATGTTTTCAGTGGTAATTCCAATCTGAAAATATATTTGAAGCAAAATAACATTTTAAGTTATATCAAAGCAAAATGTATGTCAACTCTTACATCAGACAGTTCTAAACTGGAGGAACTGGGGCGGCATCGTTGGTGTGAATTAGAAAAGCCAATTCATTGTAACATCACAATGATGGTTTACTAACATCTTCAGTGTTCATGCCACTTCTTTTAGATTTGTTGATTTTCATTCTTTCCTTCGACAGTTGACTCTGAAGAGTCCTAATTTTGCATTTTATTTCCTTATTTGTTACATTAGTTATAAATTGTCTTAAAGCACCTAAAATGTCGTTGTCAGCGGACTGTACAAGCATGGATGCTTTTTATATTTAGAAATTACAACGAGAGTCTGTTCCCGCGTCCACTCATCTCTCACACGATTTTCATATATCTCGCTTTCCTGGATATCGGACATTTTAATTAATTAATATTTAACCACAATTTATATATTTTTTTCACAAACACAATTAAAATTGATAAACCAAAAATAAAATTTCAGATAAAATTTAAAAGATTAAAATATAAGTTTTTTGTCACAAAAATAAAAATGGCTGATACATTTTTTTCTTTGAAAAATAACTGAAGTTTTTCACAGCCAGCTCAAAAATAATGAAAAAACTCGTGTCGCACATGTCAATTTTTTTATTTTATATTAAAGTTCCATTAGTATGTAACGACACGAGAATACCAAAAAATTCTTGATGCGAAATGTGAATACAAAATCCCCACCACAAATTTAAGTTTGTAGACAGAGAGGTAAAGAAACGAGGGTGAATACAGAATACAAGTGTGGAAAGGCCCCTGAAGTGAATAGTTGTTGCCCTTCAGTTGAATCGAACGCGCCTCTAGTAACTCATCTTATTTAGTCTCTAGTGCTGGTTTTGATCTCGAAGTAAAAAAAAAATTATTCTTGTACAAAAGCTACTATCCATGGTAATCGGAAGTAAAATTTTCTCGCACAATTCGGACATAGCACTATCTCTAAAATAACACGCCATTTATAGAGAAAAGCAAATAATAAGAATTGTTTTGAATTTATTTTTTGTTGAAACCAAAGTAATTTTTCATAAAAATCGACCACATATGCTTCGGGATGCTGGTACACAACTTCGCAGACTATACGAACGTTCATTTTTACTTTGAACTCAACTCTAAAAGAAAATTTCATAAATGTAATGACAATATTGATGCGATTTCCAAAATAATTGAAAATTATTTTATTGGTTTGCTTTGTCAATAAGGCTGAATAATAAAGTTAAATCGGCCATACTACATGTTAAACGTCTGGTGATGGGTTTTGATGATTTTAATTTGCGTTAGTCAGTTTTTGATCCAGCTTTTCAGGTTCTCAAATTCATCGCGGACTTCTTCACCGTTCCTTTCACACAATGGTCTTATTTACCTAGTTACCGATATTCTTGCAAGCATTCGTATCACCACGTAAATACCACGTTAATTCTTGTTAACTATTTCTAAAATGTTTGCCTTCCAACTCAGCTTGCTGGGTTGGATAGCTCTAGATATTTCATTTTATCAGCAAAATTGAGTTTAATGCCCAGTAGGTAGAGAGGACTCACTTTGTTTTTCGGATCGATTGCCGTTGGCGACGCAAGTAAATTGTAAAACTAACAGGCTACTTTCCCGAGCACAAGTAAAAGGGAACGATTTGTCTATGGCAGTAAAAATTTAGTGCAAACTAACGGTTCGGCTAAAAAGCAAGTGCGTGCCGCGATTGCTTCTTTGTTGGTCGGCCTGAGTTTAACGTTTGGTCACACATCATTTACTTGTGCTGTTTTATAAAGACCTATACTTATCACTAGTTAGAACACATAGTAAACGAATAAAACTAGTATTAGAATATTGCAAAATTCATAAATAAATTTAACTGTGTCTACAGTGCCATAGGCCTCTTGGCTTTTTAGAGGCAACGTTATTTTTATACGTTTTTACTTGAAACAAATTGAATGCATATTTTGAATAAATAAATAAATTCTGCATAGCAGAAAGAAATAACGCGACATCAACGTAAAGCAACTATTGCTTGCATTAGTACAACTTGGGGTGACCGCTTGGCGCTTATGACCAGCATTAAAAAAGAAATTGTAAAATACAACAAGATCATCCAGCTGCCGGTATGCTATTATACCTCATTCAGCAGCAGTATGTAAGTTCAGCCCTGGGATGTGGATAGGATTCCATGACCTTACCTATCATTAGTTTGAAAAGTCACCTGTTTACATTAACATCTAGTAGGCTAAATCCTTACATGGGTCGTTGGGCCAACTAAATAAATAAAATTATATCATATCAATTTGTCTACCCGAAAACAGATGGAACTAAGATGCTTCTTTAAAAATGCAAACATCAGAAAAATTCCCCCCATCTAATATCGTCACGTAACTTATAAATTAAAGAATATTTCAATTAAATTTTGGGTTATTCTGGGTGATAGCCAGATTATATTTTTACATCGAGGTGAGATTACAAAATTGCATATAGAAATCGCATGTATGCATAAAATACAATGAAATTCGAGATTACTAAGGGGTTGACAATTGAGTAGCGAATCATTAAAATTCACTAAGGCATTGTGATTATACTTTGTATGAAAGTTCAAAGTATTTTCAATATTTTTGTAGTTTGGTCACTGCAATGGAATCTGATGAGACTACCGATTTTTTTGATTTAAAGAATTCAAAGTTTCATTAGTTCGAAACCAAACTTCCTACGTCTTGGTAACCTCACCTCGATGATGTAAAAATATTTAAATTGTTGTTGAAACAATTGATTTAGTCACACAATCTTGTGACTCAATTGCCTGAAGCAATTTTAAATCATAAGTAACAGTACCGTTGAAAGATATATGTACTGTGTATTATTTTATCCACAGCCTATAGAATTTTATTAACAACACCACACCAATGCAAATCTAATATTTAATTATCATGAGAAAACAATAGTAAAAGTGTTAATTGTTTGTAGCCAAACCATCGATGACTCTTTTAACATATTAAAATGGTCATAAAAAAAAGTCGCGAATAATTTTTTTTAATGTTAAACAATTAGAGTGTATATGGAAAGTAGAGAATACCCTTTTACAAACAAACGACATTTCCACACGACATTGTTTGACGACACAAAAACAAAATCCTATTCGTGACAATTCAATTGAATTTTTTCAGCTTCTCGCACGGTGCTGTGAGATGAAATAATAATGCTGTATACGAAACGTACGTGTATGATGGCTATATAAAAACGAAAGGGTTTCGCTGTTTTTTTTTAATTTTTTTAATTAAAATGTTTTTTAAAGTCCATTTGTCGAAAATGTTCTATATAAATATAATGATAAAAAAGCGACTCTATTTTTATTATTAGATTTTTATTTTTGGTGTGCTGACGATCAATATAATGTTTGCGGACAAAAGGATAGACGGATGGCCAAATAACATATTCATTTAAATGCGAAAGAATTTATATTTTTTATATTTTTTTGTTATTCCACTTCATGTTGAAATTGAAAAAGTTGTTTTGTTTTTAACGAAACAAAAGAAAATTCAATTTAGTCCCTATGGTGGAATGTATGTACGTGCGAAAAGCTAAATACCACGGTCATTACTATGATTAAATAATAAACGCACCCTTGAACATTTTTAAAATGCCAATACAAACCCCTTATCTATAAATAAATTCCTTTTCACACAATCATTTGACGTGACAATATTTTGTCAGTTGATTTACTGTTTTTAACTTTACCGATAAAGTTACAATAGTGTCCCAAATTACCTGTTATTAACCTGCGTATATATTCGAGTAGGTGTATCATATCATTATTCCCACATGTGACATAATCACCACACTCATAAATAGTTATACTTGAATGATTGTATGCGCACACAAAAATAGGATATAATTTTTATTCAATTAAAATTAATTAACTTAAAAAATAATGTGATCTGATTACAACAACGGTTCGATAACAATAAACTAGACGGTTATTGTTTATTGATTAAAATTAATTGAAACAGGATGTACGAATACACACAGTCCTTTATATACCAACAATGAGGCAATTAATAAAGGTGTCTTGAAAAAATAATTTCAGAAAATCATAAGTATGGAAACAACCAATTACAATTATGTATTACTGGTTGGTTTTAGTAAAATAATTAAACAATAAAACTACAATCATAAAACCAAAACAATATCACGATCAATTACCACAGGAACCATAAACCGATGTCATTAGTAACAATAATAATTATATGTAAGAACCCTTTTATAAAACACTAAAATCCAAAATAGGAAGTAACCATAAAAAATTGTAAAACACACCAAAAATTCGATCGTAAATAACCGTAACGATCACCACAACTATCCTTTTACACCACACACACATTCCTTTGCGTCATATGTCCATATGTGCACGCTTGCATTCCGATCGTGTGAAAATATTTTTTTTAATTGAAAATAAAAAAAAATTATATACGATCATGTACAATATAATCAATTTTTTCACCAGCAGGTGTCATTTCAGTTACGAAATTTTTTATTTTCAAACCGTAAGATTAAAGTAGTTTTTTTTTTCTAATCTGAAATAATATATAGGGACTGATGTTAGTTGCATTGTACTCGATCACAAGTGTTTTTTTTTCTATATAGATATGATTGTAATCGACCCCAATTTTATAAAATATTGTAAACCCCGATTTAAATACTCGGAGTGCATCAAAATGCAGATTTGTCTACACAAAACAATAACAATATCTCCATGTTGATGCATAAATTAAACGATTTTTGTTTTTATTTTGTATAGATCACAATGAATCTGTATAGAGATCAAGTAGATTTATAATAATTTGATATTGTTGTGCATAATACACTATATAAGTATAACGATGAAACAGATCTTTTCTCATGAATGTGTCATACGACGGTTGTACATGTACGGATGGTGGTAAATAAATAAAAATTAACGCGTACCTTGGAAGTAACTAAATGTATGTGTGAAAATTGGAATATGATCGTTATATAGGATTGTTAACAGATCCTTAAATGGTATGCTAATGAATTTGTCTAATAAATAAGGTGTAAGTAGAGTTGAGATGATTATGTTTGTCTCAAAGTCACAGTTGAATAAAGTAGATATTATTCAATTTGTACAAGAATATAATATCGGATTCCAAACAGGTTTCAATATATTTTTGATTAATTAAAGAAGACTATGCAAATTGTTTGCAAATTAACGTTTTAGGATTTCAATACCAAGATTTGCGTCGCCACCTCACGACTGCTTTGTAGCCGTTTTACGTTCTGGTAACAGTTTAAATCGTTCATCGTTTTTTTCGATTGAAGCACAACAATTCACCGAAAAGTGATTCACTAAAATGCAAATCACGAGACAAGCAAGTAATCGAAAACCGTAGATGCCATTAATTTACCGAATAATGTCTTTATATTGATCGAAAATGACAATTAACCAAAAACGACTACCAAAATATGACTGTGAAATGACTGTGACAATTTACCAAAATATGACTGTGAAATACACAGCAAAAATACTTTTACTACAAACCAAATTAATTAAAAAAAATTTAACACTGTTAA
Organism: Nephrotoma flavescens; assembly: GCA_932526605.1. Lineage (NCBI taxonomy): Eukaryota > Metazoa > Arthropoda > Insecta > Diptera > Tipulidae > Nephrotoma > Nephrotoma flavescens. Next base: position 136,559,501 of record OW052221.1, on the reverse strand, counting down.
ATTTTTTTTAATTAATTTGGTTTGAAGTAAAATTAGACTGTTTTTAATTCCTATCTTAGAAAAGTCTCCGAAACCCTATTGAGGTTACTCCTAATTTACTACTGTTATTTAATTCAAAAGACGGTTATTTTATAAAATATTTCCAACTTTTTTATCTCCGATCCTAGAGATGTTCACGGATAGCTCTAACAAAATCCTCTATGTATGGTAATTGGATTTGAAATGCTCACATTTTCAAGGATCTACATATTTTGAGGTAGCATAGGCAAAGTTCCAATGATAAAATGACCAAAATTCGGCTATGAAGACATTCACGACCTAGAAGTTTGGTGGATTTGAATAAAAGTTTAAATTTTAGTTCACCATTCTTAGAGTTGTTCATGGAGTCTCACCTACATGGTCGGTTAGCTCTGGTAAACGGAATCTATTTATGATGGTTTTTAACTTGTCTAAATGTACATTTTTACGTTCACGGTTATTCTTTTATAAATTCGAAGAGGTCAGAAAATTTAGATCAATGTTGTAAAAGGAAAGTAAATATCATGATTTTCTCGTTGGTTCCTAAAATTTTTAAAATTCTTATGCTTCAATTTTATGTTCAATTGAAAATTGGGGAATTTTCACCAAATGGAATTATACCCAATTAACATTCCCAAAAAGCTACGAACCTGATTGCTCGAATTTTATTTTTTCCACCGATCTTTGTTACGAGTGACCTATTTTTAAAGAAGTTTGCGTATCACTGATCTAATTTTATTTTTAGAAATGTATAGGTGATGCTGTTAATGTGCTCTTATTTATCATTGTTAGTACACAATGAGCAGGCTTAAGCTCGTATTTGTACTTGTATTATGCTTCTCCATCAGTTGTTTACTATGACAAACATGCTAGGTGTATCCGAATGTAACATTTCTAGTGATTGACCGAGATTGTAAAATCCTATACAAGTAAATATATGATGGATACACTAATTGTTTTTATCAATATAGGGGTAATCATGATTAAGTCAGAGGCAATATTATACTCAGCTCGTATCAATCATTTGCTTACCCTATAGCTTATCGTTTAGTTACAACTTTAGTATTTTAGCGACCTTTTCTCTAGGTACATACCATTCAGTGTGCTATAGAGTGTATTTTGTACAGTACCTTGGATTTTAAAATAGTGCTATTTAAATACCAAACATAGTTCGAATTTTTTTGTGACTTGTGTTTGACGTAACTGATATAGTTATTTCAGTCGGGTGTACGGTGTGTTTTGTGCAGTACATTTTGTGCAGTACTTGGACTTAAAAATCATTCTGTTCTAAATACCAAACTTAATTCGCTTTTTTTGAGTGGCTATCATAATTGGTAAGAACATGTTTTGTATTTGCCAAATTTTTTTTTGTGTTAAATGAGTATTTTCCGTAGTATACTTTATACATATAGCTGCTATAGTTATCTCAGTGAGGGGTTAAAATATCCCGTCTCTCAAAAGTAAAACGGAGGGTTCCGCGGGGGCTGTTAGGAATACGCGAGCGGTAAGTTAATAAACCTATTAAAGGATTAAAAGCCTATGTCCGATAAGCGACCCGGTAAAATTGGAAAAAGGAGGATACAACGTGGCTACGCGTAATAGTGCGGGTGGACTTGTGGCGTGTGACCGTACGGATTTTTGTTCACGGCCTTGACTGATCGGCCTCGACTGTGCAAAACCCGTTAGTGTTGTGTGATGCTACTTAGCGATTAGCTAAATAGAAAAAAAAAACAAAAAAAAATTTAGTAATAATTTTTATCTATATTTTCTTATTTGAATATTAATTAGTGAAACTGTGGTTCAAATAAGAAATTTCAGTTTTTGATTTAAGTGGTTAGATTTAAACCTAGTGATTAAGATTTTTTTTTTGTTTCTGTTCAAGTTAAGGTGTAGGGAAATTGAAATTTTGTTAGTGCAAATAATTCCGGCAAGAGCAAAAAGAACGCGGGTTGTGATTTACGAGTAACTAATTTCAGCTAACCCAAAAACCATCCTGGGAGCGCTCTTCGGATCATCAAGTGCAAGCGGTAAGCGATATTTTTTTTGTGTTTTTTTTTTTTGCATATATAAATTTTTTGTTGCATGATTACCAACCAGATTGCTCTTAAAGGAAAACTTGCCCAGTGAATATGAATTCATTAAAATTTCTTGTCTTAGGAATTTTCATTATTAGAATTTTTTTGTTATAATGTTTTTAGTTTCCTTTAATATTTAATACGAAGGTAATACAAATTCAAAATGGAATAAAATTTTTTTATTTTTTTTGATGACATAAGATTAAGCTGGCGCTATTTACTCGGTACTCCCTTCAATTTAGGTGATGTGCGCACGTGTGATTTGTTGGACCGAAATGGGATCCGAGACAGAATACCCTCCCAGCCGCTGTAGCTACCCTAGAAGAAAAACGTGCGCGTCTCGTGAGTGGTCCGTAACATCTTAGGGACGATTCCGGGGCCTCAGGTTCATGGTCGAGCGATAGCTCATTCTAAACCATATATGTGTAATGAACAGGATTTATTTATGATGAATTTTAACTTGTCTATGAATACAATTTTACGTTTACGGTTGTCATAAATAATTTGTTGAACATGTTTAGTTATTTTTATTTCACTGGCGCTACAGCCCATAGAAGTGGCAGGGATTCGGTCACCCCATTTGTAAGGTTACAGTCAGTTTTATATTCAGATTAGTGATTGATTACTCCATTGAATCCTATTAGTAGTCAGCTCCTGGTTGACATGTACTGGCATACCGAGAGGTACGTGCTTCATTTTATTCTATTTTCACATATTCTTCTTTACGTCTCATGTGATCACCCAAATTTGTATTAACTTTAGCAAGGGTTGCTGGCATCCTTTTCCCAACGTGCTACTCGCCCCCATTCACATTTGGTATAGTATATATGCCTATTAATTACTCGATCGGGTTTACTCGATTTTGGGCAATCAAAATACCTCACAAATCGTAACAGTTGTACTGAAGTATCGTAAAATCGAAATCCCGATATTTCCACGCATAAATTTCAATTGTTGTCACGTTATCTTTGAAATTCACAGCTGCCAATTATATTGAGTCAATTAGAAGACTCAACAGAGGTACGAACGTAATATTTTCTCCTAAATTTAATACTGAACTAACCCATATTAGCCCAGCGATCTATTTGTAGATCAAAACAAAAAATCTCTTAAGAGAATTGGATAAATTATAACGGTATATTTTTACTGCAATGTTCTGTTTAAATAAAAATCCTTTCGAAAACATATTTCGCAGTCGTGCACAGGTGAATTATTCAAATTACCATAATTTTACAGAACACATTTACAATTATATTTTGTTACATAATTTCAAGGACTTTAAATGTAATTTGTTATTTTTTGCAGTTTTTTATTTTCTTGCAATTCAGTTACATAACGGTTGTTTTTTATTTTTCCAACAATTTCTTGTTTTCCAAATTCATAATACGGAATACTTACTATATTTTATATTTTATTCAAAAAAATTAATTTGGGCTAATATGGGTTAATTAATTAATTTACAACGATATCGAATATATCGGTCTTAAGACCATTTAGTTGTGTTTTCAGATAACATGGAATATATTAGAATCGCCGAACAATTATAGAATGCTCCTTCCAAGCACCCCCGACATTTTGATTTTTTTGATCAAGTTATTTTTGAAACTAAATTTTTCAATGAAGTTTTGTAACAGAAGTAACACCCAGTTTCAATTTGCATGAAAAAATTAACCATATCATCAGTACACAATGACACAATGATCACACTTTATGTTCTTTTATGTAGAACACCGGTGTATCAGTAACTCTAGTGAATTATATGACAACCCACTAAATGGGTTATCATATAATTCACCAGAGTTACTGATACACGTTTGTTTTATATATCGTCGTGTGAGTAAGTGTCCTCTGCTTGTAAAATAGTTGGGAACGCCACTTGTAAAATAGTTGGGAAATCAATTTTTCAACTTTAGAAAAAAATTTACTTTACTAAACATTTCTTTAATTGAAATTTGCTAAATCATACCGTTTTAAAGAAAATTAATATTTGCGGAAAAATGGTGAAAATGGATATAAGGTATTATATTTGTAAAACTCATATTTTTTTTTAATCTAATTCAATTTTTCCGTGGATATAAGACATTAACAATAAAAAAAATAAAAACATTTTCCTAGTAAAAAATTATAATTCAATATTTTATTACTATCTTGTTTATTGTATAACATCAACAAAAAATTAAAAGCTGCTACCAGAACTACATGCATGGTAGTAAGTAGTATACCAAGGTTCCGATTTGTGTCGCTTTTCGGTTCTACACGTCCAATATCATATTTTAAACTGTTCGCTATGCGTCAAAATTCAGTTTGGGTATCTACGTTTGGAACCGAATAGCGACGCAAAGCGGGACCTTGTAGTTATTACAATAACATTCCATTGTTTATAAAAAAAATATAAATACTAATCACTTATCAATTCAGCCTTTGAGAGTGCAAGAAATTTTTACGTTTTTGATCAGCAAAGTGTCACTCAGTTGCAGCCATAATTATTTATCAATTTTGTAATTTTAGAATAGTTTTGTAAAATTGAATATCCTCAGCTAATATCATCCAGCCAAACATAGACTGAATCTCCTCGCTTTTTTCTTTGGAAATAACTCCAGAGCGTCGATTTTGTACCAAAAATGACAGCGCGAGGTGAGCAAACCGGAAAAACATAGTAGTGGTTATTTTATTAATATTGGTTTGCTTGAGTGCATACGCGTCATTTTGTTTACATATTATTTTAATTGATGTGTCAAAAGCCGTTTCTTATGTTGTTCAAATATTTGAAAATGAAAAATCAAATCACATAGCAAACAATCGGTTCCACTGCTCAAAAGCAAGCGAATAGAAGAGGTATACATCATCATCATAAATATTCAACCGGTTCAACCGGAACTTTTTATTTTGGTCTAATTGCCATTGTAAAATTGACGAACAGAATGCACAGATACATGAGAGAACAAATACAATACAAATATAAAATTGTATATTATACAGTGTATATGTATACAAAATAATTGTTCACCTCGCCAGCTGGCGCTCTAATTTTTGGTACAAAATCGACACTCAGGAGTATTAGGCATTACCAACAAAGGAAGTTTCTTTACGATTGTTCTTGGTCTTCGGTTGGTATCCACAATCAATGGTTTCATATGACTCAGAATCCTGATAGCATCTTTTACACTTAACTGAACATAAATCGTGCTTTTTGAATAATATAATTACAATATAAAATTAAAATTAAATTATAATAATTCAGTAACTTGTGCATTTTACGGAGCCAAAATTAAGTCCTAGTCCTGTCTTGTTATAATTACGAAAATCTGTTGGATGCATCTGCACTGGTTTTAAGTGGACATTGTCATAGTCATGCTTCAATGTGATGCTTTTTACGCTATTTGCCGTAGGCACTTGGCGAAACACACTAATGCTTAATAAACACATTTTCTTAAACACTTGTTTTTTATTTCGCAAAATTAGATTTTTTGAATATTTTAATTGAAAAATTTGTTCAAAAAGTTTAAAAAATCACTCGGTCGATTTCGAATTGTTAGGTCATCATCAAGAGTATCTACTCGTAGAGTAGATGGAACTAGGTAGGAACGAAAAACGATAGGTTGCAGTACTCTGTATTAAAAAGTTTTTCATATGTAGCTGAATCATTCTTCAATTTAAACAATTTATACATTTTTATGGAAAGTCCAGCCTCGACGATGCAAGAGTATGATTCAATGTGTTCTCGAACTTTCTGGACATGTTTATTACTCACAGTTTTCTTCACATGCGAAACCCTTTCGTCGATTGTTTGGTACACTAGTGGTATGGTCAAAATTGGTTTTAAAAATGTAGATTGTTCGCTGAAATATGGATAATGTGTTTAGAAAAATCGATTGACATACTCTTAGCTCCTGTTTGCCATGTTCAAAGTGAATAATTAATCGTATTTCGTCTTCGCGACGTTTCCGCGCTTATTGTTTTTCGCTTAACTCACTACCACGTACCATAGTTACTTTTTATACAAAAAATATTATTTTTGCTAGGTCAGACAATACCCCAAAATCACTGTGAATTTGTTTTCTGGTTGACTCCAGAAAAAATGTTGTACAATTATACGCACAGGCTTTGTAGTATTTTGCCTATTTTGGTGTTTTTACGTATTCGGCAGGAACTATTTTGCTTTCGCATAGTCCTATATCCCAGTTTTTATGGATATAGGACATTTAAACAAAACTGTCCTTATTTTTTTTGTTCTGATACTTTTTCTTATATGAGACATATAAGAACAAAACCCTTATTTATTAAATTGTTATAGAAAATTGTACTATTTTGTGGTAAAACATGATATAGGACAATTAAACATAAAACAAATATAGAAAAAACATGAAATTGTGGTCTTAGGACAACAGCATAAAAAAATATTTTGGAAACTAGATAGGAAAATTTATTCTGATAAGGGATTCTGAAAGAGCATAATCAAATTAGTAGGAGTATATTTAAAACTGTTTTTTGTTAAAAATGGTTGGTAGGACTAATGCCTCGTAAACTACAGGCCGCTTACACCAAATGATGACGACACGCTATGTCGACGTTTTTATTGTTTTCTCTAGTAGTTTTGTTAGTGTAAATATCTTAACATTATTATTGCGCAGTCTCGGTTAAGACATAAATTGACGTCATGTGCGAAAAATGAGAGTAGTAAGAGGCCTGTAGTTTAGGAGGCATTGGTAGGACAGTTTAATTCTCACACGACGATATAAAGAACACAAAGTGTGATCATTGTGTTGTAATATTCAGTCACCATGGCCTGATGAGATGATTATTTTTTTTCATTATCTTATCAGATCGAACAGACTTCTATTATAAAACTTCATCGAACAAATTTAGTTTCAAAAATAACTTGAAAAAATATATTACAGGAAACCCTCCAAGAAAACGATTGATTGAAAATAAAAGAAACCGTTAGATTTTTTTTTTTGTTATGGTATAAAAAAACAAAATAAAAGACAATCAACAAAAATCGTGTAGTTTGGTAACAGTGTTATTCGAGGAAAGGTATCGGTGTTCTTCGAATACCGTGTTCTTGGAGGGTTACCTGTATTAACACATTTTTCGCGATTTTCAACCCATTTAAAATATTTCCAAAGCAAAAGCCGCAAACATTCAGAAGACACATGACACCGCATACAAAGAGGTTAGTGCACTGTATGTGCTTGGAGTTGACACTCAATCCAGTGAAATTAGACATGACTACGAAGGCTGTATGGGCAAAGCATTCCGCTGATATTGACATTCCCACCATAGATGAGTCCCTGAAATACCTTGATAAACGGGCAGATACGTTCGAGATGAGTCCCTAAAATACCTTGATAAACGGGCAGATACGTTCGAGTCAAAGAGAACCTTTTCACCAACATCCGGTGCTTTGAAAAGGAGTCAAGAATCGTCGAGTACAAGTAAAATCCTTCTGTCAATATCTGAGTTACTTTCATGTTTGCTTCGGGGGAAAAAAATCTGATACATACTTGGGGGTGGTTTACCAAAGGAATCAATTGAAACGGCTTCAATATTTATAACAACAATCCACATTGACGCTGCCTTGAGAAAATTTTGGGAAATAGAAAATATTGTGATTAAATTAGATACTATGATGAAATGACAACAAGCACACTTGTTGGGAGTTTTGTAACTTAACTTCCGTTCAAAGAAAGCACTTTCAAATAATCCAGTACATTTAATGTGCCCTTACGTTTTCTAGAGAGTATGGAATGACGTTTAGAACGAGATCTAGAATTACGACATATTACGTTAATTTCTTGAACGAATACAAATCGTTAGGCCACAAGAGAAAAGTGGAGCTCCGGTGTTACCAGAGATATCGAGAAAATGTTGCAACATGTGCTTGTATACGACAAAGACCAGAAATAACAGCTGATACTCTGGCGAAAATCACCCGAACTTGATGTTCACCGGATAATAATTTTCAACAATGGAACCACAACGGTTTTGAATAAATTAAAGAGAATATTGAGTAGTGGGTATTCAAATAGATGAAGTTCATAACAAACGATTCAGCCTTGCCAAAATCACTGAATAGCAAATCAGAGACAGCGACCAAAATAAATCTGGATCATCTAGGTACGATGCGCAGTCTAGGTGTTCGTTGCAAAAGGTTATTCTTTTATTTTCTCTGTAGATTTGCCGATCACCGTTAAAATAATAAGCGAACTGTCTTACCAGAGATTAACCGGGTATTTGACCCACATGGTTGGGTGTAAAAGCCGAAAATGCCATTACAAAATATATATAGCAGCTAAGTGACGGGGTAGTGCTACATATCATAACGAGAAGTTTTGGATAGTATGAAAAAGAGATCCTGTTTCGTATTTGCCTTTGGTGCATACGCTACAGGCAAGGAATATAAGAATAGCTTATGGGAGAGTGGTCTATAGAAAAATTCGATTCATGCAACCATTTGTGTATGTTGAGTTTACCGAACCATTCCGAGTGTATCTGTGTAGTATTGTCTGTTTGGCAACTAAAGTGATTGATCTAGAGTACTGCGTGGACATGTATCAACTCAAATTTCGTATGTCAAAGTGATAACATCAACTGCTATTTATGTTAAGGGCTTTTAAACTTGTTTGGCTAAGAATAATTGGTATCCGTTGGAGTGCAAATATTAACCAAACTAGAATTAACTACTTTGGTTTTGATTTTTTTTTCAAACTTAGCCAGAAATTAATTGAAGCGATCAAATATTCGTCTGCTTAAGAAAATGTAACCTTTTATTGAAGTACCAATGCGTCAGAACTGTAAGCTGTTGTTTATATTGAATTTAATGGCGATAGTTTTACAGTCGCAGTTTTATGATTCGACAAAAGGATAATTTTTTATTTCAATTTTGATTTTATATATATTTTCACATTTTAATGTACAATAAATAAAAATTTTAACTGCTTATCCTTATATATCGAAATAAAGGATGTGACTTTGTCGTATTGTAGATATTAAGTCATTCCATTTATATTCAAAATATCGTTTCGTGTGAAATGGATATTTATGTAACAAATCGTAAGCTCATTTTACTCCAATATTCTTGGTGAGATAAATTTTAAACTATGCTACGTGCTCAATTTTGAAACCAGACATTCACTAGCAAAAAAGGAATTGTAACACATGAAGATTTTATAGAATTCAGCTCACATTGATACGCCAGAAACCCATAAAACAGCGAATGCAATTATTCTTTCCCGAATATAACGTCTTATGATGTTTCTGGATCGGTAATAAAAATATTGTGTGCAGAAAAACAAAAATAAGAAAAGCTTCTTTAAGGACACAAAATTTTCTTTTTGGTCATAAAATCATATATAGGAGTTATGGGTGTAAAAATGATATTATATGTTTTATCACGCAAACGTTTGGCGACAATTTTATGTGTTAGAATGGTGTATGCTAGAATAACGCTGTACACATAATGCATATTAAAATTGAAGCCAGATATGTAACTGACCTGCACCATTGTAAATGTCATATCGGGGAAAAAGGCTGGCGTAAAATTTCTCCTACCAGAATATTAATTTATACAATGTCCACACCATTCTACATGCATAACAAATATTCAAATTCAAAATAATTTCCATTAAAAATTATTAATAAATCAAAACACTTTCCGCGCAATGAGGACGTTGTTTGGTCAACAGACGAAAAAGTTTTTGTTTCCAATTCAGATAAGAAATGAAATAAATAATTCTTTACTCCGAATTGTGTTCAAACTGGAAAATAATGAGTGGGGGTTCGCAGTTACAAGGCGTGTAGCACATTTCAAGTGTATTTTAATTTACTTTCACATGACCGGAGACCGTACTATACGAGTAAATATTTGTGAAGCAGCGGACCCCACATTTTCTTTTCTTTATAACTTTATATGGTTATCTTATCGCGTTAAACAAAACTAAAAACAATAACATAAAATTTGTCATAATTCATTTTCATATTTTCTTCGCTTTTGTTTTTGTGTGTTGTATCAACATATAATTTATGGTTTGTTGTTTTTGTAGAACTTTTCACCCACATTACGGTATATAGTTAGTTTTCATCTCTCTATTATGAGCCTCCCCATTAAAATGTTGATTTTAATACAGTTTTTGTCTATTTGTTCTACGCTACATTAACCCCTTGTTAATATGCTGATGCTCGGGTATATTCATACAATATTACATACATATATGTTGGCATTCATATATGGCAAAAATGAACGTTTGTCTTCTTAGTTAATTTTTTTGGTGAAGTATAGAATCATAATTAAATGGAAAACATAAATTATTCGGAAAATAACATAATATATATAATTGTGAAGAAGTAACCACGAGATGAGAGTATGATTATCGATTATATAAAAATTTAGATGGATGTGATTAGGGGAGATGTTTGTATGATGTATACATACATGGATATCTATTTGGCGATCCTTGTATCGCCAATATCCATAACCGACACAACCACGTCGTAGAGATTCAAGTCGCCGACCTCATACACAATCTCATCGCCGTAAGTTATATATGGTATGGATAAAGGAATTCGAAAATTAGAAAAGTGTAAATTTGCCATAGAGGTGTTGATAATGTAGATGTGACCCATGTAAGTTCATCTAATGTGTACCGTAATTTATATGAGAGAAATATAATTAACAGAAATAGTTGTACCATCAGAAACACCCACATCACCAACAATGACATTACCGAAAATCACTTCGATAACAGAAATTTTTCAAAGAAACTCGTATCGACAACCATACCATCCCCACGCAATTTGTGTCAAATTTTATGACTGTGATCAAAGCAATTTTAGAATCGATTGACGTGTCATTGGATAAACTCGAATTTGTTAAAAGGACCGAGTATCAACACTATGTAATATACACTGGATGTTTATAAAGTAATATCATTGATGACACAGCACGATGCCAAGAAGACTGGGCTTGAAGTTGTGAAGCAAATCGAGTTTCAATTTTCTAGGAACTTTTGTTTCTACCTATTGGCTTTAGGTAAAAATTATCTTGACACAATTTGCTAAATACCTGCCAATGTTAGGATACGAGAAATGGGTTAATTTTTTAGAGTCATACCTTCTCGTGGTGCTCTCTGGGTTACTCTAAATGAATCAGGCGATATAGTGGAGAAGAACGGAAGTGATTTAGTTTATAGTCGTTGACACTACATGTTACGGCGTGTCATTGGTATCGTAAAATCAATACCAAATCACCGTCTGCGGTCAATCAAGCGGTCCGCTATAAAAATGTTTCCAAGGTAGGACTCAATGCCTTAAGATTATGCACCAGTACACACGTAAGAAGCGGGTTGAGTGGCAGGCCAACAACCTTTTCTCACAAAAACAATTTAGTTATGAGCCCTAAACAAAGTCCTCGGAATTCCATATAGGAGATCTTCAAAGATTTTCTAACCAGGCATGATGGTCTGGGGTGTTGTTCATGACACCACCAGAATGTAACCCAATCTTCAATACAGCGGCCATCAGAATGGAGAAAATTTGGAGTAGGCTTCCTCGCCCATTGGCTTGTGAAGCAACATAAGTACAACTGTTGTCAAGTACGTTTTTTCCACATTAGAGAATCCACAAAGCAAGCAGAGATCGAATGATGGAATAATCGAAAACCAAATCGATCACATCATGTTGTCTAAGGGACACTCCACCAGCATATTCGACATTAGATCCTACAGATGTGCTGACATGGACAGCGATCATTTGCTTTTTATCTTCAAAGATAAGTGCAAACTGTCTCCTACGTTCAATAAACATGCACAAAAGACCGTCCGCAGAGTTACCAACCAACTGTCACTGAATATATGTATAGGCCGATACAGCAACAACGAAGAAACTGCTCTTATCATTTCGAAGCAGTGGCACGCTACACATTCACCCATAACTACTATGGAAGAAAACCTTTGTGAACCCGAAGTAATTGGTGCAATGAACAGTGCCGCCTGCTCGTCGAAAATAAACAACGACACGGCTAACGTGTTGGCTAACGTTGCACTTAACAAAATCATCCCTCTCACAGAAAAAAATAAACTTATGCATTTTTTGGTACGTGTAATTTACTTGTCAAAACCCACGTTTATTGCATAGTGTAATTTACACGCACAACAGTTCACACGCACAACAGTTCACAACAGTTTTCCTTTTCAAACTACTCTCACAAAAACCATTGAAGAGAAAGAACTTTACAAAAAAAAAAATTAATTACGGGTACATCACAAACAGGGTGAAAATATACGAAGACCGTTTTAATACACGAAGACCGTTTTAAAATGAATCTGCTAAAACCTGCAGATATCCCAAAAATTTTCAATCATTCCAAGATTTACATATAATCGTAAAATGCACTTGCTCTATAAGAGCTTTTATGGTCTGGGAGTGGAAATTACCAACGGTTACACCTTCATTACAATGGCGATCATAACGATCATTTTCTCATTTTTCACACTCACCAGAAACTCAACATCGTAACCGCTACTGATCATACGTACCCACCAAAGGAAAATTATATGTCCAGTTAGAAGTGGTCTACAATAACATTCCTTGATTTTATAAATATCGTTGGCAACTTAAATACTGTCATATACCGTTGAGAAAATACACAGAATATTAATTCAAAAAACTTAGATCTCACCAATAACACGAATGGCCACCGCGTCATCGGAAACCATTTAGGCGAATGGAAATAAAAATGTGTAACACAATCGAAACATTTTTACTGCTGTGAAGTTCTTGGTCAAAAATTTATGGAAGTGTGCCATTTTAACAGTGTATTTATTTTATATATAAATCGAAACAATAATTATAATAAATATTGATAAAACAAAAGAAATTGTTTAACATTAAAAAATCTAATATGCTCGTTATTATAAATTTTTCAGTAAATCACATGCCATACATTATAAAATGATACACCAAATATCAAAAATCTCAGAGATTGGCTCGCTTAGTGACTATATACATTAGAAAGGAGATACATTGCGATATATAAATCAGGCCTATCCCGATATGATAGAACATCCTCGCTGTAATGGTAAAGCTTTAAAAATTCGATACATGAGTCTTGGTCATCATACGGAGATAAGGTTTACTCATTTATATATCGCCATGTATCTCCTTTCTAATGTATATAATCACTATGCGAGCCAAGCTCTGAGATTTTTGATATTTGGTGTATCATTTTATAATGTAAGGCATGTGATTTACTGAAAAATTTATAATAACGAGCATATTAGATTTTTTAATGTTTAACAATTTCTTGTGTTTTATCAATATTTATTATAATTATTGTTTCGATTTATATATAAAATAAATACACTGTTAAAATGGCACACTTCCATAAATTGTTGTCCAAGAAATAAAATGGTGTACAAAAATTTCATAAAGAACACTCGCATAAATTTGTGTCCAAAACCTGTTGGCCAAGAGCTTCACACCGGTAGATTTTTTGTCACGGATACTTTAACGTGCTGAATATCCCCAATGTTAAAATAAACATGTTTTTAACAAAATATACTCGTATTTAAAAAAAAATTAAGATGACATAAGTATATTTGACTAAGTATGAGTCCCGGCAGAAATCTCATTTTGGAAATACCACGGTTTAGTAGTAGTATTTGATTGTTGAATTTTGTGCGTCTAATTGTAAAATTTGTACATAATGTATTTTTGGAGATAATGTGGGATTTTTGACGTGATTATCACACTAGAAACCCCCTAGATCCGTTTGATCATTAAAGCATATGTTTTGCTTAAGTTAAATTTTTTGCCAAACTTTGCATTCGATAAACAATTTATGAATGGTTTCTGGAAATCCCACCTTTTGTAATGAAATAACATAAACTAGTTGAAATAAACATTCTGATCAAATTTTATGATTGTGCCTACTCTTCATCAGCTAGAATCGGCCATACAAAACCCTTACTTTAACCCTAATTTCTACGGGTGATTCTGGCTGAGAGTAAGCACAATCATGAAACTTGATCAGTATTGGCTAGATATGATTTGTTAGATTTTGCCGTTCTAGGACCAATTACGGAATAGAACTGTATTGTTTTTGGAATTCATTGTTTAACATAACTAAACTAAAATAAAACATATGCTTAATAATATGTTAATGATTTAAAGGTATCTATGGGATTTCTGGTGTAGTAATCGCACATTATTTCCCAAAATACACTATACACAAATATTACCGTTAGACACACAAAATTGTTCAATCAAATACTAATTGAGAAAATAAGAAAACCGTAGGATTTCTTAAATGGGATTCCTATCGTGACGTACACCATAACAAAGTATTTAGTATTATAATGTTAACAGTCTACAGAAGTGAAGAGTCCTAGATATTGACCCTGATTTTTATCTTATGGCACTTTAGGGCCCAGGGAATCATTCGTTTAATTCTTAAATGTATATTTTTATAAAAATGGGCCATCCCAGGACCCTAATTTGCCAATCTTAACATCTTCATCTTCATGTGAGTTTTATTTCATATAGCGGACATGATGTCGTGTTGAAGAGATCGGTTACGGCACTCGTGATTCCTGCGAAACTTTAATTTAAATCTATAATTTATGCATTAACTGAATGTATACACATATGGCCCTATTGAACTTGCCTTTATTTTGTATAAAAAGGTTATCGTGTTGTTTAAAATCAGAAGAGACCGATGACGACAATTCAAGTTCTTCGGAACTATTAACTTAAATCCGAATTACGCTCATATACATGTCTTTAAGAACAGATAGCCTTGGTTTTTTACTCATAGTTAGCAGAAAATATGTCTTATATATTTCAATATGAGGGGTAGCGCGGTGGCCGGTGGTCGCAAAGAAGTGAGAGGATACTAATTATAAATTTACTGTGCGTTCAGTTTCAGTTCCAGTTGGGATTGGGGGTTTCAGGCAAGCATTTGCACACAACCAAATGTAGTCAACCGAAAGGTCGTGAGTTCGAACCTCGAGTCTATAATTTTATTGAAACCATTTTTATTCTTAACAGAGAGCAATTATTCTTAAAATGCATCGATGTTGTCAAATCGATGAAAAATACTAGAATATAAAATAGCATTGTATTAAATAAAGGTGTAAACTAAAGCCGTTGCGAAATAAATTTTGGACGAAATTCGCCGCCGCAATTTGCTAACATTTGGTGAAATGAAGAAACAAGAATCAATACCATCAATGATTAAAAACATGTGCAGCTAAACATCACAGCAATTGAAGCAAAAGCTGCAAAGGCTCACAAGCAAAATTTGATCAACATGACCTGAAACTCTATCAAATTTAGTACACACAGAAGCTTCAAATGCAGGAGCTTAAACGAAAAAATTAAGAATCTTGAAGAATAAGTAGTCGCTTAAAAAAGATAGAAAATAAAATTATACTTGCAAATGGAGCTAGTTTATTTAAATATTCTCAGCCTAACCATTTGCCTGAAGTTCAAGAGGAATTTTAAAGCGGCATTCGACGTCGAGATTTCGTTTGAGAATTATAAAGTGCTGGGGAGCAGCTCAATGCACTAATTTTGGCTCTTCGTAAGAAAACTGCAGATATTTTGAGGAAATGTATCCGCAACAGTAAGGAGCTATACGGGCAGTCACATAATACAAAATTATACAAAATTCAACTCCAAAATAAGCGGCACTACATCAGAAAGCCTGTAAAAAATAGAAAGACAGCTAACGAAATTGGCGTGCCAAGCATACGGTAATGAGGTGTTTATTGGTGCTGTCGGAGGGCGACCATCTGAAACTTCATTTGACAACTAATACTAGAGGTCAAACTATGAATGAAGTATTGGCGTTTGCTTTAGAATATGAGGCAGTCAGGGCAAATTTAGTCACCGGCACAGTAAAGTAGTGCAAGCTGGATTGGGAATGTATCACGCACATAAATGCACTAATAAAAGATGAAATATGGCAACCATGGATAGTTTTTCGAGCTAACGGAAGAAAATGATCACGTTCCTCGTATCGATGCCTTTGATGCCAACAACCTGGACATTTCACGAGAAATTGTAAGCAGCCAAGAACGCAGCGCCCGAGCGGAGCTGACGTGTGAGGAAAAAAAGCGAAGAAATGAGCAATTGGACGTTCAAAAAGATTAGAACGAAAACTAAGGTACAGCAGTTTTTAGGGGTGTAAGTTAGTGGAAGGGAGAAAATGCTCCAAATTCACAAAATTTAGAGCAGATGACACAAAAGCGTCTCCATTATTGGTTTAGTGGCACAGCGGAAACGCACTTTTACACTGGATCCTGGAGCTTAGCAGCCACTCTAACCTAACCTATGTTATAACTTGCAACAGATGAATCTGCGATAGTCAAAGGAGAGTACACCCTTCCAATAACGTCGTGCGGTTCGAACATCGGTTTATTGTAGCTAGAATAACTGATGGATGTAGCACCGAACTGGATGTCATGAAGAAATACCAGATGGCCGTTGATCTAAATAACCAGGTACTAAAACTGTACAATGTAGTAGTATTACTTCAAATAGACAGAAATGAGCTAAATGCATTGCGTGGTGATATTCCAACAGGAAGTACCAGTACGTGTTTTGAGCGTAAGCTTATTGGTATTTTCAAGTTTTGCAATAAACGTTCTATTCTCGATTTGCAGGATAAATTTGACATTTTTATATTTAGGAATTACGGGTTAATTTTAGATATTCTTTATTCAAGACCAATATAGGTTCCTCCTTAGCTTCCCCCAAAGCTAAATGCGCCTTTTTCTAATTTGGATTGCTTTATGGCTGGCCATTCATATTTTTAAATTAATTCTGTTTGAATTTCGGAGAAGCTTATTCCCAGTTTTTTGGCTGCACGGTAACATTTTTCAGAATTTCAACGTCAACTCTTATCAGTAACAGTGATCACACATGCATGAAATTAGTGTTTTATTTATGATTATGGTTCTTCTAATAAGCAACCAAACAGATTAACCAACTCAGTGTTATGCCCTCAATTGAACTTTTCTTATCATATGTTTAATTTATAATCAATTTTGATAAAAACCAGAAAACAAATCTAAATTAATTCATTGTTTCTATTTGAACACCATCAATAATAATCATATACAATCCCATCGTTGTTGGTTGTGCTTTTATCTAAACACAAACAATATAAAAACTACATATAAAACATATTTCAATGTTGATTTTGTTGTTTCTTCTTTTTCGTTGACCCCAACAATTTTATAAACACAAAACGTTAAAAGACCTTTTTCATCATCTTAAGATTGACATATTGAATTTGTTGTATGTATAAATATATGTTAAAATTCTAATCTAAACTATTAACAGAAATAAATTCTCAGTAAAACTTGATAACGCTGCAACACTTTGTAATACGACATGAAAAGGGGAACAACAACAACAACAACGCGTACCATATGATTGATTATCATTAGTGAAAATCACATCACAAAAATATGCCGAGTAATTTTTTTGTGCCATATATGCTGTGACATTTTTTTCCCGTATATATGGAACGTGATTTACTCGTATAAACGCAATATTATAAGGTATTGGTCCATTCGGAATCTTGAATTTCCAGATTTGAAACAAAACTACAAGTAGTGCCGCGAAAATATAATTTTTCATGAATCATTTTACTTAAATGTATGATTAAGACGACATGATGTTACATAAAAAAAATGTAAAGATGATACACTGATGGTGTTTATGATACACACTTCAATGTCTTGTTTTATGAAACAAGATTCTTATTATGATTTATGAAAGAATAACATAAAACCAGTATACGGGTATTTGAGCTGTTACGCGACACTTTGTATATATCGTTAATATTTTTATGTAAATTTTTTTAATTAGTTTTCGTAGATATACTTAATATTTATAATTAAACATGGATTGAATGCTAATTAACCAATTCAATATACAAAATTAAGTGTAACAGACTTTGCGCATACGTTTAATTAAAATGCAATTATCATGCAATTTAAGTTGTTGAGCAAGCGTTAGGTGCACGTAAATCGTTATCAGATTTAACGATAAATTATATAATTAGAAATTGATTAGTGCGAATGATGCTGGCATAACAAGTAATAAGTAGTTTTGCAAGTAAAATAAAATTCCTAATTTTTTTTTAATATCCCACAACAGTTTCAATTGTAAAATTCAACAGTTTACACAAGCTCGAAGGAAACAAGTTAATATTCAAGTTACGATACTGGTGGATGCGTTTGAAGTTAGACCTAACTTAATCCTAAACCAACAAAAAAAACAAAAATTTGTAAGTATTGGTAAAACAGAAAAACAAGTATGTCATTTAGGCGAAATATTGAATTTGTGAACTACTGTAATTCCAATTTCAATTTATAATAAATAATGATATTGTTTATTAACATAAATATAACTTATAACTATTTATTACAAATTGAAAAAAAATAATTCTTATTATCTCTCATTCTTATTATTTATAATACAAATAATTAATTGAATATCTCGAGACCTAATATGTTTATCAAGAATGTTATTATGTTTTTCGGATAGGTCTAGATTAGGACTAGCTATATTCCGAGCCATTTGAAAAGCTAATAATTTTTGCGCGATCAAATTAATTTTTTGCAATGCGTTACTAACCTGAGAAGTTAGGATCTTCTTAAGAAATCGAATATTTCGAGACTTAAGAAATCGAATATCTCGGGAATTTCGAATTTGATTTCCCGTTATTTATGAGAAAATATTTAATTGTTCGATATTTGCGGATACTTTTTAACCTAAAATATAAAATTATTTTGATCGCGCAAAATCTATTAGCTTTTCAAATGGCTTGGAATATAGCTAGTCCTAGTCTACACCTATCTGTAAACCATAATAACATTCTTGATAAACATATTAGGTCTCGAGATATTCGATTTCTTAAGAAAATCCAAACCTCTCAGGTTAGTAACGCATTGCAAAAAATGAATTTGATCGCGCAAAAATTATTAGCTTTTCAAATGGCTCGGAATATAGCTAGTCATAATCTAGACCTATCCGTAAACCATAATAACATTCTTGATAAACATATTAGGTCTCGAGATATTCGATTTCTTAAGAAAATCCAAACCTCTCAGGTTAGTAACGCATTGCAAAAAATTAATTTGATCGCGCAAAAATTATTAGCTTTTCAAATGGCTCGGAATATAGCTAGTCCTAATCTAAACCTATCCGAAAACCAT
Source organism: Nephrotoma flavescens (assembly GCA_932526605.1). Lineage (NCBI taxonomy): Eukaryota > Metazoa > Arthropoda > Insecta > Diptera > Tipulidae > Nephrotoma > Nephrotoma flavescens. The sequence continues at coordinate 136,540,180 of OW052221.1, read as the reverse complement.
AATAACATTCTTGATAAAAACATTAAGTATCAAGATATTCGATTTCTTAAGAAAATCCGAACTTCTCAGGTTAATACCGCATTGCAAAAAATTAATTTGATCGCGCAAAAATTATTGGCTTTTCAAATGGCTTGGAATATAGCTAGCCCTAATCTAGACCTATCCGAAAAACATAATAACATTCTTGATAAACATATTAGGTCTCGAGATATTCGATTTCTTAAGAAAATCCAAACCTCTCAGGTTAGTAACGCATTGCAAAAAATGAATTTGATCGCGCAAAAATTATTAGCTTTTCAAATGGCTCGGAATATAGCTAGTCATAATCTAGACCTATCCGTAAACCATAATAACATTCTTGATAAACATATTAGGTCTCGAGATATTCGATTTCTTAAGAAAATCCAAACCTCTCAGGTTAGTAACGCATTGCAAAAAATTAATTTGATCGCGCAAAAATTATTAGCTTTTCAAATGGCTCGGAATATAGCTAGTCCTAATCTAAACCTATCCGAAAACCATAATAACATTCTTGATAAAAACATTAAGTATCAAGATATTCGATTTCTTAAGAAAATCCGAACTTCTCAGGTTAATACCGCATTGCAAAAAATTAATTTGATCGCGCAAAAATTATTAGCTTTTCAAATGGCTTGGAATATAGCTAGCCCTAATCTAGACCTATCCGAAAAACATAATAACATTCTTGATAAACATATTAGGTCTCGAGATATTCGATTTCTTAAGAAAATCCTAACTTCTCAGGTTAGTAACGCATTGCAAAAAATTAATTTGATCGCGCAAAAATTATTATATAGCTTTTCAAATGGCTTGTAATATAGTTAGTCCTAGTCTAGACCTATCCGTTCACCATAATAACATTCTTGATAAACATATTAGGTCTCGAGATTTTCGATTTCTTAAGAAAATCTTAACTTCTCACGTTAGTAACGCATTGCAAACAATTTATTTGATCGCGCAAAAATTTTTTGCTTTTCAAATGGCTTGGGATATAGCTAGTCCTAATCTAGACCTATCCGAAAACCATAATATCATTCTTGATAAACATATTAGGTCTCGAGATTTTTGATTTCTTAAGAAAATCTTAACTTCTCAGGTTAGTAACGCATTGCAAAAAATTAATTTGATCGCGCAAAAATTATTAGCTTTTCAAATGGCTTGGAATATAGCTAGTCCTAATCTAGACCAATCCGTTAACCATAATAACATTCTTGATAAACATATTAGGTCTCGAGATATTCGATTTCTTAAGAAAATCCTAACTTCTCAGGTTAGTAACACATTGCAAAAAGTTGATTTTGATCGCGCAAAAGTTACTGCGCGAAAAATGCTTGGAAAGGACATAGCCCTAACCTAAACCTCCATTGAAGTCTCTAGATATTCAATTTCTTAAGAAAATCCTAAATTCTTATATCCCATCCTAATAATGAACTTCTCTGATTATTTATTATAAATTGAAAACAATAGTTAACAAATTCAATATTTCGCCTAAATGACATTTTGTTTTATTTTTTAACCAATACATACAACTTTTCATTTGGTTTTGTTGAGTTAACACTAATTTAGTTCTAACTTCAAACGCGTTACTGGTGGTCGACTGACTTGAAATAAACGATTCACTCAACAACAAACCATCAAAAAACAGAACAAAACAAACTACTTACAATATTATTGTCAAAATGCAAACAATCAGGTGATTTTCTCTTATCTAATTTTGACGTTTGTGAAATTAAAATTTTCCAACAATATATACAAGCAAAGTATGTATAAATTCTTTCGTAGGCATTTAGCAAGGATTTTAGTTTATTCCTGGGGTGGCATTTTGTAACATCACATTTTCGGTATTTTATCGAAATTTATGTCCTAAACTGAAATTGGCAACTGTTTCGTTTATAAATTATTTCTTTTCTATTGCTATCACAACCTACTAGAATAAATTTGACATCTCTTTCTCTAATTTCGTTGAAGTATCGTAAACAAATTATTTGGTGATAGAGATCGAGTAGATATATCACAATTTTTTAATCTAGCAGGCTTGAAAATGATATAATACGTGAAATGTATCCCATTTTATTCTAGAGATGCGAGACATTAACTTCGATAAATTGTCGAAAATGTGATGATTCTGATGAAATGACAATTTTTATTAGTACAAAATTTTGTCACAAAAATTTTTCGATGCTGATCAAATGAGCCATGACATTTTATAGCATTTACTGTTTTACTATTATTTTCTAGTTTATGGCAATTTTCGTTTGACGTTTGTTGAATCGTGCATTTTGTTTTGTTTCTCGAAATGGATGTGTTGTTATTAAATAGAAGATTTAGACGAAACCAACGAAAGTAAGTGTTATTATTTTTTTGTTTTGTGTGTGCGTGATTGCCTATAATTAATAAATATTGATTCCTAAATTTGTATTAAAATCAAAAAGTTTAGTGTGCACATCGTTTTTAAAATTAGACACCATTAATTGAATAGTTACTTAAATTATATTTTAGGAAAATGGTGAAAATCAAGCGGAACTTAGAGATGTGATCGATCCATTCAATACTATGACAGATGACCAATTTATAAGAATATTTCGCCTGAGCAAGTTTATGGTTAGGACAGTTGTGGGAAAATTAATCCAACACATGCATGGCGAGTACACATACCATGCTTCGTCTCCTGTTACGAGAATATTTGCAGCTCTAAATTTTTATGCTACCGTTCGCATAAAAATTTAGAGCTGCAAATATTCTCGTAACAGGAGACGAAGCATGGTATGTGTACTCCCCATGCATGTGTTGGATTAATTTTCCCACAACTGTCCTAACCATAAACTTGCCCTATTACTTTAAAATATTCTTACATATGTATATATCACTCAATAAGCTTTAATTTGTTACAGGATCTTATCAAATACCAATTGGGCAAAGTTTCCTAATTGCTTTATCACAAAATTCAGTATACTGATGCATATCTGAAGTTAATTCAGTAATCAACCAGTATTTTAGTAATTTAATTAATTTTCCTCGCAACACTGACGAACGAAATACAACAAAGTCAAAGTTAGTTGTAAGTTTTCTAATTATGTAATAAATATTGATTTAATTATTTTCATTAGGTTTTTATCAAATATGGATTTCCGGGGGTTATTGGGACAGTGGACGGAACGCATATATTTATTATGAAACCGAACAGCGAGGTAGAACATGCATACTACGCAGTAAGGAAAAGTCCACACTCGAAAAATGTACAAGTTGTATGATTCTTGTAAAGATGCATCTCCTTGAAATATTTATTAATTACTCTCTTTCATAGATATTCGATTACGATTATAAAGTACTAAGCATAAAGGCTAGATATGGAGGAGCCACGCATGACTCATATATATGGAATATTTCTCGCATTAAGCAATTCTTGCTTCAACAATCTATTAATGGTGAAAATGGAGAGTGGCTTCTAGGTAATTATTATAATTAATATTTATGTACGATGATATTTATTTTTAACTTATTTAGGTGACAGTGGGTATGGATAACAACCGTGGCTGATAACACGAATATTACAGCCTGGAAATGCCCACGAGGAGTTCTATAATCACACAGTACGGTTGAACGAGGGATAGGGGTGCTAAAGAGTCGTTTCCGGTGCTTATCGAAACAACGCGTTTTAATGTATTCTCCAGTGAAATCTGGTGCCATCATAAATGCCTGCGCCGAGCTGCACAATTTACTTTTAATTAATGATTTTCCCCTGCCATCCGAGGAAAATGTTTTACGGTTCATGGACGACGAAGTTGAAATAGATGTCCAGCCAGGAGATTTAGATCCTATACGCATTTTAAATGAAGCGAAAGAAATTAGGAATCGAATAATATGAGAATTTTTTTTAAAAATTTATAAATACATATTAATAAAATATTAAACACTTTATTTCATTTTTTTATTTACATATATAATTCGATGGTGTATTTCCTTGTATCACATTATTTCAGTTCATTATTATTAAATATTAAAGTAAACTTATTATAAAGCGGTTTTATTCCGAGTCGGAGTTAAAACAGTATAAATATTCAGCTTCCAAATCTTCAGACACATTCATCATATCATTTGACATATTATTTTTATATTTTAACATTTTTAAATACTCTACACTTAATGTCAGTCTACGCTTTTTCACCGCAAGTCCCTCTTTCTTTATGGCAACTATTTTTTCAAGGACCGCTAATTCCTTTTTTTCAATTTAACTATTTCTTTGAAATAGATTTTTTCGTTTTTATATATATGTCCTTGCGAAGATCGATCTTTATTAGTAGTAGTAGGTTCATTTTGAAATGTATTCGTCGTTCGCTTTAGTGCTGGTATGACGTCAGACAACTGTGTCCTCGGCTATAGTAAAAATTAACATTATTACACTTATATTTTATACATAATATGTAAAATGATTACTGCAGACGAACTTGGAAGTCCTAGCTCCGTTATTTCTCCATCCATCGCCATCGATGTTATCGGGACTGATTACACCTACAATCCTATTCTCTAAATCGGTGAGTTATGGAAATGATGATCCATTTACACCACTCTGATTTATTTGCGTATTTATTCCGGATTTTTTTTCTTTATTCTGGCTCTAAATATAATTTATGAATTATTAACAATTTAATTAACTGTGTTATTAATTTAAACTTACTTTAAATCTTCCCAAAACTTTTTCCATTGCAAGGCGTTTTTTTAGCTCCTTCCAGCTGATTAACCTCTAAAGCCAGTCACTTTTAATTTTCAGCCAGTCACTTTTAATTTTATTTTTTCCATCGACCGAGCTAAATCTGAAAAACAAATAAATTCATATACAAATTAATATTTAGCAATAATAATAAAATTTTATAGTTCTTACTGATTTCGTGCGGTCTCCAAGTTATTCTCTAAAAAAACTCACAATAAACTCTTTTTGCGAATTTGTTGGTTATACTGTTGATCCAGACTGCAACGTTTTCTCAATCCCAGCTATGTTTAAAATTATATACATAATAAGTATATGATTATTATTTGTAGTTTGATATTGAATCAATAAAATCAATTAATTTCATAAAATAGCAATATATACTCACACATATTTTTATTGAAATTTTTGTTTTATACAAAGTCACGTATGTACATAGAAATCAATGACAATATTACAAAAATTGTCAGACTTATTTATGTGACATTTTGAAAACATCACTAGATCAGCATCATGTTTTAGAACTCACATAATATTGTCATTTTATTGCAGTTGTATTTTTGTTGTACAGTCACAAAAAATTGTCATTTGTCGCTTGATCAGAATCTACCCACTGGTATGCGTATCTTCAAAATATCTAGGAGGTTCATGATTTTTAATGGAACTGTCAGAATGTTCCAAAGAGATTCAATAATTTAATCAACTTAGTCATATGCAAATTTCAATTTGACTTTGTGTACTTTTTAAAGTTTTAGTATAATTTTGTTATGGATTCCTCTATTTCTTTGCTTTACTATCGAGCTGTTCTGGCACGTTTCTAAATATTTGTTTGTTGTTGTATAGTTTCCACGTACCCACTAGGACTCTTGGCGGAGCATCCTAATACTGAATTTTAATCGTAGGATTGTTTCACAAGTGTGCTAAGTACAGCAAAAACCTATCATTTTTCGGTACGGGTTCCTCAATTTAGTTCAATTTCAGTATATATAATAGCAGCGAGCTAAAATGTGGTGATGACCGTGGACTTACTAAAATTCTGGAGTTTGCGTAATTGGATGCACCAGTTATCGCCAGACACGTGTGCACTCGATGAAGTACCCGGGTGGGTAGCCGAAGAATTATCATTGTGGTAGATGGATCTCGAAAGCCAAGGACACGATCGCCCATCCTCCGAAGCCATCGATACTGAGAGTCCGACTCCTTGCATCGTAATTTTCGGTTTTCATCAAAATTGACACAGTGGTTTATTTTCGGGGTTATTTTCCCCATCCAATTTTTCGGTCCGGGGGTAGTAATTCATTTTCCACTCACCTTTTCTTCTCCACCACCAGGTGAAACCCGATGGGCCATTTCTACTAGTGGTCGAGAATACTCATGTCCCTTTGGATGGAACATTTTTGGAAAATGGTCATTTGTATGGGAAAATATAACGTTGAAGAGTACTTTTCGATTTTTGAGCACCATGGTCACAAGAAGAACCATATTCAATGTTAAACCCGCTATGAAATGGCTTACCCTTCACGATCGAACCGACGAGTGACAAATTATTTAAATCTATATAGTTTTAACACAGGTTTACAATTTTAAGCGAAATAGAGTGTGTGTTGAGGGCTGAACTCGAATCCAATTTAATAAAAAAATAGAAAACAAACTTTACTCCTAGAAAATGATTTATTGTCTCATAGGGGTAGATACTCGATCAGCTACAACTATGCAACTTGCTCAAATCATATTTTTCATTATTTCATCATATTTATATTATTGCACAGTAAAATTTGCGGATCTAAAATTATACAGCAAATTTTTGTGTTTTTTTTTACTAACCAGTCGCAATACAAATATTTTATGAAAAATATATAATATATGAAAAATATAATTTGAGTAGTCAGGATTTTGACTAGAAAATTGCTTGCTTGCTAGCCGATCATTAATTTTTGAAAAATTTTCATGTTTTGAAATTTTTTTCGATTTGTTTGTTAACTGTTATGTTTCTCGTGGGATTTGACATCAACACTCACATAATCATGAAAAAAAAATTCTTAATATTTTTTTCCGAAGCACGATAATCTAAACCCTTAATTATCTAGTTTTCCCCAATAATATTCGTTTTTTTATGATTTGGTACTTGGGAGTAACCACTTCGGTCGGCCCTAACCTCCCGTTCGAATTATTATAGCAATTAAAATGGTATAATAGTAAATTATACACCAAGGTTGAGATATATGCTGTTATAGCCCGAGCGAGTTTTTTAGTAAGCGAGGGCTATAATAGCACTTCTCAAGCGTGTTGTATACTCGTATACTTTATTCCACTACTAGTCGTAAAAGGCACACCAACCATTAAGGTTTTTTGTTGATAAGAAAATTAATTTGAATTTAATTTTTTAGTTCATTAACTTGGTCTTTAATAATATTAACTATGTCGAAGTAGCCCGAATTTTTTACTGAATTATAGTAAGCGTAAATTTAAAATGAAACTGCATTTTGTTTTATTATTTGAAGTTTTAATATTTTGTTAAATCAAATTGGCATTCAACTAAAAAGAAATGGAGAATGAGATTTAATACTCACGCCACCTGAAATATGTGAGATAGTCATAATGATATATTACACTAATTTATACGTTTATGTATTTTTATACGTGGTATCTTGTAAATTTTATTTGGATTTTTTTATTTTTATCAAAATCTACCTGATGGAGAATAATCATAATCTCTCTATCCGTTTAATCGCATTGCATCTCTAGTATTTATTTTTCATTATTAACTAGTGGTCAATAATAAAATATTATTAACCACTAGCCGAGAAATTTTGTTTCTCAGGCTACTAAAACACATAATAATGATGTCTTCTACGATAAGTAGTGAAAAAAATAAATTATGCCTAATGGCAATTATCCGTTTAAAAATCAATATAATTTAGACATAATAAAACATAATTGTTCGAAATTAGTCGGAAGCAATAATCGGGGATAATGACCGAGGGAAGGCAATGATCAGGAAGTAAAGGTGGGGCGAGAGGGTGCAGGGCCCTTGTTAAATTTATGAATTTGTTTACAGAAAATATAAGAAAACATTTAAGCAAAGCAAAGTCTGCAACCAAAACTTAATTATTTAAAGGAAATTTATTTATATTCCACAGCATTGTAAGCATGTTTTGTAGTATAGATTTAATGTCGGATATTTGAATTCATATTTATTCAAATATTATCTCTACCATCGTTGACAGCCCTCTCGTTTTCAACATTGAATTAAAATTACGCTTAATATCGCCCATAATTAATGATTTGTAAAAATCATGCTTTTGAGATTATCTCATCTCGGATTTATTTAATTTTAGATTATTCATTTCGTATGAATATTTTTTTTTTGTTGATCAATATTACAACTGATTCACAGATCATCTAGTAACTTATATACGGTTTTTGCCTTCGGAGTCATCTAGCTTTATTTGTGTTGTTCAAGAAAAAAAAATTGGACAAATTAAATTCACGGACAATTAAAAAACTCTTCTTTATTTGTGATGTTCAACATACGACGTTTGCCTGCATTTACATACCGAGATAATTGTGTACGTGTTTCATTATATATTTCTTTATTTCCCCGGTGACGTATTACTTTTTCAAGTCCATATAAAGGTTCTGGTTCCTAATGTACCACGGGACATTCAAAATAACTCGCAGCACAATATTTTGAAAGGTACGTCCATACTGGTTTCTAACATTTACCTGTACTGAAGCAATTTGTTATGGCAAGAGCCGCAGTACATTTTCCTATATGTGATGTCTAGCTCTTCTTTGTTCTTCTTTCCATTAACGCTGGATCGCGAATAAATTTGAATTTTGATTTATAGATGGAAAATCGGTAAGAATCACAACAATCAGTTTCAAACGGATGAGATTATTGATTTGAAAAAATCAGCCGTCTCATCAGGTCACGACGCCTGACGTTGTATTATTTAGAAAAAATAGAATATAGATGATAAATGTAAAAAAGAATCGAATTTCGTACGCTACGCAGTAATTCGCTAGTAGTACAACTACATGGTATTATTCTATATATATAGACAATATTCCAATGTAAATAATACAACGTCAGTCGTCGCGACCTGATGAGAGCGCTGATTTTTTCAAATCAGTAATCTCACTCGTTCGAAACTGATTGTTGTGTGATTCTTACACATTTTTTCCATAAATCAAAATTCAAATTAATTTATTATAGGTCCAGCGTTAATGGAAAGAAAAAGTATCGGGTAGTTGGGAAGTTGATTGTGTATAAGTAAGTGTCGATTATCATAGTCGTTGTCATACAGATTGACGCAAATGGAAGAATTTCCAACGGTTGTGTATTTAATTCGAGAATACTGAAAATAGACTAATATACGGAACGATTACAAACACCATTACTATCGAAAACCTAAAGTAAAATGTCATATTTTGATTGACTGCAATATTATTAAAATTAAATAATTTAAAACAAGAAATAAAATTGTTTAAATATAAAAATGACTGATAATATAAAAACGAGAGTAAGTAACTAAAATTCAATTAGTTTAAATTAAACATCAAAGCAAATGTAGAAAGTAAAATTCGTATTTGTAAAAAAAAAAAAAATCTAAAATTCGGTATGTACATAATACCGACCAAATGGCACAGTGGTTAAATCTTTAGTGTTTGGATCGGGAGGTACCGAGTTCGAATCCCGATAGGTGCAGGATGCAAAGTGAAATTTCATCAACAGATTACGATCTGTGATGAAACGTAACACGTCTATGACCCCCTGTCGGTGTGCAAAACTCATGGGCCGATCCTTCTTCCATGCCAGTATCGGCTGCATGGGGCTTGCAATGTGCAGATGGTCTTAAATCGGTCCTATAACCGCACCTCCTCGAGTTGGCTGAGTAGGCGTAAAGTAAGGCCGCTAAAAGCACAACCACGAAAAACCAGGGTAAGCATTGCATTGTCAATTTAAAAAAAATAAAAGTATGTAAAATGTTAGTTTAGTTCATAAAAGTATGAACTAAACTAATTTTTTAATAAAAATACGTGCATTTTGAGAACAAAAATATAACAAAATATAAAGAATATACGCTCACAAGCAATGGGCCACCGAAAGAGCATAAAAACAGCTTACTCCACTAAGCCCCATAGACCAACGAATTATCAACATCATTTCCGAGGAGTTCGATAGCGATTTAAACATCCTTAATGCAAAATATGAAGGTTTTAATCATGCATAAAACCGGAGTTTTACCAAATACTTGGCTCCTTAGTAATACTTTAGAATTATTTAATTCTTATTTATTATTAATTCATTTTATTTTATTTCAATCACATCAATTTTGTTCCAAAAATTGTTTAGAATAAATTTTCCTCTTCCAAATATTCAACATTGTATTTCGTGGATTGAGTTTTTTGAACCGCAGGTTTTCTGAAAATAGTTAAATTGTAATATGTAGTTAGATATTTGCAAACTTTAAATGTGTTCGTTAAATTTCAGGTGATAGGGGATACCCGGTAGAACCATGGCTTATGACACCCACTCATAATCCAACAAATGCAAATGAACAAGCGTATAATAAGTTCAAATGGGGTATGTCTATCAAAGGGTAGAACAATTAAATATACACCACCCATGATGGGTAGTATTGTAAATAGTTGTGCGATTCTACACAATTTCTTAAAATTTTATTCATACGCGGATAACTACGATGAGGCTATAGGGGAGGAACCAGATATTAACATGAGTGATCAATTACTTGCCATGAGAACATGCATACGAGCCACAATAATTGAAACAAACTTTTGAATTTAATATATAAAACTGCGGAACATTGTATCAATTATAGAATTAATTAAATTTACGGATTCGTTCCGAAATTAATTGTTTTAATATTATATTGTGCTCTTCTAAAGCTGGTACAATTTTTAATTTTATTTCATTTTCTTCTCCATGGCATCGGCTATCTTGTTTAATACCAGTACTTTCGATTTTTCGATGTCATTCACCTCTTAAAATTTAATCGCGTTTGTTGGCTGTTCCTGAACTGGACGAAAGTAGATTTTTTTTAGAAATATTATTGTTTAATAATAGAATTTCTAAGAGTCTTATTGGGTGTCGGGCAGTATCAGGGGTTTGTGGGCCATCACTTGAAACTGGTTCATTTAATAGTGGCGTGGAATAGTAAACTATGATTATTAAACTAATCAATGATGAAACAATTCTTAATACTTACGTCTATTAATTCAATACCAATTTCCTCTGAACCAGCCACTGACTCTTCGGAAATGATGTTCAGACTTCGTTGGTCTATGAGGCTTAGTGGAGTAGGCCGCTTTAAAATATTTTCAATTCCCAGCTCAGTTCTGTTTTTATGCTCTTTCAGGATGACACATTGCTTGCGGCCATATAAAATACGAATAATATAAATAACATTAAATAAAAAATATATGCCAACACCTATCTCTTACGTACCTCTTATCGTCCCACGCATTCTGCCACGTTTCTTGCGATTTCATCGCACCACCTAACCACCACCCGCACCACCTAACCAAACCACTTTTTTCATTTCAAGCCGGCCTTCAACACCTGAAAATCTAATGAGAATTTTTGTTGATTACATGTTAGATGATTTGAAAAATATATTACCTCCCATTTGTTAGATCCAGATCTAACTCCAGTTGAGCGATCAGCAGTTCTTTTTGCTCTCTTGTTATATTTTTGTTCTGAAAATGTACGTTTTGGTATTAGATTAGTTCAGTTCATGTACATACTCAAATACGAATTTTAGGTTATATATTTTATACTTTTGTTTTGATGTTTAATTTAAACCAATTGAATTTTAGTTACTTTCTCTCGTTTTTATATTATCAGTCATTTTTATAATTAAAATTTTATATTCAATATAACTTATTTTAAATTTTTTAATTCTAACAGTGTTGTACTACTTGCAGTCAATCAAAAAATAAATAGCGATTTTTTTCTCTACCTCAAATTAGGTAAGGAATTTATATGTCTGCTATAAATAGGAAAAATTAAATTCCTGTTCCGTCTTACCAGAATAAACATTTAGAAAAAAATTTAATACTCCTAGAAAAATTGTCAAATATTTTTTCTTTTTCTTATTCCTAAGAAAAACCAGAATCGACGTGCAGTATAAGTTTAACCTATCCTCTACAAATCTCATAGAGTGACATTTGGCCTAATATCTAGTAGCGGTCTGGTGTAAAAAATTATTAAAACGGTAAAATAAACCTTTTTACTATACATCTGAGTCAGTACCATCAGAAGCCAAATTCCTCTAATCTGACTAGTGTTGTGCGTCTACGAGTATTTCAGAATTCTAAACATGGTGGTGTCGAAGATAGTATAGACAACAAATTGCTTTTTACGTAGACAATGTCGACGATTGTTGAGTAAGTAGCTGATTCAAAGACAAGGTCCATTTGAGATTTTTCTATAACATGTTCAAATTAATTTTACAATTTTTTATTAGCAATGTAATCTGTTTTGGTGTCACTGGTGGCAATCTATGACTTTCGATTACAGCCAATGAATTAATTCGAAATTCGATCTTTCTTTACGCATTAAAAAATTCATCTTTTAAGCTAACTATGCTTCAATTTGATTTGCCTTCTGGACCTGGAATTATTATTCATATCTTTTATTACAACTTTAGCCTACCTGTATCATATTTTTACCAACTATGGAAAGCACCCGGTGAAATTTGTAACAGTTTTACAATTGTTATGACATATCTTTAAACTGCAGTACTGCTTTCCGTTTGTGAAGAAATAGTAACTAAATTAAACAGATAAAATTTAAAAATTTTTAAAAATATTGAAAACAAACATGACTTTGACAAGAAAGTCATAACCAAATTATAAAATTTGCCAATAGTTTTGCAAATTTTTGGTTATACCAACGAATTAAATTCCAATGTCTTGATTGTATTTGTGACTTTACATTACGCACATTGTAACATCACAAATACAATCATGACATTCTAATTTAATTTTTATCTCTCGTTTTATTCAAATGAGAAATCTATGTTAAACTTATTTTTCTATGGTTATACCACAGACAATCAAATTAGATTTTTCAATTGAACTAAAAAAATGAAAACAAAACAAACTTCTGATAATTCCAATGTCATCGTTGTATCTGTGATTTTTCTTTAAACTGTGTATACGTACACGCAAAAAAACAAAATATTGTTGATTGTATGCGGCTATTTACAGAAAATGAAATCGCAGTTTAAATTTTTACGTTTACATAGGATGAAATATCTCTTTTAGGTTGCCTCTGGTTATACTATTCCTCCAATTGTTTTGGTCATAATACCGTGTTTTCTTTTATTCATTCCGAAATTGACATCAATTATTCTTTTATTCATTCTCTATATTCTATTCCTTCTGATTTCTTTTATTTTTATAGAACATTCCGAACGCATTCCGTTTGTACTAAACAAAAGGTAGAATAAATAGAATATTGAAACATTGTTTCAAACGTCAAACTCATTTTCGTTTTTTTAATTAGTTAACCAATAAAATAATTTTTTTTTGGTTATCATTTTATAAAAAGCGCAACGACACGTTTATTGTGCCGTCAAAACTCAAAAACCCTAAGGTACCGTCAAAAAAGTATTCCAATATTCTTTTGTGTTCTTTTATTACATTTCCCGCAGAATATTTTAAAGTCACGCGACCGCTATTCTATTCTTTCTGCAGAATGAATAAAAGAAAGCACGATTAGTGTGGCGCTATTACTTTCAGCAATCATTTGCATTCGATAACGAAGCACCTGCAACAAATTCAAATGATCACCGTTGATGTATAATTCAAATTTTAGCGAGTAATATCCCGAATTTTTCTTCGTGATTTTATTGCCGGAAATATCAAGGGAGCCTTCTATCAAACTTTCGCATTTATTAGGAATATCAACCGATAAACCTGTATGAACATTAAATATTTACTGGTCTGAACAACGTTTTTGTTTTTTTTACATTTTATTGCTTGGTGATGATGTAATTGTATTACATTAGCATTTTAATGGCTCGGCCTTAGTTTTAAAATTTAACTGTATAATATGTATAAGGTTCTATTTTCCAACAAAGTTGACCGTCGTCTATTTTATTGAAATTATACAAGAAAATAATTTAATGCACACCTGGATAAGGTAGGCCTGTCCTCTACAAGACACTTGTGGCAGGCTAATTTGGTCGGTGCCAGTTTAAAGCACTCAGTTTCTGAGTTTAAAGCACTCAACTCTACAATCAGTTTCTGAAGTTGAAGTATCGCTCATCTTAACAATCAGAAAGTATAGCAACTGACACTTAAACGATAAATTGTATAACAAATGCCAACCGTCTTTAATAAATAGTTCAAAGATTTAAAATAAAATTTATATAATTTTAAGAATAGTTCTTTGGAGTGTAAAACATACACAATAACAACATTCCGTTAAAGAAACCCGATTTAATGTTTGCACATTACACAAAGCCATACATTGTAATGGTACCCATTACTTATAACATATTTTACTAAACATTACCTTTCAAGAAATATGCATAATCAACCAACAGTAAAAAAATATCCAATTTACAAAGCAATAAAAATATTGATAAGAAAAATTACAATCAATTTATCAATCTTTCATATATGTTTTGTACCAAAATAAAAAATTAATCAACTCATTCCTATATATGAGCACATATATATCCTGTGGTTGTATAAAATTTAAAATCCCCACATTCATAACATACATGTTTAATAAAAGAATATATAAAATATCCCTTCCTAAGGGATGCTGATAATAAGCAAACAGCATCAAATGAGTAATAGTTTATTTCCATCATTATTATTCTCCAGATAGCAACAACAACAAAATCGTTATACCACACATATATGAACTCCACTAATATGCAAATATCCTTTTTGGAAATTGAAAAATATCCTGAAAATTACCCAAAAAAGATGATGAGAATTACGATATGTCGTTTGCCCCCTGCCGAGTTTGGATTTGCCGATTTTTTTTTATGTATGGGGGGTTTTCTGTATCGATGACGATTTCATTTATCAAATTTTTTCTAACTGTCGTAATTTCATAATATTTTGTTGATGTACCACAGAGCGGTTACATTTTGGGTAAACCAAAAATACCTTAGGTCCTGGAGTTTAATTAATTATTGTCGTTAAATTGTAATGTAAATATGTTATTGTATATAAATTTATGAATTTAAAATGTAAATATTATCTACTGTATTCAAACGTAAAGATTCGTAATTGTTTGATTTTAATTTACCCATCCGTGAAGTAGCAAAAAGGGTTATGCGCCACGAAAACCGCACCACAAAAATACTTTTCATTAACTTTTTAGTAATTCAAAAATATAGAGAAAAGTTTGTTTATCATGATGGTGAGTGATTTCGATGGAGATGATGATCCGGACCAAATCCCTATTTTATGATAATTTTTCGAAACCCTTTTTTTCCACTATACACATATTTAACATGTTCCAGTAGATAAATTTTGGGAATCGCAATTGTCGCGCCGGTAAAATATGTTTAACTCATTAAGGCGAAGACATTTTGATATTTTATGTACTTAAATGATTTTATTTATATATCAGTATCAATCACCCAACAACCCCTTTTTGGCTTCAGATCTCAAATTCAAATAATCATAAAAATCAACAGAATTAAATTTGTTCCGCACTAGTCATAAAGAGTAATTTTTTTTTATCATTTCGGGAATTTTCAATTTCCCTAAAATAATTTTTTGTTGGTAGAACATATTTATTCATTTTAAAATATCATTTGAATCCAATTTCATCTCATTTGAATATATGATGCGATGAGATATTTTTGCTATTTGTTTGATAGGAAAAACAAAGACGAGGAAAGATGAAAATTTTTACACGAGGATCAAAATGTAAGTTGTTTGGTGAAACAAATTGGTTTACATTTCTATTATAAAGTTTAAGTATCAGCATGTTAAATTTACTTTTGTTCTGGGACTTTTAAGAGCATGTAAAATGTGTATTTACAGTTCACATAGAGGAGTTAATTGGTAATTTAGGATTATTTGTTTATGGTAGAAACAATATTCAGATTAAATACGAATGAGAAAGGCTAACAACAAACAATGTGTTGGTATTTAGAGGTATTTAAATTTATTTATGCAAATCAAGTAGTTTCTAGTTCTCACGATGAACAAATGAATGTATAATTAGAACAAATTCAGATTTCATCAGCACACCCAACACATTTTCAGAACAAAAGTGAGTTAATCCAAATTTTCTTCATAATAAATATTTAAAGATTTGTAATTTGAGCCTAACATTTAACTTTCTAAAAATACACTGCTGATGGCTGAGACAATTACCGAGGTCACAGTTACAGTACAATTAAGTTACCTAAACAAACCTAAACAAATTGCAAATCTAGATTACCAATGTCATAATTTTTTTTTTGTATTTTCGAGTCCAACGGAATATAAACAAAACAAATTTTCTAATTTAACACGAATTGTTCCGATTCTGTTATTGCGATTTTTTTTTATTTTAAACCCCGTAGACGATGACTTTGGGATCTAAAACAATGAAATATATAATAGGTAGGGGAAATAGTTCGTTACCTTTTTTGGGTGACATTGAAACAAATAATTTTCTTATTTCAAATGAACTTTATTAAACCAAATATGTACCATTTTGATAGATGACCTTTTGCCATTTTTCTGGTAGAGCCACGATCCCATCACTGTAGAACTTCTGAGGCTTAGAGACAACTCGAGCCAACTCATTTTCGCAGGCCTCTTTTGAATTTAATGTAAAACGATTAAGATGGTTCTGTATGGACCGGAACAAATGGTAGTCCGATGAGGTCAGGACTAGGTCAGGACTATATGGTGGGTGCATCAAAACTTCCCAGCCAAGCACTCTCAGTTTCGCCCAGGTCATCAATGATGCGTGTGGTCTAGCGTTATCATAATGGAACGCAACGCCATTTCTGCTGATCAGTTCTGGAGGTTTTATCTGAATTGCTTGTCTTAAACGCGTTAGTTGCTGACATTAAACATTAAAATCAATCGCTTGACCCGGTGGCAGCACGTCATAATGCACGATTCCTTTCCAATCCCACTTAATTTTTAATTGATAATTCATGACGTACCCAAACGTGAAGCTTTTCTTTCTAGCCATTTTCAAATGGTTTAAAACTGTTTTGTGATCAATCATTAGTATAGTACAGTTATTTGCAAAATTCGTCAGCACAGCGCCTTATATTCAATATGGAAATAACTAAGTGATTAATTCCATCGAAACGGATGATTGATTCTGCTGAATTTTTGCCAACTTTACGCTTCGGATTTATTGATGGACGTCCTGGCTCCTCGCCATCATGTTGATAATATTTATCGATTTATCTTCTAAAATTGAGTTGGAACATTTTCGATTGTTCCAAATTATGTAGTTGCCCGGAAATCTGAACAGAAACATCTAACAGCCAAGAAAAAATACAGCGTCACCTCTTACCATGGTATAAAGCCACAATTTTGTCTAGATGGTCGACAAAACACAATCATATATGTATCTTGTTTCCATGCAGAGTTGAAAGTGGCTTGAGTTAGCATCCATGGAAGCAGAGTAGAGTTGAGTTTTCGTAAAATTATTTTGAACTCGACGAAACTAATAGGATTGAGTAGAGTTGAAATTCAAAATGGCGGCAATGAAAAATTTTCATTTTTACTGTCAAGGAAATTTATATTAAAAAGTTTGAACTACAAATATGTGTATATAATTTTCAGGCGTATTAGTATACATAGAGTATTATTAGGCACAAATTAAATTAACTTTATCAAGCGGTTATCAAAATTTCAACGCAACCTAACTCTACTCAATGGAAACGATCAACGCCATTTTGGAATTAACGAAAAACTAATTTCAACTCAACATAACTCCAACCTGGTTCATGGAAACATGGTAATAAATTTGTTGTATTCAATTACTTTAATATAGTGAATTGCATTAGAATATAGATGTATCTCAAAAATGGTTGAAGCCAATCCAAACTCCGATTGAAAATAAAAAAAAATTGCAAAAATGTAGGTTTTTGACGTGAATACGTCTTTAAATTTGTTTTCATATAGTGCCCCCCTATATTAAAAAAACTGCTGATAACAAAATAGTGCGATAGGCTGATGGCACACGGGGTATCACAGAAACCGTATTTTTCTTCGTTTTTTTCCCCGTTTACCTATGATACCGATTTTAATTGCAAACATAAATGAAATAAAAAATATTTCAAAGGCATTTTTGACTCATTTTAGTTTAAATTTTATTTTTCTGAGAGCAGAACAAAATAAAATAAAACACACATACATATATACATCATCTATTACGACTAGTTAACCTTGAAAAAATAATCGAAAACCCCAAAATCTCGTGTTGAATGGGACATACAGTTTGATGCTTCAGCTATGTACCTATCATCTATATACATCCAAAATTTAATTACACCACTCGATAGCTAAAGGATCAAAGAATTTTTTTCGTTGAGTGGGGAATCTGACGCATCCCTTGCGGTGGAGAAGGAAACACCGCCATTTTAATTTTCGCCGTTTGTATTGAACTCTGTATTTTCTTAACCGATTATGATGGGATTGGGTATGTTGGATGGAAATGGGATTCTTAAATGATCTTTGGAAGAAGTTCTGGAATATCGCCACCTAGGGTGGTCCTCGGTAATTTCATAACCGATTATGATGGGATTGGATATGTTGGATAGAAATGGGATTCTTAAATGATTTTTGGACGATGTTCTCTAATATAGCATGCTGGGCCGGAACTCAGTAATTTCTTAACCGATTTTGATGGGATTGGAAACGTTGATCGAAAATGAGATTCTTAAATGATTTTTGGAAGAAATTCTGGAAAATAGCCATCTGGGGCGGAACTCGATAATTTCGTAACCGATTGTGATGGGATTGGATATCTTGGATAGAAATGGGATTCTCAAATGATTTTTGGAAGAAGTTCTTGAATATGGCCTGCTGAGGCGGAACTCGGTAATTTCTTAACAGATTATGATGGGAGTGGGCATGTTTGATAGAAATGGGATTCTTAAATGATTTTTAAAAGAAATTCTGGAATATGGCTATCTAGGGCGAAACACGGTAGTTTGTTAACTAATTATGATGGGATTGTATATGTTGGATGGAAGCGGGATTCTTAAATGATTTTTGGAAAAAGTTCTGGAGCATGACCATCTGGAACCCGACAATTTCTTAACCCATTATGATGGAATTGAGTATGTTGGATTAAAATCGGAGTTCCTAAATGATTATTGGAAGAAGTCCTATAATATGACCTGCTTGGACCGAAACTCGGTAATTTGCTAACCGACTATGATGGGATTGGATATGTTGGTCGGATATGAGATTCATAAATGTTTTTTGAAAGAAGTTCTGGGGCGGTATGTTGTACCATCACTTTGAATTGAAATTCGAAAAAAGTCGAATGGCGGTATGTTGTATCATTTTCGAAAAGCAAAAATGATACAACTTTCACTTTTTCGATTCGAATTTTTTCGATTTCGATTCGAAGTGATGGTACAACATACCGCCCCTGGATGGCCAAAAATTTGACCTTTCAAGGCCATTTCCTTTTCGAAACATCGCACGTATACACATTCGCTTGCTGTCGCACACAAGGTAATTCCTGAGATTATCCTCGTTGCACCACATGCCCCAAAGACTGGTGTAGTAATTATAACCACTGATAAGAATTCCACTGCATGTTCGAAGTTCAGCAACATTATTTGTCGGATTTTGGTGAAATTTTTTTCGAATTATTCATACGGCTCGTGACACCCTTGGTGTCATGGTATTCGATTTATCTTGGAAATTTCATGTGAAAATTGCATCAATAATACTAGTTTATTTAAGACTTACAGGACTATTTTTCGATTTTTTTTTTGTTTTTTTACATGCTCACGAAAGTTGTAGTTCGGCAATCACTTCACAATAATATCTCGTCACCGTTTAGCTGGCTAGTGCATACATCATAACTCATCGTCTTTGTCATTCTCCCTGCTTAAAAATCTCTCATTTTTGGGTGGCTCAATAAAACCGTGGTCTGCATCGTCTAAGCCTACGCGTTCCTCGAGATAACCAAAAACCTTTTTTAGCCCAAATTTTATTCAAAAAAAATGCAAAAAAATGTAATAATTGCAAACAGGTTAATAAACGGTCGTTTTTTGATTTGCTCGAGTCTTCCTCGGGCAAAGCTTATTTGTGACTGCTTTGCTGGTAATTTCCCTGAGCAAGATATATATATATATATATATATATATATATATATATATATATATATATATATATATTTTATTATTATTTAAATAGTACAATCTTATCACATGATAATTTATTACTAATGATGATAACGCACTTATTTGAAACTAATAAGTGGAGCGAGTGTGGGTTTACAAGCAAACAATATTCTGCTCCCAATAATGAATCTTTATTTATTAGATGACCAGCTCATGCGGTTTAATTCTTTTAATGCGTCTCAGTTCTTGTGTTATGTCAAGAAGTTGTATTGCTTCACTGTTGGTATGTTGCAGTAATCTTCTTTCATGTTTGATGGCAAATTCCTGAATCACCATCAATCCATTTAACGTTTAGGTCGATGTGTAATTCCTCGTTGGTTACGTAGCGGTAAGCATTCGTTATTGCTCGTAGAAATTTGTTTTGAAAACGTTGAATAATCAAACGATTTGATTGTTTAGTACAGCCCCAGAGTTTAATACCATACGTCCAAATTGGTTTAATTATCGATTCGTGGATCAGGCGTTTACAGTACAGGCTAAGCTTAGAATGTCTTCCTATTAGCCAGTACATCTCACGTTGTTTTATTTTCATTTGCTCTACTTTTTGCCTAATGTGATATTTCCAGTTCAATCTTGAATTGAGATGCAATCCGAGATATTTAGCAAATTCAGCTTGGGGAATTTGTACCCCATTGAGAAATTTCTATTTTTGCGCCACAACGTGTATGTTACATGTACTGATTTCAGCTCGTTAAGCTTTATTTTCCAATCCCTGGTTCATTGGCTGATTCTATCGAGTGCTTGCTGTAAGTATTCTACTGCTTGGTTCTGCGACTCGGTTGATGCCAATACTGCGGTATCATCAGCAAAAGTTTAGATGAAGGTTGTTTCCGTTGTCGGTATATCAGAAGTGTAAAGTAGATATAGGATGGGTCCTAATACGCTACTCTGGGGCACCCCTACTATGGCTGGGTAAAAGTTAGAGCATGTTTCTTCATGTGATACTCTAAATATTCGTTTGGAGAGATACGACTCGAGGAATTGGCAGTAATTTTCTGGCACTAATTTACTTATCTTGTAGATAAGACCCTCATGCCACACTCTATCGAAAGCCTGTGATACATCTATAAATACGGCAGGGCAATATTCCTTCTCTTCAAGTGCTTGTTCTATCTTTGCAGTCACGCGATGAACTTCATCAATTGTCGAATGTTTATTCCCGAATCCAAACTGGAAGTCAGGTATAATCATTGGTTTTAGTCGTTTCAATAACTACTTCTCAAACAATTTTGAAATAATAGGTAACAAGGGATCGGTCTGTATGATTCCATTTGCTCGGCTGGTTTGTCTGGTTTTTTTATCATGATTATTTGTGCAACCTTGAAGCACTCGGGCATATATTTAAGTCGAAAGCAAGATGTTAACATAGTGACTGCTCTCTTTGATAACTCCTTAAACATCCTTGGCGAAATTTCATCAATTCCAGGTGACTTTTTGGGATTCAAATTCATGTCTATTTCTTGCGCAATTTCTAGTGGGGTGACACTTCTGATATTTGATGGAGATCTATAGACTGGTTTAGGGGCAATCCTAGATTGTGTGTCGTGTGGTTGAAATTCTGATGCCAAATGTTGTACAAATAGTTCTGCTTTGTCTTCGCTGCGCCACACCCATTCTCCATTTATGTTCCTTATAGGTGGCACTTGGATTATTGGTATCGTGTATCTTTTAGTAGCTTTCCAAAGAGAATAATTTTTGTCAGCTTCAGGACCCAGTCCTTTCAAATACTTTTCAGTACACGCTTCTTTATGTTCTTTAATTAATCGGTTAACTTTATTACTTACCCGATTAAATTCTCTTTTGTCAATAATATTTCTGGTGCTATGCCATATGCGTCTTTTCTTACGCCTTTCTTTTATCAGTTCTCGGATCGCCAGGGGGTAGTTGATCTTTTGTACGACTTTCTCACCTAATACGGGTGTAGCCTCTTTAGCTGCTTCACGCATGGAGTTAATAAAATATTTAGTTTGTAATTCAAGTTCTTCTTTAGTTTTAAGACTAACTTTTAACTCAATTAGATTGTCCAGTTTCTCTCTAAATTCCCAATCAGTAAATTTATTAGTAAGCTTAAGTTTGGTTTTCTGTTTTATGACTAATGTACTCAGAGTCATTAAGACCGATGTGTGATCGGAAGTAAGGTCGTCAATGCCTTCGACTTCAATGTAATTTGAGGCTATTCTTTTGAGATATAAAAGTCAATCAAATCAGGAACTTTGTTGATGTCTGTATGCCAATAGGTAGGTTTACGCGATGAGTGATATTCACAACCTGACATTTCTATTGCACTTAGGAGTTCTTTTCCTTTTCCTGGTGTTATGAGTCGAGATCCCCACGCAGTATGTTTGACGTTGTAGTCACCTCCTATGATAAACCTTGGCCCAAGTTTATTAAAAATGTTAACATATTGATTTCTTACGATATTATGTCTTGGTGGACAGTAGATCGCCCCTAAACTTAGTTCAGCACCACCATGGTTAATCGTTATTACAGTAGCTTGCATAAATGGCTCCTTAATTTCTTCTTGCTGGAAATGTAGGCTATTTTGTTTGATTAAGATTGCTGTCCCTCCTCGAGCACGATCACTCGGATGCAATGTCCAATAGGCTCTATATCCTGTAATTTTGATAAAGTTTTTCTCCGTAAAGTGCGTCTCTGATATTAAAGCTACATCTATGTTATTGGTTCTTAGAAATACTTCTAGTTCTTGAGCTCTTGCATTAAGCCCGTCAGCATTCCAGGTAATTATACGTAGGAACGTTATAGTAATTTACTTTTTATGTTTTAGCGGTTTATTTGGTGGCTTGGAATTATCATCCAGTTTATCCACCCTGGTAGCAAGCTGGCTGAAATTTTGTCTTATTTCTGCCTGAAATTCGGTGAGCATTTTCATTATATTACTAATGGTTGGCTCGTTGGACACAGGTTTCTGCCTGCTTTCTTGATTTAGATTGTTATTTGAGGTTTTGGTCACCTGGGCGTAGGCAACCCTCTCTCTAATAGTATCATATTGGTGGTTAGGCTTTTGCTGTAGTCGCTCTGCTACTGTTATTTTTCTCGGTAGTTGAGCATTTAGTTTTTTCTGATACACCAGGCATCCTTTGTAGCTAACCGGATGACCTTTCTCTCCGCACAGTGCACAAGTTGGTATAACATTTCGCGGCTTTTGGCATTGTTTTGTTTGATGACTCTCTGCGCATTTGACACATTTGGCTTGCCTATTGCAGAAGTTCATCGTGTGTCCTAACTGTTGGCAATTTGTACACTGAGGTATACCTAGTACCTTTTTAGGTGGTTCAATACACACCTTGCAATATAGCAGGTTCTTAATTTCGTATATGTCCTTATTGTTTTCCCCCTGCCGCAGGTCTACATAAAACAATGGGAAGTGTCTAATAATTTTCTCATTATTAATTGTCGACTTTTTATGAATGTTAATAATGTTGGTTATGACCATGTTCCTCGATTGCCGCTTTGATCTCTTCGCGATCGGTAGATGATCGTAAACCTCGAATAACGACTATACCATCTTTCACTTTCGAGCTGATAAGTATGGTATTCCATCTTATATAATGTACTATCCTTGTTATTGGATTCAGTTTCTTTTATATCCCTAAGTATTTTTTTAATTTACGGTAGTCATTTTCAGACAGCGTTGTTATTTTGATATCGTTATTGGATATTGTTTTAAACTGAGCAGGTTTCCCTGTCACTGCCAATACTCGAGCTCTGAGTATATTAAAATTCCTAACATTGCTGACATTGATTGGTGGTGGTAAGGGTTCCTTTTGGTGTGCATGTTGTGGTTGTTTTGGTATTTCGTGATCTTGTGGTAGAGATACCCTTAGTGATGGCGTTTTGGAGAGTCTCCTCTTTTTATTTATATTTACTTTATTTTGTCTAGGTTGGGTTTCTTTCTCAAGTTCCTCTTCATCCGTAAAGTATTCGTTGCCATTAGTAGACGTAGAAGGTTTATTTTGCCTCTCTAGTGTTTCGATTTTGTTTTGTAAGTTTACCAAAATATCTTGGTATTTACTACATTGTAACTCATATTGCTGGCATTTTGTCCTTAGTTCATTATTCTGGCGCTCAAGCGAGGTTAATTTTGATGTCATTTCATTGCCGTCTTGAAGCATACGGTGTCTTTTCGTTAATGTTGGAGAATGCATGAGTTCAATTGGAGGTAGAGCAAAATATAGTCATGTATATATTTATATATGTTACGGTAAAACCAGGAAATTGGTAAATGTCCGAATAAAAATTAGAAAAAACTGTTTTATTGCTTCGAAATCTATGAAATGAGAGTCCTATATTCTCGAAATTGTTTATCCTTCACTCCACGGAGTATTTTTATGATGTTAATGCAAATTGGAATTTGGAATAGTAGGGAATAACGGCTTTATACTAACTCTCATGTGCTCGCGGGAGCTAATTTAGCCCCTCATGAAGCTTAGCCCTCTGATGGGGAATAAATGAAACTACGGGGATTTAGGGGGTTGATCGACAAACATTTCGTAACGATTGGACAATCGTTTTTTAATCGTGTAAACGAATTTATAAAATTAAAATTTCGGACATTTGCCGATTTCGGACATTAACTGCTGTAACATATATATTATATATTGTAAGATATATGTAACAACAAAAAATTATTGAATAAATTGTTAAAAATTGAAAAAAAACATTGTTCAGATTACTTGGTAATTATTTTCTAAAGAAATAGAAAAAAAAACCTAACAATTTATGGACACACTTTCTCGAAAAAAGCTTCACTTAAGTGGGTGAATAAAAAATTACGATACTTGCGAAACGTAAAGCAAAAATTATAAAGTACTAAAATGTCAATGAATAACCCCCTTTGAGAAGCGGGGGAAATGACTCTGCGCATGTCCCTGTGTTGCCATATGACAATATGTTTTAAAACCTGTGTGCAAACAAACCACATGCATCAACAGAAGTATGTACAAGCAAGATGAAAACAACACGAACAGCATTCCAAACGAAAACACAAACCGTCACGACGACCATAAACAAAGAAAAACGACGATAACAAATTTTTAAAATAAAAAATTAATTCTATTTATTTAGGTCGCCGTGGTGTGAGTCATGCGGCTAGTGGCCCTCCATCTAGCGCACGCACCAGACATGCACATTGTTCCGCTATTACACGGATAATATTCTCCTCTCTTGAATGATCGGTTTTAAGTCATATGCAACCTTGTTGTCCGCGAATGTGAATGTTATGGACCAGTTTTTGCTATCCCACCCCTCCCACGCAGGAGCGAGAGAATTTTTGTTTTATTATAAATAAAATATTTTTGTTGTAACAGTCATGTAATTCCTATGATCCAGTGACGTGCAGGATACAACAAACAACATCATCCCTTATTTAGCAACGCGCATGATGCAGTGAACGCTGCATACAACTTGCCAATACTGTCGCTTTTCTGTTGCGTGGTTCATGCTACTTACATGATGTTTGAGTTACCAAAATCTACCCAGCTCCCCTGCAGTGATCAACAAATCCAATTCAAAATCAGTACTCACGTATTTCTGCTATATTTGACATATTTAACATTTATCTATAAGTAATGAATTAGAATTTACCTTTTGAGCTTACTCAGGATATTTGGCCTTATTTGATTGTCTAAAATTTGAACCTTTCCGTAACATCTTTATATCACATGGAGATAAAATTCGCATAATTACGTCCCAACCTACTGAAACAATAATCAACTAGCTTTTATGAAATGGGATGGAACTGTTTGGAGACCACATATTATAAAACAACTTCTATTTAAAATTCATATTTCATTAAACCACAGAAACTACTGCTTTTGTTACCATGTTCATAATAAGTCTTCCTCTATTTATACCAATTAACTCATTTATTATCCGCATTGTTGTTGTCGCCTTACCATCCCATTTAACGAACAGATAACAGATGTCACATTCATATAATTTTCAGTGTATAGTGGCGCAAAACCCTTTTAAAAAAAATTCACTCATATTTATCAAACAAATTATAAATTGAATATTTAAATTTTTATGTTTATTTACAATACTAATGTTTTTTTTTTAGTTTTAGGAATATAGAACAAAGACGTATACGTACGAGAATAATTTGCATAATAATAGATCCGTACATGGCAGAGATTTTTGTTTGTATATTTTGGTTTTGTAAAAATTATTATTTTTTTTTGTTGATATTGTTAAAAAAAAAAAACAGAGAAAAGCACTTGAATTTTTCGTTCAATACAATTTTGTTATATTTGGTTTTCGTATGGTTGGATGTGACATCAAGTGATTATTTTTCGTATATAGTTGCGAAGGAACAAATTGAATATATAAACAATAAATTACAAATTAACAATATTTGCATAATAAGGAAAAGTAAATAACATGATTAGGTGGTGCGATTTCGTATTTTTTTAATCGTTCATGGCATAACATTACCATTTTTGTTTCGATGTTATGAAATTATTCAAAAATGAGATACTATTGTACGAAAAAGTGTATATGTATTGGCAAAACACATGAAAACTGGAACTGGAAAATATTATTTAGTATTTTCTATTTGTTGAAATTTTTTACCTACATTTGGTTTTCATTCATTTTTTTAAGCAACTTACAAGATATTTCAGATGCAAACTAATTAGTTTTAATTTGTGAAAATACACATAACTGATTATTGTTAAGACGCTGAATTCTAAGCCTCAGTAGTAGTATTGTATGCTTCAAGGGCTAAACTGCAATAATATGTTGTTCTAATTTCGTCTAGCTGTAATCTGTATATATTCCTAACTATATTATACCAAACCCTATTAATATTTTTTAGATTGAAATTATTTAACAAATTGTTTCCTATTGTGATAACTTATAATTTTCACTTTGTAATTACTGTACCATGTGGTTTTAGTATACTCTTCCTGGTTAATAATTGAAATAGAAAATGGGTGTATTATGTATAGCATTTAGTTTATTTAAGAATGTATAATTTTTGAACAAAATTCGTTTAATTCCATTTAGAATACTTTTAATTGTAAACTTGCGCTTATTTCTTGACATAAGCGGCCAATGAGTTTGTTTTACAGCAACGATTATTTACAATCACATTGCTAAATATTAATGGTAGTGCCGTTTCTAACAATTAACAAAAATAAATATGTAGTTAGTACATTGTTAAAATATTTATTATAAGAATTATGAGTGAAATAAAAAAAGCTCATGAAAACAAAAATTAGTTTTTTCCTTATGATAATTGATAAAAGCCCACCGTCCTTTCCTTACTATCTACGATTCCAATAACTATCTCATTCCGTTGATACTGCATCTCTATTTAAAAATTTGTGATAAAATAAGATGAATTGATCAATTTAAAAGAAACTAAAAAATAAAAAAAAAAACAATATCTGTACAAAAAATATAAAAATGTAATAATACGTAATTCGAAGTAAATAAATAAAATATTTAATTAAATTAAATAAATTTAGAACGTATGTTCAACAAATCCTAAAATAAAATTATAAGTAGTGCACATTTAATAGCCATAGTTTGTACCAAAATGTCACTATTATCGGATAATTGCTATAGGCTTAACCATTCACATAAAATATGGTTGGTCCCCAAACGGATAGATTTTTTTGAGTCAGTCGCGATAGATTTTTTTGAGTCAAACTCGTTGATGGAATTAATTGAGTGGCGCACGTTGAATGACAAATAACAGGACATCGTACAGTTTATACCAAAATTTCATTACTGTTGACACCTATGGACTTAACCTTTCAGATGACATCAGTGACATTCCAAAACGGATGGACATCGGAAGATATTTGAGTAGAATTTATTCAGTGTACTCATGAAGTCTGAGTGGTATACTTTTAATGGCCAATTACAAGTCATCGCAGAGTTTGTACCGAAATGTCACTATTATCGGATGATTGCTATAGGCTTAATCTTTTAAATAAAATAGGTTTAGTTTCCAAACGGATAGGTCGCGATAGATTTTTTTGAGTAAAACTCGTTCATGGAATTAAGTGAGTGGCGCACGTTGAATCTATTTTTTTTTTAAATAAACGAGTTTTATTTTAACATAAATCAGGCGATGGAAAATTTAATTATTTGATCAAAATTATTATTTACATCTCGATGGAGTATTTTTAGAAAAGTTGAATTTAATAATCAAACACTCAACTTATAAATCGGAATCCAATATGAGTTATACGCGAAAAAGCGAGTGGGCTGAATATCATTAGAAAGAGACGAAATGAATTTTTAATTTATTTCTTATTTGAAAAAACATTGCGAGGGTTCATCACTTACTAATATCGTAGAGCTGTCTCTTGCAACAATGTGTTTAACAGTGTAAAAAGCAACACATTACACTGTTCGTCATTAAATCCATTATATCGTGCTGTGTAAATTTATTTTATTAATTCAAAATTATAGTTTGGTTCGCACTACTGATGTAACTTAAAAGATGATAAAGACTTGTTGGTAACTATCTGTTTACCGCAAGCCCGCCGTGGACAAAAAAATTAACGGTTGGTACTTTACAGCTTGTAAGAAAGTAAGGAAACCTTTGGAGAATAATACTGGTAAATTTTTTGCTAGTTACAAAGTACTTCTAGTAACTTTTACAAGGTTTTTTTCTAGAACGTGAACAATATACCCCAAACCTCTGCACATCGATACAGTCAAGACATGACCTCAAGAACAAGAAACTAACGAAAATAATAATATAAGTTTCGTCACGTTATGTTAGTGACTTCGCAGAACAAAATACATACGACAGCGATAAGGATTAAGAATATGTTCCGTCCGAATTTGAAGGAATTAGTGTTTCAATTAAATAGCTTAATTCCATCCTCAGGTTTGTTATGTTATTTGATATTAAATTCATCAGATGACTCAGGTATGTCAATAGATAGTCCAACAACTCCAAAAATAAATATACCTATGACAAATATCCTTGAAACTTCACCTATTTCTGTTGTCCAGACAAGAAAATGAAAGCAAAATCCGCAAAACTTGACTAAGAATATTTTAAACTCAAAACGATACAGAGATGAACCATTTAAAATAGAAGATAAGACGGTGGCGAAAAGGCCATTAAAACCTAGTTGTAGGGAACATTGCGTATTGAAATAAGCAAAAGAAGAAATATTACTTTTCTAGTTTTTTAGGCAAAAACAGACAATATGGGAAATTATTTTGAGGTTTATTAAGGAAATACCAAAGTAAAGTTGTACGAATTTGACCAGAACTAGCCAGCGATTACATACCAGTGGCACTATTCTAGCTTTCCCTGTGAATAGGGAATTGGGAAAAATATGTTCATAGCATTTTTGTCTACATTATATTTTTCTGACCTACTGTTGGAATTAGTTTGGTGTCAAAATTTTCGAAACAAAGTTGATTGAGAAACTTTTGTTCCACAAAATTTATATAGTGAAAAATAATTCCCAATATATCTTTATTATTTGTTTTTTTTTTCGTGAGTGAGTAGTTTAGAAATTTATAATTAATAATTAATATGGCCGAACAAATGGAGTTGGCACCGGTTAACAGACAAAAGAGGCCTTAGTAAGTATTTGAATTGTGTTCCAGTTTTATTAACGGTACACTAACCTCATCACAAATAAAATTAAAATGAATTTTTAATATTTATAGTTCATCGAGAAGAACATGGACCCGCACGGAAACCCGTACACTGTTGGTTTACGTAAACAACCGCAAGGATGAATTTTACCATGTGGTAAAGAAAAAGGTTGTTTATAACCATTTATTAGAAGATTAAGCTTCTTGTGGTGTGTCGGTATGTAGCAAATAATTAATTACTCTTCCTAAAGCTGTAGTATTTTTGTATTTCAGGAAACACCTTTTACAGTGGAGGAGATTAAAAATAAACTAAAAACTTTAAAGTCTGCCTATAAAACGGTTGTAGACAGTAACAACCGAAGTGGGGCTGCACCATCAATAGCTCCATATATGGAATTAATGGATGAAATATATGAATACGATAATGCGCCACCAGAAAGTGGAGAAACTCTTGCCCGTACTGTAGGCATTGGACGTTTTTATCGAGAAAATCATATAGTTGAGGACGACAATGCACTATTTGATTCCTTGATAGAAGTGTCTTTAGAAAAAAAAATGATAGTATGGAATCGACGAATTGCAACCGCAGACAAGAAGCGAATCAGGGTGTCAGAAAAACAGAAGCTTCAAAATGAAAAATTAGAAGGATCAGAGGCTAGCGGAAAAGAGAAAGATGCACGAGGAAAAAAGAGATTTTCACAAAGGCTTTATGGCTATTTTAAGAGACTATTTAAAAATTTTCCCCGTCGATCGTGTGCCCTATAACTAATGAAATTTGAATTGCCTATTTGTCCCGTTGGCTCTTCGTCTTCGGTATCGTTGAGGTTCAAATTCCAATAATCTTGCGTATCTTCGCATAAGTTATGCAGTGCGCAACAAGCAATTGTTATATTAATAACTGTTTCGATTTTACAATGCTCGGTAAAATGCATTATTCGGCGGAATCTATTCTTGAGTAATCCGAATAGATTTTCCACCACCATTCGCGTCGATAAGTGAAGGTAGTTATACCCGTGTTGGTGTAGTGTTAAATTTCCTGTGTCTTTATAGGGTGGAACTAGCCAACGTTGTGGGCTGTATGCGCAGTCCCCAACCAAAAAGGTTTCGTTTGGAAAATACACATCGTATGAACAAATGAATTGACAAATGAAATGTCACTTTTGTTAACACAAGTAAACACAAAAAAACGATGTCCCAAAAAATTACAAGATGACAACATTTAGAACAAAAAAATTTATTATGAGACATCTGATAACAAACACTGTAACTACATAATATGGAATTGAAATTTCAGTACTATCGATTCATTTGGAATTCAACGAATTCCAAATTGGTATTAGCTATATGGCATTGTTGTTCTAAATTGGCAAATGAAATACCACTAACAGCTAAATATTTTGTTTCATAAATCATTTTATTATGTACGAGAAACAAAAGTATTAAACAAACGCAAATTTGAGTAGCCGATGAATTTTACATAAAAAATTTAAAAACAAAAGATAACGTAAATAAGTCCCAAAACAATCCCAAAAATAAAATGCACATTCTATAAAAGAGTCTAAAAATGATTTGAAATGTGAATTCAAATGTAAAATAGTTTTCATCCCGAGGGGTCATATCAAAAAAGTTTGATGCAAAGAATATAAATTATGAAAAAAAAAAAAATTTTTACAATAATGTAATAAGATTTGTCTTTTTGGAAATATAAATAAAGTTCATTATAAAAAAAGGTTGTTGCAACAAGTTGTAATTAACAAATCTGTTCAACAAATTTCACAAGGTTGACATGTGGGTAGCTTTTCAGGAATGCTGTAGATTTGGTATCATAACTAGATAAAGAAATAAAACTTCCCGCATTAAATTTAGATGCGTTTATATTATTCACAGAGGTAGCTTGGTGGAAGCATGGAGGTATTGAGTTTCTACCAATAGTTGGGTGTTGTAATTCGCGATTTGTTAATAGCTGCAGAATCGGGTTTACGTAGGCTAATTGGGCGAACCAGGCGTCAAATAAGATTCTCTAGTTTGTATTGGTATGGCATTTGCAAGAATTCGCAGCCACTTCTATATATTTTATTTCTGAAATGATACCACGTTAAATGCCCAGTCCTTTAGTCTTAAACAATATATTTTTTTTTAATTTTTTATTTATTATTATTTATTTATTCAAAAATTTATAACGAAACGGTAGAAGCAAATTCGCGTATTACATAAAAAATCCAACATAATCCTAATATTTACGAAATTAAATGTTTAAACTAAGAATAAAATGTGATAAAAGCTGCTTACTGGCTAAGATATTAATACTATTACTACCATTACCCTACTACTTATAACAATAAATATAATAAAAAATAGCAATAATAATTAAACTTCAACTTCATAATATGTGACTAAATACAACAATTTTTATGTAATAACCCTGAATAAAAAGGAGATATCAACAGTTTCAAATAGCCATTGTTTAACTTTAGGTAAAAAAGAATTCAAATGGATGTCCTTCCTAATGTAAATTGGTAACGCATTAAAAATAGTTGGTGCAGCGACAAGACTAGAGCAACGGAAGTAGTCGTTGTTAAATCTTGGGATGTTACACATAAATAGATGGTTACCGCGAAAATTGTAACGAAAATCGCTTCTCATTTTATATGTTGACCACTTCGATTTAAAAAAACTCTCAATACCTTAGGTTTCAGTGGTTTACACTTAGGCCATTTTTGGCCCATTGTGATACCACGCATTCATGCTACATCATTAACCCATTCACCTATTCATCTTTTCACATAACTACAGTATACCACCTGCACATTGCAAGCTCCATGTCAACCATGTCAGCTCCATTGACATGGACGGTGGGTCGGCGCTGAATTCTGCACTCCATCAGAGGGTCTCAGTTGTGTTTATTAACATCACCGATTGTAGTTGATGATGAAAATTCGATTTGCATGTGGCCTCTGATGGGATTCGAACCCAGTACCTCCCGGTCCAAGTGCCGAAGCTTTAACCAATGCACCACTTGTCCGGTTCTCAATACCTTATAGACATACAATTGTTTTAACGGCAAGATATACGTTGTAACGTAAGGAATAAATTCCAAGATGGTTCAGTTCTTGGTTTCTTTACAAATATTTTTGAAAGGATACAAAGTAGCAGCATACCAACCACCCAGCACGACAATACATATTCCAATTTAGCCATAACTAGTGCGTGGTAAGCTATTTTTAGAACCGTAGTAGGACAATAGTCACGAAGAAGGTAGAAAATTCTAGCAGTTGATGAAGATACTGGTTGACTGAATTAACATGAGTTTTTCAATTAAGACAAATGTCCAAGTTATTTAAACGAGTGAACTGGTTCGATGTCAAAGCATTCAGAGTTTCAACCAATAGACGCATATTTTTGTGATATAAAGAGCACAATTCTTTTTGTCATAACTGTTATACCTTTGTAGTTCTCAAAATAATTTTGACAATTTATAGGCCAGTATAAAAACACAAACCAGTAAATCCCCCTCTAAACAAATGTTGATTCTGCTTATCTTATGTTTAGTCTGCTTATCACATGTATTTAAACCAATTGATAATCAGACATACATGCTAACAAAATTAAAGTAGACAAATTTTTAAACGCCAGACCATTTGATAAAAATGAGTCATTGTCTAAATTATGAAAGCGCAATAACAAAATATCACACTCGTGCCCACCACAATTCCGCAAATTAGTATAATAAACATATTCCTCCATTTTCGTATTTACAGTAAATTATAATATCGAATTACACGTAAATTTGATAAAATTCTGTAACCTAATTCTCTAATAATCAAATGTAAAATAGCTCCAGACAAAGACTCGAAATTAGAACAAACAAATAAAAAATTATTTTTTTATCTATATACTAATTTTGATGTCTGGCTTAGTCTACCGCATATACATATACCTGTAGACATTATAAAAAAACTAATTGCATTCGACAACATGCCATTATCGTTTCGGTGTTAATTGTTTTATAAGATAAGAGTGTCCCACTAACTGCAATCCAAAATTTTATTACTGTAAGTATCACACGAGTGATTCATCACAGACTTTAGTAGTTTTATTAATTTTAGGTATGATTTCATGACGTCGTGTACTTGAACAGTCACGGCAAACAAAGGAAATTTATGTTGAAATTTGTTGTAAAGTTCATGTTAAAGACAACAAGTATAGAAATTGTCTTTCCACCCGAAACAATTCATCATTTGATACATAAATTTAAAAACGTACAAAATAAAATCAAGAGCTTTAAAAAACGAAAAATGTTCTATGATCACGCTATGTCCTTTCTGAAAATGACAATAGAAAATATGCATTTCAATTTATTGGAAATTAATTTTATTAATTTTCAAGTTCAAATCCTACGTGGTTATACGATACAGCAATAGCAGTGCATCACAAAAATGTTGCACAAAAAATCAATAAAATGTTGGTTAATTTTCTCTGATACTTGGGAACTGGTTTTTGTGTGTGGGAAATTTTGTATTTCAATGTCTCAAGGATTTTTATTTTTAATCAGCATGTTACCCATAATTTTATTATAATATTTTTGTTTGTAGTTGGGTGTATATACTCGTCTCGTGCAGTATCGACATGAGGATAATATTTTTTATACACATAGATGTACTCGTACTCGTATTTTTATTATGGAAAGTTTTATTGAAGTAATTACGTGAAATTTTCCATTATCTCGGTTGCAGACGAAATTAATATTAATGACTGTGCTTTTTGAATGTTCTTAAATTTTTTTAGGAATTTAATTCAAACAGTATTGAAAACTGTCATAGGTAGGTACCAATAATATTATAATATGTGGTTAAGGATCAATAGCCCACAGGAGGATGCGTAAGGCCCTTGGCCATGTTAATTAATTACTTAAAATAAAATATGGTAATACAGATATTGAATTCAAACGAACAAAAACAAATTTTCATACTTTCCAATCCACAAAATACTATAAATTCATCTCTCGAGCCGTAGTTTATTAATCACGTGTTCACCCTGCAGTGCTGGATTTCGTGTTGATGCAAGGTCGTCTTGATTATACTCGATGGCATCAAAATTTGGTATAAACGATTTGCCATTCTTTTTAATTTCATACCTCTTAAACTGCAACTGCTGCCCTATGCGGAATTTCCATCTTGCGATAAGTTTTAATAATCAAGAGGGCGTAAATACTAACGTCCATAAAACTTGAAATCCATCAATATTGTTCACGTTAAGTTTTTGACTTTAAAATATTACCCCGAATTGTCCCAGAATTATTTTTAAATTTTCTTAAAGAAAGCACATATTTCGTGTCTATTGGAACTATGGCATCACGGGGACATGCACGGATGTTTTTTTACAAATACTTTTAAACAGAAAACTGAAATCAAACCCATACTATTTGTTAAATAATCTTTCATTTATTAAGAAATAAGAAAAGGTATTCTTTTATTAAAATAATAAAGTAGACATTAATTATATCCCTTGTACGGAAGGATAAAAAAAATAATACAAAGGTATTCGAATCATCATATTCCCTTTCTACGTCATAGAATTTTCCTGACTTTCTTACATGTGTTAGTGTGACATTTTACGCTTTTTACGCTATTTGCCGTCACTTATTAAGATTAAGTGACATTTTACGAGTAACAAACCTAAATATTGCTGGTTAAGCACCTGTAACATTGCAATTAGGAATTAATCCTTACTTCTGCTAGAGACACTCGTGAATAGATTATATAAGGTATTACTAAAATCACCAAATTTCCTTTCAACGTAACAGAATTTTCCTGACATTGAAACAAGTGAAAGTAGATATTACAACAAACCCAACGATAGGAGAAATTTCAACGAACCCAACAATTTATGCAAAGTGAAAATTGTTGACATGACTGACGACGAGTCACAAGCAGATGACGTACCGTTTTCCCGCAAAAATTTTTGCTGAAAATTGTGTTGTTTATTTACGTTTCTTAACTATTCCAATTAATTTTTACAATTATTACGAATTCTAAAATTCATTATAGATACCAATACCTACTCACTATAAAAAGTTAGTACAAAGTTTGGACGTACGTCACACCCGTATAATATTTAACTTTTATTGTTGGCTGATTTCGTCCATATAACATCGTTTTCATGCGGTCTAAAATAGAAATGATATTTCCTTAATTTTAATTGGCAATTATAAAAACTTGTTTTCTTTTGTTTTGTAATTGAGCGGAGTTCTCTCTCTCTCTCTCTTTGGCACTATATACCATCAAGGAATATGGCCGCCTTAAATGAGGTTTCATAATCATATTTTTATTTCGGATAATGAGTGATTAATTCTTTGATCCTAAACTAGCCGTGAAGTTTTTTTATCCTTGGGAATCGAACCCGGGACCTCCGGTCGCTGGAGCAAGCATGCTAACCACTTTACCACCGGGGTGCCAAATTTATGTTGAAATTGGGCGGAGCAATATCATCAAATAAAAAAAAAATCCTTGGACCATACCTGATGGAATAAAAATAAATAGAACCATTGTCAAAAAACAATTTAGTCAACCCAAATACAATTAAAGCTATCGATAAATGAAAGTCATTGAAGCTTTATGCTGGAAACTAAAAAAAATAAATACGTGTATTCCGCATAGGATGCATTTTTCCGCAAGTTGTCTCTAATTCTAAAAACGCAAAAATCGCGCAGCGGCAGGGTTGACAACACTAAAAAATTTATTAATTGGTCAAAGCTTTGGCGTTTGGATCGGAAGGTACTAGGTTCGAATCCTGATAGGAGCAGGATGCAAAGTGAAATTTCATCAACAGATTACGATCTGTGATGAAATGTAACACATCTATGACCCCCGGTCGGTGTGCAAACACCATGGAGCTTGCAATGTGCAGATGGTCTTAAAATCGGTCCTGCAGACGTACGTCCTCGAGTTGGCTGAGTAGGCGCAAAGTAAGGACGTAAAAAGCATAATCACGAAAGAGCAAGATGAGCCTTGAGCCCCAAAACAGATTGCATTATAAATAAATAAAAACAAAAAATTAATTTATGCCTACTTGACGGTGTCATTTTGAGTGTTACTTGTTATTTCATTGTCAACAAACCAAAAATTGAAAAGAAGGAAGAATTAATAATTTGTCAAAGAAAATCAATTTCTTTCTAATAAAACCACCTTAATTATAGAAATATGTGTTTACTGGATAAAAAAATCATAAAATTCAATAGATTGCCGATAGGCTAGGTTAGGTTTCAGTGGCTGCTATCTCACACTTAGGCCAATTATCGCCCATTGTTATACCACAGGATCCGACCTCATAAACTCCCTTAAACCCATTTAGTACTGTTAATATAGCGTAAAAGATCTCGTACATTACAGCTTTCGAGATCACAGAGATTGTCCATAGTGTATTTGCCCAAGTGATCATGTCTTCTGCCAGCTAGCGTAGGACACGAGCAAAGAAAGTGAACAAGAGTTTCCTCCTCCTCGTTCCTGCAGCTTCTGCAGAAGTCATTTGCATCCAGACCCAGCCTTCTCGCATGATCTCCGAAAACGCAGTGGCCGGTAATAATCGTTACAATTCTACCTAAATCACGCTTCCTCAGTGTGATTAAGATCTTGGAGCGAATCAAGTTGATCTCAGACCATACTTTTTTCGCTACCCTGCCAGTTGGACTGGCGATCCACCTAGCATTTGCCAAGGCAACTGAAGATTGCCGACAGGTGGCCTAAAAAAATTAAAAGGTTATGTCAAAACATCCGCGCGTGCATTTTGACATACGCTTCCTTCTGTAAGCGTTTTTCCACACGTCTGTTTCCGCTTTCCACCATTGATGAAAGGTGGATCCTTTCCGTTTTGGTAACGCACCAACTATTCTTGGACTTGGTATTCCTCGAAAATAAATACTTCAAACAATAAATTTTGTAAAGAATATTTATTTAAGAGAAAGTATTGCCAAAAATTTTTAAAAATTATAAAATATTAAGAAACCAAAAAATCAAAAAAATATTCAAAATTATTAACAATCCAAAAATTATTAATTTGTATTCTTTCAAAGATTCGTTTTACAACTATGAATATGATTCCATTTTATTGGCCGATTAAGCTCTGTCCTACATATTTTGGACCCAAATCCAGTTATCTCATGTCACCTGGTTCAGGTAAATTAAGCTTTTTGAAAGTTTCAAGATTACTCGAGAGTTTGCTAAATTTTCAGAACGATGCTTCAAAAATCAATTTGAAAATTGTGTTTAAAACACAATTTAACAAAATACCTATAAAAACATTATTTTATTACCTAACTACCTACTAATTACTCCCTGTTATCCCTCTAAATCAATACCTAGCCCTAACTATTCAGAGACAGCTATTCAAACGGTACACAGACTATAACTAAAACTCGTTATCGATTGTTAGATCCGGGTTAAATTGGGTCAGTTTTCTTTTGTTGTAACAGTTTTAACTTAAGACATACTTTGTGACCAAATATGGTCAAATTTAGCATTAGATCGCCAAACAAGTTATTCTAGCAGAAAAAAAGTTTTATCCAATATACTAAAAATGCATTTTTTTTTATTATCTTTATAGAATCAACGTTTATTACAATAACAGAAACTTTGTTAATGAAGGTCATGTAAAATGTTCATCGCCTGATTAGTAATTTTATAACAATACAAATTGATTAGGTATGGATAACAATACTTTGCGGTACGATAACATTTGAGTCACAAAATTTAGCCTAATTGAACTAATATTAAATTACGCTATAGGTTTCCTAAAATTGTACTTTAGACCAAACTGTCTAGCATCTATGAAATTGCGACATTTCTATATTTAATCCGTCGCAATTTCTACACCAAACCAAATACGAGAATTGACAGAAAACCAGTACTTTTCCCGCGCAATTCACAATACATTTGCAAAAATGCGCAAATCATTTTCTTTATGTTCAACGTTTATAATAATTCGCGACTGTTATCTTTGACAAAAATCTAATATTTACTATTAATTTATAAAATGTTTACTATAATGTTATTATTATTATAATTTGTGGATGTCAAAACACAAATCACATTATTTAGAAAGTTATCAGTTTGAATAATGTCGTCTAAATTATTATATTTATCCGATAACAATCAATTGAGGTGCGGGTTAAAGTTGATTAGCTTCATGAACTTGTGTTCTATTTACGGTATTGTTCGGTTAAATGCTCTTTATTCTTCTCCAAAATTCGATCAATGACTTGATTTGCTAGATTACAATTACATAATGAAGAGGAACGGTAAGCGCAAGGCAGACAATAAAAAAAACTTAATTTTTTTTGTATTTAAGACTTAATGCGCAAGGAAATTTTAATTTTGTGGTTTTGCTAAAGATATTCGACACACTAAAATTGATTACTTGGTGAATATTAATTTATTGTTGTAACGTGATGTCATGCATTGTGGTTTAGAAAACGCATTACTATTATTGTTTTTATTTTAATCGATGTTCCCTGCTTATCAGTATCCAAAACTTATCGAAGTTGATTATTATTATAAAATGCGTTTTATTTAAAAATAAATATTATTTTATACTAAATTTACGCATCATTCGCCTCAAACACGTGCGTAAGTTATTTGCGCAAATAAATACCTATCAGATTTGTAGTAGTGTTCCGTCAAGTATCCGCACATACAGGTACATGATATCGTTACACAAAATTTATAACAAAACCACAAATTGAAAATCGGATCAAAATTGTGCATTTAAAATTAGATCATGATGCATTTGACCTAATTTTTGCGATTACGTTATCGCCTAAATAAATTACATTTTTTGATTTAAATTTTTTTATGATCGGCGGTGAGTCAAAATAGATAAAATGTAGACTACGGATTAGTATTTTTATGGGAAGATTTTCACGAGGCATGAAAACTGAAACTTAGGCCAAAACTAGAGCTGGTTCTGGATTACTAAGAATAACATTATTAGTGCGTTACGGCATTGAACTGATTTTTATTTTTTGTTCAAGTGTGTGAAGTAATAATACTAATCAGCCATGCTACACACGATTTCATAAGACCGGCTTCACCTTCCTTTCTTTCTCCTTTTACCTACAAAATCTGTTTTAACTGCCACATTACATTTTTCGGTGAATCCGAAATGAAGAAATAGAAATTAATATACAGGCCATTTTGAGATGTAGATTTTTGTTTAAATTTTATATTAGAGAGAACAGAATAAAACACTACCAAAAAATTTGGTGTTTTAATATAAAAGAAGGGTTTAAATTAACAATAAAAATCTATTACAACTTAGTTTGAAACCAGAAGCTAAAATCGTGTGTTGCTTGGCTGAATTGCAAGCAGAAATTTTGAAATGAAACTGAAATTAGAAATGAAAAATTCAATTTTGGAATAAACTAGATTTGGCCATATTTCATTCATTGCTTATTTTTAGAATTATTACTCAAAACATCAAAATCTACCGTGCACGCATTGCAACATTATTTATTATAATAACAAAATATTTGAAAATATTAATTTTCGAGGTAAACTGGCGTGGAAATAAATACAAACGCCTTCAAACCGGGCTCCGTGAATCAAAAACGTCAAATACAACGTAAGGATTTTATCGGATTTTTCAAAGGTTATCGGTTACGGATTGACTCCATGATTCACTCTGAGACAAAAATTTAATGAGAAGGGGAGGAAGGGAGGTTATTTTGATACCCTCGGAATTACAGAGCGCAGATAAAATTTAGTTCACAAAAAATGCACACTATTCTATCTCCAAAATGAATGAATCTCCAAAAATGAAATATATCTCCAAAATGTTTATGGTGGAGCTACCAAACCTAAACTTCGGTTACTTGAAAATGCTTGGGATTTTTATTCGATCTATGTAGCTATCTCATATCTCAATAAAACAAAAAAGTACGATGTTTAATAAAAAAAATAGCCAAAAAATAATAAAAAATTATAATTTTTTGAATTTCTCTTTTAAAATTTTTTAATTTATTATTTGTAATGTTCGATTTTAATTTGCCTTTAATGCAGTACGATTGATAAATAATTTTTTTAGAATTAACAGGGTGCGATATGTGCAATATGTTTCTAGCGATAGTTGTTGTTTATTTACTTTCTTCTTCTTCTGTTACAATTTTGTGAACCACACACCCCTTTTGAGGATAACAGCTCATTTGTAATGTTGTGCCCAGTTCGTGACCCAACTACGAAATTTAGTTCTTCGACTTCTATTTCATTTTTGTTTATATTTCCGATTGCCTTTTGTTGATACGTAACTCTAAGAAAAGTGTAATAAAATTCAAAAAGAAATTAAAAAACTGTTTTTCAAGGCTATTTATAAGAAAAATATGATGAAAAAAATTATCTATTGGATGGTTCCAAATCAAAGAAACGTTTTTTTTTCGTTTCTTTTCCCGTTTACCTATGATACAGGTTTTAATTGAGACTTAAACAAATTTTCGGTGAAATCACATTAACACAAACATAATTGAAATGAAAAATATTTCAAGGCCATTTTTGACTCATTTAATAGCAAATTCTTTCGAAAAAAAATTTTGATCTTAGATCAAAAAAATGACTGGCAATGCGATGTATTTCAATGACATTTCGATCAAATTTATTGTATTGTCAATCATTTTTTTGATCTAAGATCAAAATTTTGTTTCGAAAGAATTTGCTATTAGTTTAAATTTTATTATCGAGAAAGCAGATCAAAACAAAATAAAACACATATACAATATACATTATCTATTACGACAAGTTGGCCTTTAAAAAATAATCAAAAAACCAAAAATCTCGTGTGGAATGGGGCATTCAGATCTTCAAATGGAAATAGAATTCATGTTTTCTATTATAGATATACCTTGGTTCACTAGAATCGGATACCAATCACTATAACGGTATAATATTGTGTATCTATTTGAAGATTAAGTTCTTCTGAATTGCAATACGTTCAATACATAATTAGTTCACTGATTGACCTACATATTAGAAACAACAGGCCACAACCCGTGAACACCTCCAAAATTGATGATACGAATAATCGAAAACAATAAACTTCCGCTTAATGTTTCAAATTAAATACATAGCAAAGTTCATTAATAATTTACACATTTTGAGAATATTTTGAGCTATCTACAAATAAAGGTGTCTGGTGTAATGCCGTGGACATTATATTTAGATCACCCCATTTCTCAATTTTATTTTTAAATATTCATCAAAATTGAAGTTTCTAACATCTACGAAACAGTTATATCTCATTCGCTATAGACTCAGTATATTGGATGATCTCTTTCAAAATGTTATTAACACCCCGTGGATATTTTCAGAATTGGCTAGAATATTGTTTGAAACAACCCGGCACAAATGCTCAATTTTTAAATATAGTTTTTAAAAGAACGAGTCTAAAAAATATACTTTACTAAACTCTTTGAAATAGGGTTATGCTGTACCTTCCCAAAAATGTCAACTAGAATCTGAAGATATTTCTAGATTTGACGGCTTAACATTTAGAATCATGTCCAATTTTGTAATTATATTTTGAAAGTAAATTCTAATTAATCAAGGTGAGGTTACCAAGACTTTGGGGAGGTTTGATTTCGAACTAATGAAACATTGAATTTTTTGTATTTAAAAAAATCGGCCGTCTCATCAGACTGCAGTGACCAAACTACAAAAATTTTGAAAATACTTTGAACTAATCACAGTATAATCCCAATGCCTTAGCGAATTTTAATGATTCGCTACGCAATTCCCAACCCCTTCGTAACCTCGAATTTTATTGTATTTAACGCATACATGCGATTTCTATATGAAATTTTGGGTTATTCTGGATAATAGGATAATTTGTTCAAACCTCCCCAAAGTCTTGGTAACCTCACCTTGATTAAAAACACTATCTGGCTATTATCCAGAATAACCCAAAATTTCATAAATTCTAAATGGAAAAACGACAATTTAACAGTGCACTTTTTCACAATTTTTTTTACCATAACTTTATTATTATGTAATGCCGCAGTTTTTGTAAGTTCAATTGAGATATTTACAAGGCCAACACAACAGCTTCCATTATATTCATTCGTTAGTCTGCTAACATGGTATCATGAATTTTGTGGACAATGGGGTAGATACTCGATTGGTTAGCAAGCAAGCAGTTTGCTAGTCGAAATCCTGTCTACTCAATCAATTTTACCAGGGAAATTTAAATTTCAAATTATATTTTCAATAAGCTTTTTGGTTTTTGTGCGATTGCACAGTAGAACAACACAAAAATTTGCTGTTTAATTTTTGAAACCATAAATTTTACTGTAACATCGCAGAAATAAACAAAAATTTTATGAAAAATGTATTTTGAAATTTAAATTTGCTTGGTTAAATTGATTGAGTAGTCAGGATTTCGGCTAGCAAATTGCTTGCTTGCTAGCCGATCGAGCATCTACCCCAATATCTACCATAGCCACTCCATTCGAAAGAATCGGGCTTGATTTTCTCACACGCCTTTCCAATGAAAATCCAATTTCTTACCGATATTGCTCTCTCTGGGTCATTTCGAAAGATGGTGTTAAGCAGTAGCGTTCTCAATCGTTAAACAAGGTTACTAATTATACCGCCATTGTAAATAGAATAGCACCTTTCCGGCTTATAATTTGCCAATATTAGTTTCTAATACTGATTCGGTAATGCTGATTAATAACGCAGATTTATGTACTGCACTTGACGCTACAGAGGTTTAAATATCAAAAGAAATATTTGATGATCTATAGATCGTACCTTGCTCCTGTTGCTGTACCCATAATCAGATTTAATAACAAAATATTAATAAGTTATTTACTATACCTCGATTATGTACTATGATGCTTGTAAATGGGGTTGAACTGAACCAACCTTTTTTGGAAAAGCTTGTTAATTTTGATAGAAAATTGTTATAATTACAGCTTACAACAGAAAATATTTTTCAAAAAACACTAAATAATCTAAAATTTAGAATATTAAAAAATTTAAAAAAAAAAAAGTTAAAAAAAATTATATATTAAATATCCCATCCGAAAGTAATTAACCTACAAAATCAGCCGAAAATATGTGTATGGTTGTAACAGACAACTAAAACCGAAATTATTAGTTTCAAATGAATTATATAGATAATTAAGAAGAATTTTTTAATCGTCCGTGAATTTAATGTCCATTAAAATAATATTTTGTCCGAAAAGCCGAAAAAGTTCTTAAATAAATTAAATTCACGGACGATTAAAAAATTCTTCTTAATTAAATGTGTTGGCTTGTTACACACACATAGTGAGAATTTCCTGTGGTTTCTGATTTAGTGATATATAATTCGCTAAATCGATATGTTCTTGTTTTGTATTATCGGTACAAAGCAAGAGTGGAATTTTTGCAGTTTGGTCGTTGCAACCTGATGAGTAGACCAACTTTTTATCAGTACGAAACCAAGCTGCCAAGAAGCTACCTAAGGGAGTTCTCATTTTTTGCAAGGGTTTGTGTTCTTTGTATACACAAGTACGCCCTGGGGTTAAAGGTTTGGGGGAGGGGAGTGCATTTTTTCTACTTTTGTGGTAGAAATATTGTTAATAAATGGCCTCTTTGTTTTCTGCGACTAAAATAGTCGTAAACATTGTATGGGTGTCCATTAAAATAATATTTTGTCCGAAAAGCCGAAAAAGTTCTTAAATAAATTAAATTCACGGACGATTAAAAAATTCTTCTTAATTAAATGTGTTGGCTTGTTACACACACATAGTGAGAATTTCCTGTGGTTTCTGATTTAGTGATATATAATTCGCTAAATCGATATGTTCTTGTTTTGTATTATCGGTACAAAGCAAGAGTGGAATTTTTGCAGTTTGGTCGTTGCAACTTGATGAGTAGACCAACTTTTTATCAGTACGAAACCAAGCTGCCAAGAAGCTACCTAAGGGAGTTCTCATTTTTGCAAGGGTTTGTGTTCTTTGTATACACAAGTACGCCCTGGGGTTAAAGGTTTGGGGGAGGGGAGTGCATTTTTTCTACTTTTGTGGTAGAAATATTGTTAATAAATGGCCTCTTTGTTTTCTGCGACTAAAATAGTCGTAAACATTGTATGGGTGTCCATTAAAATAATATTTTGTCCGAAAAGCCGAAAAAGTTCTTAAATATATAGATAATGTTAACGGCCAAATTTCAAATATTTGTAAAACCTTAACGTTTAAATTTTTA
Source organism: Nephrotoma flavescens (assembly GCA_932526605.1). NCBI lineage: Eukaryota > Metazoa > Arthropoda > Insecta > Diptera > Tipulidae > Nephrotoma > Nephrotoma flavescens. The sequence goes on along the minus strand of OW052221.1, from coordinate 136,495,244 downwards.
TGTCTAGAAAAGGTATAATTTTAGCCGGTTTGTCGATTTTATCGCTGGAAAAGTTTCCAGTCAAGTTTCCTTATGAGAGTTCAGAAAAATTGGAGTGTAAATACGCCTACAAAATGAGAAATTTTCCATTGATATGCAATGTGGTAGATATGAAATAACAACCTTCAAGTCGTATTCATTCGACGGATGAAAATCCGGGATTTTTCTATGCCATCATTTTAACCAATTATATCACGTAAATTATACAACTAACACGCCTCTTTTAATACAAAATAGTTGAAAAAAATTGAAAAAAAAAATCTGGGATGTAAAAATCCGAGATTTTCATCTGTCTTATGAACACGACTCCATAGAGATCTGAAGATGGATTTCGTCAGAGAAGAAATAAGCAAACATGCAAGAAAACACATGCCACGTATTAGTCTACACCAAAATACTGAGATACGTCGTATGTTCGATGAGTCAAACCCAGTAAGACGGCTGCGAAGGGAGAAACCACTTAATCTACCAGGCTAAAAATTAATAAAACTGTAAAGGGGACGTGCCAAAGGACTACAACCTTCCAAACGAGAATATAAATTCTAACAGATAAATTATTAGATGATTTGTAAATTATTTGTAATAAATAAATATAATTAAAAAAAGACACGGTATCTGAATTTTTCGGTTTAATCTGGTATATTAAATGTGGTGTATCCGAGACCTTTGAACAGATCGGGCGTTGGCCACAACAATTACACCCGTCCATTTTTTCCCTGAAAATAAAAAACCATTTAAGGGGTTTAGGGTGTTTGGGACAACGAAATAGACACAAATAACTCTATAAATTACTTGTACACTTTTTATAAAATTCCTGGAAAAATGCAGGGCAGGACCCGACAACACCAATATTGCTTATCTATTGAGGTTCTATTAGGCCACATCAAACCGAATAATACCTCAATGTAGACAAAATTATGTGTTTTGGATTGCTAGGATCGCGGATTTTTCTACGACCCTCTGTAAATCCCTTTGTTGCTACTTGTATTTTCTGATTTTTATGTTAAGGTTCTACTAGGGCACATAAAACCGGATGACATCTTAACTTTGACAAAATTAGTAGTTTAGGGTTGTTATAGGAAATCGTAATGCCGATCAACTCTCTATAAATTATTTGAACGGGTTTCCAAAATTTTTCAAAATTTAAGATAATAATTAGTTTAAAAAAATGTTATTACTATTGATGAATAGTAAATTACCTCAAAAGATTGCCAATAGAGAGCCAATTGTTGTGTGGTATGCAAATATTATATTTATCTAATTTTTAGGTGGAAATCGCAAAGCAGAAACTTATACATGTATACTCGGGATGTAATTATTAATTTATGTTCAAAAATGAATTTAATTTTAGTAAAGACACTCTTAAGGACTTCATCTAGAGGACTAATAATTTTAGTAGTCTAATCTAATCTAGTAATTTTCTGCCCAAACAACCAAAGAAACACGTACAGCGATTATCTCGGCATGATAATGCAGGCATTCATCGTACATATATAAAACAACACCAATGGAGTGAGAAGACAATAAAGTTATAGTAAAAATTACGATTATTTTCGAGTTTATGTGGCCCAGTATTTGATCACATATAAATTTTAATGGTGGGTTGGGCGCTACAGACGATCGAATTTGGTAGGGCGGTTGCTTTAATTTGATTGGATTGGATGCAAAATTGGATGGTGTGTAGACATGTTGGTCAACAAAATTAAGTTGGACGTGTTGGATGGAAACTCCAGCCAACCAGACAACCAAATTGGATGGTGTCTAGTAATGTTGGACGCCACTCATGTATGTAAAAAATTGGATTGACAACAAAAACAAATTAGAGAGAAAGCAAAAAAAGAAACCACTACTAAAACAAAAACCGTAGAAAATGACCGACAGTTGATCCGACAAGTTATCGTCTGTAGCGCTCTTTAGTAAAACCAACCTGACCTAGAACCTCAACCAACTAGGATTTTCCGAGAAAATTTAGAAAGATCAAACCAGTGACCTTAAACCCTCAGTTTGAACACAATTTACATGATTTTTGGTTTGATGTGGCCTGGTAGAATCTCGACAAATGTAATTTTAGTGTTGGGTTCCTAAGATTTTCCGAGAAAGATTTCCCTAAAACCGGACAATTGTTTTTAGAGGGTCGAAGCCAACTTCGCTGTTCTAAACACCCTACACCCCAAATTTGGTCAAAACTGAGTGATTTTTCGGTTTGGTACGGTCTTAACATACGTCCTAAACTCCTAACATAAGTAATTTTGGTGTTGAATTTTTAGCATTTCTCGAAAAATTTAGGAAGGCGTACATATGATTTATTGGTCAATGCCAATTTTGCTGCTTTAACCCTTTAATCTTTTTTAATCTTTAATTCTGTAAGGAAAAGCTTTTTTTAATAAGAAAGGACCAACTTCCACCGAAATATTTTACTAACATTTTGGTTTCTATATCTTAATATTTTGCCTTAAAAATTTGTGTGACAAAATGTTTCGATTATTATATAATTCGAATTATCGCGACTTCCTACAAACACATTTAAAGGTTATATATGTGACATGTCTAATACCAACATTTGTTGGTGGAAATTCATTTTGATATACATATTTAAAATACTTTTACTTTTTAGTTTTCTCCACAATTTATTTTTATTATTTTTCGCAAATACCATATTTTTGTAAATTACACTCCATCTGATGATGTCCAATTGCATTAAAAGTAATAATAATTTGTGGATAGAACACAAAACTAAAAGCATTTTAAGTATACAGTCAGGCACAAGTCTACATGCACCCCTAAAATTTACAAAATCGAGATAAATAAAACGAAATAAATATTGTAATATTAATTAAATAATATATTTAAACAAAGAAAATTATTTGCTGCGTTCCATTGGCGTTAGCAAAGTATTCGCAAGTAAATACTTCTAGCTACTCATAAGTACTCAATCAAAATTTTTGTTTTCTTATGTTTCTAACTAACAAATTTGCGTTTCATTGAACATCTACTCACAAGTACTTGCAAGTACTTTGCTAACGCCAATTATTGGATAAAAAAAAATAATAATTTTCAAAAATTTCATAAAATTTATATCACAAGAGTCTACATATAGAAACAGTAATGTTCAGACACAGAATGTTCAGACACAATAACAGCGCTTAGTCGCTTGGGCATTGATAAAACCAGGTGGTCAGTAATCGCTGACATTTCAGACCATGCACTCGAAAGGGCACTTTTTAATGAATCCCTATTGGTAATCCTATAATTTCAGACTTTTTGTTCCAGTTCATACCAGAAATGCTCTATTAGTCTATGGCATTCAGAACCGGTGACTGGGGTGGCAGATAAAGTTGTTTCGGCACATTATATAGAAGTCATTTTCTTACTTCCATCGCCGTTATCATTTTTATACGGTATCATTATCTTGATATAAGATCCACTGGTTGCCTAGTCCTAAGCATTCGGTTGAAAATTCCTACGCATTATGTTCAAATATATTCGGCGGTTGCGACACCAGCTGCATCCATATATTGCATTTACTTTCGTCAGTGAAAAGCATTGCCTTCATTAACATATTTTTTTGCAAATTCAAATCTTTTCTGCTTATTTACTAGGTTTATAAATGGTTTTATCTTTAGCACAATTCCATTAAACCCTTCGTTTTGTAAAATTCGACGAATTGTTTCGGGATGAACATCCTTACCAGTGCTAGTCCGAATCTCAACCGCTACCCCAACGATCGTTGTTTATCTGGAATACTTTCTCTGTTATCAAAATTTTGCACTTTTGTTTGTATATGGTTGCTCGACTTTTACCAATAACACTGTGCTAGTTGAAAAATGTGACAAGCTCACAGCACCCAGGGGTAAACCTAATTCGAGTACGCTGAATTCAATGGTGCTAGTTTCTTTTCAAAGTTAGTCCCCATTTTTGAGATATCGCTTTTGATATGTTTCTGTTCTGAGTCAAAAATTTGTCAAAATTTACTCATTTTCACTATGATAACTCTTGAACCATTAGGATTTTCGTTTTGCTGAGACAAGCATAGACAAGGTAGGGTCTTGTCAGTTTTGGCAAAAGCTTCTCACAGAAGACTCCGGCTCCTACCTTGCCGTCTAGAGAAACATGGGTCCACTTGTGCCGAGATCCGTATACACATGTAAGACTAAACACAGCTGGAGATTGACATTCTTAAGCCAAACAGGACGATCATTTCAAATAAGATACAAAGAACACATGAATAGCATAACCAAATTTAAAAAACAGCACATAAAATCAAGTTTTGCACTACACATAAAATTTGAAAATCATAGATACACTGGATTCAATAAAAATTTCAGCACAGAATCAAAACAGGGCCGAAATTAGATAGGTGAGAAGATCTTGGTATAATTTTTGGACACAATTTGACTCATTACTCATGAGACATTTGTATACTGTACGTATACAAATTTCTCATGAGTCATGGAGTCAAATTACGGCCAAAATTTACAACCTGAAAAAAGCAAAAACACCAACAATTAGTTAACGACAAAGTCAACAGAAAAATCAATAACATTCTCGACTTATTGGGGTACTCGATCCGTTAGCGAAAGCAATTTGCTAGCCAAAATCTTGACTACTTAATCAATTTTACAAAGGAAATTTAAATGTCAAATTATATTTTCAATACGCTTTTTGTTTTTTTGTTGTGCGATTGCACAGTAGAACAACACAAAATTTGCTGATTAATTTTTGAAGCCGTTTATTTTACTGTAATATCGCGAAAATAAACAAAAATTTTATGGAAAATGTATTTTGAAATTTAAATTTTCTTGGTAAAATTGATTAAACAGTCAGGATTTTTGCTAGCAAATTGCTTGTTTGCTAGCGGTTCGAGTATCTACCCCATTATCCATAACTTATAAACAAAGAGCAGCGCCTAGCAACAGTATATAAACAGCTTCAAAATAATTTATGTAATACTTAGTAGTAAAAAATAAACCGAAGAAGAGATTATTCTCGAAACCGATATTTCTAAAAAAAGTTAAAAATTGGCATAATAAGTAAGAACGAAGTTATTAAGAATGTTCTCGGAATTAATCGATCCGGTGATTGGCACAAATATATTGAAAATATGCTAAACGCTTTTCATAATATAAACGTTCGAATGTCATTGAAAAAACATTTTTTGCTTTGTCACGTGGAAAAATTCGCCGAACCATCACCAGCCGAATCTGACGAGCACGGCGAGCGTTTTCACCAAGTGACGGTAAGGCTCAAACATTGGTACACCGTTAAAAAGCTGCATGCACTCTTGGGTGACATTTGTTGGAGTTTGAAAGAGGAAGAAGATCCCGAAGACGACAGGAAGGAATCAGAAAATTAAAAAAGTTAAGAAAAATCACCATAAAATCAACTGAATCGATTTAATTTTCTTTTACATAGCGTATTGTATCTATATTTGTTAATTTGTTATTCGATCGATTTCAACCGATTTAAATTCAATTAATGGACAAAAAATGATAAAAACTGTTAAAAAAATGATAAAAATGATTCGTCGAAATGAAAAGTAAAAAAATTATTACCAAACTGTGAATAGATGTGGTTTTTCAGTTTGATATATTCAACAAACTTGTTTATCTTGGCTTGCGCAACAACTTCGCTGAAGAAAGCATAAGAAACTCCTAATGGTTCAAGAGTTATCAACGTGAAAATGAAAATTTTTTGACTCAGGGCCAAAACATGTCGAAAGCGATAACTCAAAAATGAAGACTAGCTTTGAAAAGGGACTAGCACCATTGAATTCAGCATACTTGATTCAGGTTTAACCCCTGGGTGCTCAGCTTGTCACAAAAAAAAGTTTGTGATTCAAGCACAGTGTAATTTTATATATTTCATTATAACTCTTATTCTGTTCCCGTAGCTTGATTATCAAATTTCGTACTTCGAATGACACTTCCGTTTGACGCACTATTTTTTAATGCCAAAGATGAAAATATGTCTCACTTAAGACGGACACAAGTTAGGGTAGGTATTCACATAAAAAAAGAAAACGGTACCTTGAAATAATTCGAGAACAAATAGAAACGTGCAACTGTAGTCTGTATGTAGACTTTTGTGGTTTTTTTGAAAATTATTTTTTTTATCCAATAATAATTTTTTTGTTTAAATATATTATTTAATTAATATTACAATATTTAGTTCGTTTTTCATTTATCTTGATTTTGCAAATTTTAGTGGTGCATATGTAGACTTTTGTGACAGACTGCATTAAAGGTTTTATGTTTTTGTAAGGACAGGATTAGGACAGTTTCCATCTTCATTTATATTGGTGTACGTTGCAAAGCGATTTAATATACATATTTATGTTTCTCTTTGTGTTAGGAGCTTGAGGTATTCAACATGATATAGATTTAATTTTCAAACTATTTAAAAACTCATTTAATAATAAAATGTGTTGTGGAAGGATTTAATAACAAACGAAAAATGTTATTTTAACTTAGAATTTAATTTGAATTATAGATGGAAGATTTGTAAGAATCGCAACAATCAGTTTCGAACTTAATGAGTAGTGATGGGTTTATTAGATACTTTTCAGTATCAATATCAATTGATTCATTCGAACGAACTACCTGATACTTTTAACCTGATACTTTTAACCAATTGATATTTTTTGTGACATATGAATTTAATACTTAAAAGGAGCTACTAATCAAAAACAATATGATTTAATAATGCTAAATATCTAATTCGAAATAAAAATATCATTTATTAATTTTATATAAATCTATTTTCAATAAAAATCATCCATAAAAAAAATATTTTAATATTAAATCCAAACGTTCAACAATTTAGTTACCGATATCCGATATAAATATCAATATACCGAAACCGAAAGTATCAGGTTCGAAATAAATATCAATTCGAATATCAATATCGGTTCGTCAAGTAGAGATTTACGAATCACACATACAAGTATTCGGTATTCGTTCAAAAATATCAATTTGGTATATCAGCTCAATGGTAAAGAAAAACTTTAACTCATATACGTATGTTTCATCTGTTTTGGATTCTCTTTCGTATATACATACATATATTAAAATTGAGAGACGAATACTTTTATATGTATGTATACATATTACGTTGTTATATGTTTGCAAAGCTATTTATCTCTATTTTTCAGAAGAAAAGATTCCAAAATATGTATTATTGTCTGTATACGCAATTCACTCTCTCGCAAAACAAATTATATAAGGAAATAAACCATACCAATACGAAACCAACTATTTGGTTATTCATTTCATTTGAGAATCGAATGTATTAGTTGATACTTTTAACCTGATACTTTTAAAAGTACTCAATTGATAGTTCGAACCTTTTGAGTATCAAGTTAAAAGTATTCGGTTCCACTCAGTTCGAACATCACTATTAATGAGATTATTGATTTGAAAAAATCAGTCATCTCATCAGGCCGCGGCGACTGACGTTGATATTTTTACATAGGAATATTGTCTATATATAGAACAGTACCATGTAGTTTTACTACTAGCGAATTATTGCATAGCGTACGAAATTCGATTCTTTCATATACTCCATCTATACTTCATTTTTACCAATTAACTTTTCGTTGTGTACGAATTACTTTTATATTTTACGTTGTTGTTGTTTTTATTGTAATGGTTTTGTTGTGTTTGTTCCGTACATTGGTCTATTTCAGTATATCTCGAATTGTTGCGATTCTTGCAAATCTTCCATCTATAATTCAAATTAAATTCTAATTTATCCGCGATCCAGTGTTAAAGGAAAGAAAAAGTATGGAGTGGTTGGGAAGTTATTTTAACATTTGACTAAAACATATTACAATATAAATTGAATAAATCAGCTGACTAATTTTGTAGATATCCTTAAATTCACATCCGGTTTCTTAATTATATTTGACGTTTCCGTCAGGTTATATTGGTTATGTCAATTTGAAAGTGTCGTTCTTCGAATTTAAATGAATATGTACTTGAAAATTATCTAATCAGTTGAAAATTACTAATATAATTGAACAAAATCGCGCGGCTTCGAATTTGCGGCTTTTGAATGTTTAGCGGACCAATTGTCATACAATTTTATTTTGATGTAAATTCAATTTTCTATTCATTAGAGCAGTTCCAGTATTACATCTAATTGAATTAAGCCATCATATACCATATTCAATGTAGCAAACTAATTTCTAATCAACCACAAGAACAATTTTATGATTAGAAAAACAATGCCTAATTGTTATAATCTGGAATACCTTGAAAAACAAACTCAAGGTTTTCAGTTACATCTAAGTTGACTTATCTTAACACAGTAATAAATCGCCAACCGCGAATAGATTAACCCAATATATTTTCAAATCAAGTCACTTGGTCAAGGCTAATATCGTATGCAAAATTACCAACCTAAACTTTTCTAATATATGATATAAAATAATAATAATAATAATAATAATAATGAGCGCTATCTGCAGATAACTTTGTGGTCAACTAACATAACGAAATGTTTACAACTATAAACAATAATGTATCTCGTAATCATAAGCACATCAATAAGTAATTGCTATTTGTAATTAGAAAATTAACAATGACGATAAATAAAAATAGTAAAATTAAAAATATCGTAGAATGATGATTTTGAATTGCTAAAAACCACAAATTTATATTGCGTGAGAAATTTGAATTTCTATAACTCACATTAATTTTTATCAAAGTTACAAAATGCGACTTAAAATTATTCGAATCAAACTGACATGTTAACCAAACTGTAATTTGTTTTTTTTTTTTTGATTTTTTTTTTAAGATAAGCAGGTTGTATGTCATCTAAAAAAGAACCTTATTGATGTGTACAAATTATATTGATTCTTTGTTTCATTTCATTTTTGATGCTCGTCCACCCCCGTCACTAATTAAAAAAGACAATAATATTATTGTAATTTGTAGGTCAACAAATTGATAACAGAAACACACTTTTTATTGCGTTTTTTTCTATATTCTCCTATTCATCATATGATGAAATGTTTTTTTCCTATACCCATTATTTGGTTACAATACATCCTAAATGTTTTGATTATCGACCATTGATAACGAATTGTTTTAATAGCCATGGTTTGCTGTTTACAAACAAGTCAGAAACTGTGCGGCGTATTTTCAGCTTAACAATAGATTCACGCAGATATAATTTAGTGGCGTCATTTTTCGTAACTCTATTACGAGTATTTTGTTGAAATTTTATTTTTAATTGATTTTAAAATGATTAAATTGCGTACAATATAAATATACTTTGGGGCATACAAATTTTTTAGGATTTCGTCAAATTAGATTAGTTAACATGAGTAGTTTGGGATATAAAATAGCTGAACTAGAATTTACACACTGTATACCTGTACAAACAAGGCATAACCGCTTAAGTTAATTTTTGTCATTTTTCAGTAGAGCTAATTTAGTTTTAAAAACGAATTTTGAAAAACGGTTAACTGCTTTTAAAAATCGGTAAAAAGTTATTTGGCCGATGTATTATTTTGTATGTAATGAGCCAGAGCACGTGCTATATTGTCATAAACAAACATTATGTAAAAATTGACTAAAGCTGATTTAAGCGAGTCCTCATGTGGCAGATGTGCCTCGATCAAAACTTAAGTAAAGTTAAGCGATTATCGCGGATCATGTAACTTCTATCTTGATTTCTTAAATCGACCTAAGCTATTAATGCAAAATGATTTCCTTAATAAATAACTAGAAAATAGAATAAAGCTTTTACTACATATTTTATTATTGAGGAGACATTAAAAAATCTTGTCATATAGAGATATTTCGTTAAATAGTGCAATCACAATCCAATAAGTACTTAATTTCCATTGTTGTTTAAATTACGTCCTCAACTTTCTTTTCTTATTATGGATAGGCTTTACTCATTTCAACTGTTTTAAGATCTTTGTAAAAATTATGGAAGCATGGATCTATAAATGCTAATAGTTTGCGTGTAGTTTTCAATTTCTAAATTAGTTATCGCCCGGATCCCCCGTCGTTGTATATTTAACTGTTAAAAAGGTTCCTCACTGTTCAAAGTATTTTTATAGCTTATAATTCTAAATTTTCCATTGGAAACGCTTGCTTCCAAAGCCCGGAAAACTCATAAAAATCAGCTAATTTCATTTTTAGTACTTTAAACTTGGATGGTGAATTTTTACAAAAGTTTTTTTCTTTTTTCGCTCGATAAATGAGTGGTTGATATCATATTCCGTTTGCTTATCCTCACTAAGGCACGAATCACTGTAAAGTTTTAGCCATATAATATTACTTTCGAGTGAATTTAAATGTTTAAAAATAAAGGGCACAATATTGTTTCCGCCACGGACCCCTTCTGCCTCAAGCCACATTTAGCAACAAGGATTATTTGTAGCACCATGATTGTAAGTCTAGAAGCGTTTTTTATAAAAACCGATCGAGTTTTACGGGTATGGTTTGGGCAAGTATTGTTGTAAGTCGAAAGCATGTGTGGTGAGCTTTTTGTTCCGATATTATATTATTTTTTCAGTAGAATCCGGTTCAACGATACCGATTGTAATGTTTAAGATGCCGCAACTCTTGCGTGTTTTAAATTTTAAACCCATACTTTTAAGATAGATTAGTTAAGTTTTTATATTTAGTAAAACACGAATAAAATCATTAAAGTCACTTTTAAATATTTCTGAATATTATTGGGTTATGCTTACTAGGCTATGAATTTTCGTAATAGACAAATCGGAATTGTATTCATGCTTGAATTTCTGCTCAATTATTGGCTCTCCTAACCTGAAATGCTACTTTGTATGCATTTTTATTTGTGGGTATGGTTTCTTTTGGAAATTTGTTGTGGGGTGTTTATTTTTCTCACACGATGGTTTTAAGACCGTTTATGCTTACCGAATATTAACTTATTTTTGAGGCTACCGAAGACTTTTGAAGTTTTTGAGTTTATCTTGTTTTATAGAATATCGATGCATGCACAAGATTCGCTGTTCGTATGATCCAAGAAACCGTACTGATCAAATAACTGCTTCTGTTGTACAAATGAAATTTTTCCTTGGCATTGGCATTACTTCTGAGTTTTCGAACGTCATACATATTCTTTCCTGTGTCACTTTTGCCTTCGTTTCATCAGATTTTCTATGGTTTCGATCTAGCTTTTTCCGTTTTGAATTAACATCAAATGAGGCTGCTGCTTAAAACATTTTCGATTTCCATTTCTTCTATATTGACGTTTGAATGATTGCTTTCATCATCCGAAGATAATTATGAATTGGATGGCTCGATATTCTCATTTTGTCTTTTACGAACCATTTTAACTATTAACTAGGCTTGCGAACTCATTTCAGCTTAACTAGAGCTATTCGAGTTATAGCATACATGGAACAACCAACTTAAGTAAATGTAAGAAACGGTTTGTTTAATATACACAAATGCAATAACAGCTTAAGCTGTTAGTGCTTGCATTAATTTTTTAAATGTATTTAATCGAAAATTTTTGTTACGAAAACTTTGTGTGTTACGAAATTTTGTTTACATATGTAAACGATCATCGTGAATCTCTTGGTAAAGTTATCTCAATTCTAGTTATCTTAAGCGGTTAAGCCTTGTGAGCATAGATATATTATGTGGTACGTATTACGCAAATGAAGTTGGCCCGAACCTGACATTTCTGGTAAATTTCTTCGCTGTAAAGTGTAGCATAGCTCGATATATCCGTTGAGCAATCGTCCCGTCCCGGTCCATAGCCTCGTAAAAAACGCATACCATATCCTAGAGCTATAATGATTTATTTTAATAATTTTAAATTTTAACTATTTCACGTTTAAGTTCACAGATTGTCTAATGACTAATTTACATTCAATTATTTTATGAAACAAAACCATTTTGCTAACAGTTAAGGCCATTGTACATTTGAGCTAAGTTATACTATAAAACACATTTTAGAGTAGCTCAGTTTAGTTCGCTAGCTCCACTTCATGCACATTTGAGCTAATAAACTGGTTTACACATACATTGATATTCCTATGTGTTATTTATAACGCATAGATGATACAGAAAAGACGCCATAGATAAATTGAAAATATTCGAAGCCACACCGAGTTGTACGACACGGGACATAAGGATTACAAATCTAAAAAATTTAAAGATCATATTTGGGCAGAGATTGCTTTAGAATGCCAATGAGAAAACGGTAACTAATGAAAATTAGTTTCTTTGGTTAAACATTTATGGAAGAAAAACTTAGAGATTCTCATAGTCGAATCTATTAAAAGATTAAATAGTAAAAGTGGTCAATGAGGAAATTACACGAAGAAATGGAGGTTTTATGACCAAATGTCACTTTTAATAAAAATTATGGCTAAACGCGAAACACAGTCTAATATTACAGAAATCTCGGAAGATATAATTTTCACTGAAGCGACACAACTAGTGAATTAAATGCTGTGGTAAATACTAAAAAACACTATTTGTGTTATTATGGTTTAATGCCATTTTTCACCACTGTATAACTTTTGTCACTTAAAAAAATTAAACACTTGTAATTGGGTTTCCTTATAGTAACAATTTTATTTCTTTTCTGTTTTTTATTTTTTTATTTTATTCTAAAATAAAAAATAAAATTGTTGCTATAAGGAAAACCAATAACAAGTGTTTAGTTTTTAATAAATAAAACTAAAAGACAGAAAAAATAAGGAAGACAAAATTATAAGTTTGGTAATATCAAATAACAAAAGACGAGAGGACCAAATGGCAACACGAAATGAAATTCGGTAATAACATACAGAACTAGCCAACAGAGCTCTACATAATTTTATTATCTCTATGTATGAAACGCCCCTCACATTTTTCCTCAAGAATTTACAAAAAGAAGCAAAAAGATGTGTATTCAATGTCATTAGTGAGCTCGAAGAACGGGAATAAGACGTCCAGTCATTACCACGAAAATCACCAAGTTTTCAACTATAACCTAAAAATATTTACATAGCGTTTCTTTTAAAATTAACATTGGCCTGGCCTACTGAGAAATCATGTTTGATCTAAATTTTTATAATTTAGGAAATATTTTTTCCGTATTGAAATTGGATAGGAAACATATTCTCAATTTAATTTTGTTTCTGAAAAAATTTACACCAACTGTTTACCATAGTACGCTAGAAAAAATTTTTTTTTGCTATTTAAATATTTTTCCTAATTGCTTTTCCCAATCCAGGAGGGAAGCCCGGAATCGACCTGCAGAGAGACCAAATTCAAATTTAAAGAGATTACAATTGATTTTGGAGTCATACATCGAAGAAGATTCTTTCACAACAAATAGATGAACATTTTATAAATATTATATAACATATTGTGTCATTACTCCTTACTAATATTTCTTACTTTGTTCAGAAGTAATTATTTCAATCGAGATATGGTAGAAAATGGTGTACCTGCATCTAATAGTCCAATCATTACACGAAGATGGAAGTTCCTGCTCCTACGTATACACTAATTTGAAAATATTGATAAAGGAAAAACATTTTTCTTGTTTTTTTAACATTTCGACAATTAATTATTATTATCGTACGATTGACTTTAATATTTCCCCTTCCTAATAGCTTCAAGTTCGAAAAGTTTTTTGTATACTCTTCCTCTAGTTCTTTGGTATGGCAGCCAGTATAAGGTCTCATAAAATATTTGATGAGTTCAAAATCTTTGTCTTCAATCAGAACAAATGGCAAACAATTCGCTTCACACGCAGGTAATTTTAGTAAATTGTTGCGAAGGCTATTGCCAAACAAACTAGTGGCCAAACTAGGTCTTGTACATGTACAATGTCGATATCTAGAAATGTGGAACCTTCACTTTTCGAACGGTGGGCCACACTTTTTTTGGCTTGGTTACTGCGCCTTCTATAGGCCATCAAATTTAGCTACATTTATTTCATTAAAACTCTTAAAATAACGGTACTTGCAAACAATTTATTGAATAGTTCTACACTATCTAAAGTCTTTCTAAAGTGTCACCACTTTTAACGATACCTTCAGTAGAATCAACCAGTTTAATATAGCCTCTAAAATTTTTTTATTAAAAATCGAAAAATCCGACCAATTTCCTAACCGTATAACGGGACAACTGAAGGACACAAAACTTAACAAAAAAATACGTGTCTATTTTTTTGGTTCAAGGAACACGATAAATATAAAATAATTGAAATCGGTGAGGTCGGGTTCAAAAAGTGTCAAAAATATGTTGAAATAATATTTCACTAGTAAAGTGTGAACGTTTCAAATATTTACTTATAGTTATCTTCTGTCCTCTCTGCTGTGCCGTATTGTCTAAATGTAGGCTTAATTCTAGAAAAAATTGAAATATGTATGTATAAAGAATTTGTTAAGCGGGAATGTTTTTCAGAAGAATTGATTGATCGATATTTATCTTTATACGTCAGTTTTTCTTCAAAATTGTGTCGTATTTATGTGTTGATTTATTTGCATTCGTGGTAAAAGAAAGTCGGAACACAACATATACACCATTTCATTTGTTTTATTAAACAATGTATGTTAAGTTAGAGCAGAAAGTCATCCCAAAAAAAAATAAATTATTGCATCAGGCAACATTAAAGTTATTTATTTATACCAGCCCAGGATTTCATTAAAACTATCTAAATTGACATTTTCAGCCCAAGAAATATTAAATCCTCGTAATAAAACATATTGCATGGAAAATAAACTTTGTATTTTCAGAAGGTAAAATTTTAAAATAATTACTTTAAACTAAAAATACATATGAGTTTATAGGGCTTGTCACAACGGTAGGATTGGTTTGAAATTTGTATGGTCGATAACAGACATAATGACAAGTGGTTATAAACAGGTTTAATAAATACAAGTTCTTGCTATTAGGTTTGGTTTCCGGAACTCTTTGTTTCCAGGAGTTATTAAAGCAACTCCCTGTGAAATGTATTGGCCCATTCAAATATGGGCCAATAGCTGCTAATCACAACGGTGGGATTATCTTGAAATTCTTATGGATTTTTCGTGGTAACTGTCAGTTTTGGTTTTCGGAACTTGTTATATATTGGAGCAAACACGTGTGTGCCTGTAGCGCAAATCAGAATGGTACGATTTACTTGAAATTTGTATGGTGCCTAGGCAGTATATTGACAAGTCGTTACTATTAGGCTTGGTTTCTAGGACTCTTTGTTTCCAGGAGTTATTAAAGCAAATCTCTGTGAAAAATATTAACCTATCCCAATATGAATCTATATAGTGCCAATCAAAACGATAGTTGTTTGGTTTTATATATTTTACATGTCATGCTCGCATTTATTAGGCTGATGAAATTTGATGTACAGTCCTTAACAAAACTATTTGTACATTGCAAAAATTTAACAAATCACCCGAGTAAATTTAAAATGTTGACCCACAAATTTACTTAAACAAAAAAATAATTTATTTCGTATAATTTCTTAATAATTTATACTGACATTTATTCTGTAAAAAATTAAAAAATATTCATTATTTCATTACAAATAAAAGCAAAACAAAATTACAAAATTATTTGTGCATAGTACAAATAATCAATACAATTATCTAAATTTCGAGGAGTAATGATTAATTCCAAATTAAGTCAATATGAATTATTCCCACCATTGTTTACAGTCACTTCATGAAGACACTTTGGAACGGAATTTACGAGATTTTCTAGCATTTGTGTTGAAATTGGATTTCAGATATTTTTTTGCAGCGAAAATTTCATTTGGCAGCCTTCCAATTTCTACTACGCTGGTTTTCACCCTCTGCCTTGCACACTTTTCAAGCTGCCCTTAATCTTTTATTTATATTTCTTTATTTTACCCATTTAAAAAAATAGCGACTACAAACTTGTAATAGAAAATCCCGGTAAACCAGTAAGTCGAAAATGATAAAAATGTTAGTCGTATGACATGTGGTTGAAGCTAAAGTTAATAATACGACACCTGGGCCTTTTCATTGTCTATCTATAAGGAACGCAAAGGTATAGTTCGTGTTTTAGTCATTAATGCCAGAAATATAACTAAAACAAAAGTCATTTTATGAAATCCTGGCTTAAAGGTCAATCTTACCATAAGGAATAACAACTGTTTTAGAATTTGAGCTTAAAAATCAATCATTTGACATTCAAAGGCGCTAGTTACAGAACTTTGGCTTATGCGTCAGTTAAATGTCAATGTTAGGTAGTGGATTACAGAATACTGACATAATCAACATATTATACGATGTACTTAAAAATTACTTACAGAAATTTGACTTTAATGTTCAATACTAAGTATTAATAATGAAGCCAGATGGAAATTAAATAATAACTAATCGGAATATTGGATTTGAGGACAGTCATATAACAAAGAACGAAGTAAGTTACAACACACTGACATACTGGGCCTATCGTTCGACGAACTCCGAGGTTAGTTTCACAAAATTGGATTTGCAGTTAGCAGTACGACTGAATGAACGGTCAATTTAGAAAAGTTGTATAAATTTACTGAAATTTGACTTCGGGGTCGGTTATATGACAAAAATAATGTGGATTACAGAACACTGGCGTATGTGTCTATCATTCGATTGACTTAAAAGGTAGTTACACTAATTTGACCATGAAGTCAGTAGTATGGTTGTATATTAAAGTCAAATATGTAAGTTCAAACGTGAAAGTCGGAGTTTAGTAAACAAATAAAATACTTTAATTTCCGTTTTACTGTGTTAAACAAAGTATGTGAAATTAGGCGCATTATAAAAGTTCATCTTGGGGTGTAACAGGTAAGTAAAATTTTTGTTTTCTTAGTAGCAAGTGTTTTTAATTTGTGAGTGTGGTTTACGTGCGTGCGGTACAAGTGGTTTCCCAAATTTAAAATGAGTTTTTTATTAAAAAATAATAAAATAAGAATTAAATCTATTAATAATTTAAAAAATAGAATTAAAAAAATTAATAGAGAACAGTTAAAACAAATTTTACTAGAAAATGGAAAAGCAAATCCAATTAATGAAACACGTGGTGAATCAAGAGAAAACGAATCGAGTGATTGTGCGTCTAATGGTGATATTAGTTTATTAATGGAAGATAATATATTTTGTGATAAAGAAGATTTAAATAACGAGCTTAACGTGCATCCAAACGATAATAATTGCGAGACTTATAACTGTGTGAACAATTTTAATAATCATGATTCTTCAAGTATCGGTGAAAATTTTAATGTTAGAAATGGTATTGAACCATATGACAACCCAGAAATTACATCTTACGTTAAGTGTTTCTTACAAAAGTGGTCTATTGACTACAACATAAACAAAAATTCTCTATCCGAATTACTAAAGTTTTTCAAAGTATTTTTCCCCGATTTACCAATGGACTATAGAACCTTGTTACAAACGCCTCGAAAATTAGAAAAAATTTCAGTTTCTCCAGGAGAATATGTGCATGTTGGTCTAGAAAATAATCTAAATCGAATCTTAAAACAAACAAACTTAAAGTTATCATCATTGCCACGAACATTGCATCTTGATATAAACGTTGATGGATTACCTGTGTTTAGCGATAACACTGAGCATTCATTTTGGTTAGTACTAGGCCGAGTTATTAATATTGACATTCATAATGTTTTTGTTATTGGAATATATCACGGTTCAAGAAAACCTTATAATTTTGGACAATTTCTAAATCCTTTTGTATCTGAAATGAAAGAAATTGCGAACAATTTTCATCATAATGGAGAAAATATTTTGATCAAAATACGAGCAATAATTTGTGACGCTCCAGCCAGAGCAAGTGTCTGCGGTGTTAAGCATTTTAATGCTTTTGCAGGTTGCCCAAAATGTGTAATACGAGGCAAGTTTGATAAAAAATATCATAAGATGTGTTTCAACGGTCCTCCAGCGCCTCTTCGTACAGACTCTGAATTTACACAAAGAATTGATGCGGATTTTCATATAACAGCTTCTCCATTTGAAGAACTTGGTCTGGGGATGGTGTCACAAGTAGCTTTGGATTACTTGCATATTGTTTTGCTGGGAGTAATGAAAAAGTTACTAAAAATTTGGTTTGGAAAAAAACCACTATTTCCAAAACATGTCAAAAGTACGATTTCGAATAAAATGATATTTTTGAACAAATTTTTACCAAATAACTTTCAAAGGCAACTGAGATCGTTAGATCATTTGGCAGTTTTTAAAGGAAGCGAACTCAGAAATTTTTTGCTTTTTTATGGACCATTTGTATTGCAAAATACCTTGCCAATGTATCTTCTGAAATACCTTAAACACTTTCTAAAACTTCATGTTGCAATAAAAATTTTATGTTGCCCAGATTCATGCATTCAATACAATTTTATCGCAGAAAAACTTTTGACAGATTTTGTCACAGAATATGCTGTTATTTATGGATCGGATATGGTTAACCATAATGTACATATGTTAACACATCTTGCACAAGAAGTAATGATTTTCAAGGGATCTTTGGACACGTTTTCTGGATTCTGTTTTGAATCATATATGCATCCTTTCAAAAAACTATTGGCCGCTCATAAACATCCCTTAATCGAGTTTGCCAATAGATTGTATGAAAGCAACAGTGCGTCTTGTCTGACCAATAAAAATGAAAATACATCACACATCAAATTGAACAAAAAAAATATAGGATCCGATAATATATATTCGGAGATCGAATACTATGGATATAAACTTAACAATGATGAAAAAAACAAATACGTCCTCAGTAAGCAAAATAAAATTTATGAGATTATACATTTCATAAAACAAGAAGACGAAATATTCGTATTTGGAAAACAATATTTAGAAAAACGTGATTTTTACATATATCCAATACGTTCTTCTAAGCTTAGCATATATACGTGTCAAAATATTACATTAAGTGCTGAAAAACTACATATTTCACAATTGGAACGAAAACTATTTTCAATGCTTGCACCGGAGAGCCCATCTCTAAAATCATTTTTTCCTTTAAACCGGTTTAGTAGTTTTACAAAAATAAATGAACAAAACTTTTAAATAAATAATTAATAACTTTACAATAGTAGTATAATAAAGTGTAATAACACAAGTTACACAACTAAACTGTCGATTTTTGAGATAACGTAGTTACATCATTTGCAGTTAACAAGTTTACAAGATATACATATAATAAATTGTCAAATGTACAGGTAATACAATAAAACGGACATTTAAATCAAAAACATATTGTTGTCTCACCTGATTAAATTTAACGGTTTATATTCGTATGTATAATTAAATTATGCATTTGTTTATACATTTTCTCTCGCAATTTTTTTGTATACTCACACGAAAAAAACATAACGAAAACAAATAGCTAAAATGGCATTTGTTTTCGTAATGTTTTGTTTCGTGTTAGTGTACAAACAATTTGTTATTATTCTTATATATTCGTACATATAACATTCATATCATAGTTAAAATATTGTCTCACTTAAAATGCTTATGCTTTCACTCTCCAGTTGCACACTTTTAGACAGAAACTGGACGAAAGATAATTAGTATTTTCAGTGAGATAACTATATATCAATCTATTTAGTTACCGTTATTTGAACTGATTAATTTGAACATTTATGTTGCGACTAACGATTATCCGTGTTAGTCTTGTTTGTTATCCAAGCTAATAAGTTACACAATATTTGCAGGCTTTGAAGTTGCGAATAATAGTAAATAATGTCGAATAAAGAAGAAAACAATAATTTTGCTGTGGTGGAGTTTGAGCCGGATGAAAATAATAAACATAAAAGACTCGTCGAGGTAATTAAATACGCATGGCTGACAGATGAAGGCGACAAATGCTTTTGCCCCGAAGCAAAATATTGGAGCTACGAGCTTAAGAATCACGGGTTACCGAGAGACGACTGGGTTAAGTACCCTTGCCGGGTTTTAAAATATAACATAGGTAAACAATTTTATTATTAAAAAATTTCATATTTTGTTATAATTGTGATCAAATCTTAAAAATTATTTTTATGATTTAATCACAATGAAATCCTTAAGGTTGATAAGTATTTGGGGCGACATATGTATAACTTCGAAATTATCGATAAAATTTCGAATACAAATCTCTTTTAATTAGCTTAAAATTAGGAACTGTTTCAATTTATTCAATGGTAGTTTTTGAAAATTGACGAAGGAAAAAACCGTAACAAGCTATGATCGAGAAAACAACCATTTAAAATATTAATTACTTTGGTAGATTGTTTGCTGCTACAAATACACCAGCTCGATACATTTTACCATAGAAATTTGAATTTTAAATTAGTATTTTCTGGAAGGTTTGTTAAATTTTTGTGATTGTAAAATGAAAATCTATAAAAGGCTTGTCGCCAACTGCTGTATTTTTGCAGCGCAACTTTTAATTTTTTGGAATCGCCAACATATTAACAATTCAACAATATTATAATTTTAAATCAAGTTGGAATAGTAACATTAATCTAGTAGCCAGATTTTCGGTATCATATGGGTAATTTGCGACCAGATCAAGGATATGCCTTTTAATTTCATTTAATCCTAAATAAAATGAAAATAAAGGTGAATGGTTCAATTTCAAAATTACATGTCATGTCACCCATTATTACAATTTATTACATATTTTTTCCTATTCATTTATTATTTTTGAAGCCACAATCAAAGCTGCAAATATTGAGTGCAGCAAACGATTGAATTACACCACATCGGAATTGTCGGACGATGAAGTGGCTCAACCCATAATTTTAAACCAAAACAACCCTGATAAAACAACTATTTCCGATTATAATGACCTGTTTGATACAATACACGAGTCAACTATTATAACTCCGCCGCAGGATGAAAATACGAATGTCTCAAATATTACAGAACAAAATCCAGTAAACAATGTAATATACACATTACAATATGACTCGTTACAAACAGCATTGCTACAGCTAGGGGAGTTGAAAAATTTGAACGGGGCGTTATTCTCGGAAGTTACCGAGATTAAAAACTCAAACAGAGCTTTATTATTAGAAGTAACTAAACATCGAAATTCCAACGAGACCATGTTATTAAAAATGGATCACATGCAGTCAACTATGGACAAAATAACTGCACAAAATGAAACGATGATGAAAATACAAATGGAGTCGTGTAAGAAACTGCCAAACTCATCATCGTTTATACCTGTCACAAATATCAATTCTAAAGAACAATTAGATGACTTGGAAAAAGAATTAGAACAAGAAGAATTTTTTCAAAATATGGTATGTACTTTTTATTCATAGTTAATAAGCAATTGATAATATATATAATATACATAATATAACTTAGTTTCCAATTTCACATTGTTCTTATATGATCCCTGCAAACCAGTGGCACTATTCTGGGTTTCCCCAATTGGGAAAAAATATGTACATGTCATATTTGTCTAAATTGTATTTTTCTGGGATAATGAGGGTATTAGGTTTGGTCTAAATATTTTTGAAACAATGTAAAATGGAAAAATTACCAATAACTTTGTTTTGAAAATATGTATTTATAATAGGCCAGAAAAATGATATGAAAATATTTTTTCCAATTCCATATTCCCATGGTAAGCCAGAATAGTGCCACAGGAGGTCAGGTTGCCTCCTCTGAAATAATGAAAATGAAATTTTTCGTCGTTAACAATACATAAGTCGCGTGCATTTTTTAATTAAAATGTGTGAAATCTAAATTTCTTATGGGGGATTCAAATCTACCCGATTGCCACTTGACCCCTAGAAATTAAATATTTTTATTATTATTATTATTTCTTATTGCTTCCCAATTGTAATGACAAGTATATAATTATTAAATAAATCTAATAATTAATAAATTATAGTTCACTAAAGTTCCTGGTACATCTGTGCTCTGTATAGTGTATATAGAATGCGAAGTAGGGTTGCAATTTTAATGAATATAGCCGAAGATGTTGGAAACTGAATATTGCTTCCATTACAAATTCGTATTCACTAAAATTGTGAAAAATTAAATAATTATACATATTATTATATTGTTCTATTTTATTGTTTTATCAGGCGTATGCATACACTCAATATGCATTTAAAGGTGATGCCAAAAAAGAAGTAAATGGATTCGCCAAATCAATTCTCATGAAACTCCTCGATGACCAATTTTCGCAAAAATTAAAATGGGATCGAATAAAAAAACTTGAAGAAGCAAGTGACAAATTGGCGGACGAAGAAGGTGACAATCAAGTTATTGCTTTTAACTATTAAAATATAAAAATAATAATTTTCTTTTAGTTTCAGACAAGATTTTTTTTAAGAAATATCCAAAAATATTAGAATTCATGACGGAAGTTTGTAATAAAAATCGAAAAGACCTTCGAGGATTTTACAATAAAGATAATATTTCGCAGGCAACTCAAGACTTCTTCAAAAGAATAAATTATAAAAAGAAATAATAAGGTTTAAAATGCGGTAATGAACATTTGAAATGTCATTATGTATATATTTTAGTGAGTTTATACTAATTTTATTTTATAATCTGTATCTTTGAAATTTATATACAATATTTTATATTTTTTTTAATTTCATATACATATATATATATATATATATATATATATATATAATTTTTAATATGTGAATGAATATATATAATTTTTAATTTTGTGATGAAAATATTGTGATTTTTTAAAATAAAGGAAATGAATTACCAGATAAGTTTCCTTATTCATTTTATTAATTCTATTTATAAATGTACGTGAAGGTCACCTGCTCCGATGAAGGCACCGGTTTGAAGCAATGCGAGCTGTTTGAGGAGTCTTGATCGTTCGATTCAATAAGTGGTGAGGTACGTGTGACGCTTAAAGAAATTCGCGCAATAGAAAGGGTTTATTCGGACAAATAGCTAGATCTATATAAATATATGTATATACACATATATATATATATATATATATATATATATGTATATATATATATATATAATATATATATATATATATATATATATATATATATATATATATATAAATATATATATATATATATATATATACATATATATATATATATATATATATATATATATATATATAAATATATACATATATATATATATATACATATATATATATATATATATATATATATATATATATATATATATATATACATATATATATATATATATATATATATATATATATATATATATATATATATATATATATATATATATATATATATATATATATATATATATATATATATATATATATATATATATATATATAATATATATATATATATATATATATATATATATATATACATATATATATTTATATATATATATATTTATATATATCGTCTATTTTATGAGGGGCATTTAAGCCTACAATTAGATACTCTTTGACGTCGGTAGTTTGTATACTAACAAACTTCATCTAAAGTTAGAGATAAAGGACCTGAACCTGTTTATAGCATGAGTGTTTGTTTTACGAGTGACATTGAAGCCAGACATCTAATGATCTTTGAAGTAGGTAGTTAGGATACTATTCACTAAGCCTAAAGTCAGACTTTGAAGTCGGAATTATAAGACGTTTATGTGTGACTAAGCAGTTAATTGACATCCGAGTGACATCTTGCACTGGCTAAAGTCTGTTATACGAGTGGAGCTGGCCTGCTTTTAATATATCCTTATATACGGCGTGCCCATATTATTTTCCGACTAGGTTCGTCGACAATTCATATTTCTAGTTTTCGAATATCTCGGCGAATATATGACTTTTGGTTTACCGGGAATAACAACTAAAACGATAACCTGTAACATTTTTGTCAAAACAACATTAATGAAATAATGGATTTTTCTCAATCTAATACAGAATAAATGTCATTTCGAATAACAAATAAATTAAGTTTTTCATAATTAATTCAAGTCATAATTTTAAATTTACTCGAGTGATTTGCAAAATTTTTGCGATGTACATATAATTTTGGTAAGGGCTGTACAATACATGCTATTGAAATTATTTAAGCATATCTTAACGGAAGAGCCTCAACACATTTCAGCCCTATCTTACATTATAGCCATTCCCCAATGACGGGTAGCATTTCAGCAGCCCTTAATCCAAAGAACAGATTCTGAATGGTTTATTGAGCCAATGAGAAGCCATACAGAATATAGTGGCAATCACTTTGTTTTATGCTTGACAATATGCTTTTGAAAAATTAAAATTTCAAAAATAGGACTTGGAGACATCTCGATAACCGGGATTTTGAAAATGGGATTTTGAAATTTGGGATTTCAAGGGTAACCCAATTTTAGTACCCCGTTTTCCAGCCAAAATTCGTCAGTAAACAAATATGCATTCTCCTTAACAAATACTCGTTTAGGTATATTTACCGGATTTTGATATCAATTTTTTATTTTGATATCCTATTAAGCCCGTAATCGTAAATTCTAAGTTTTGCCGTAAAATGTTTCACTTTGACGTATGTAAAATTAGAAAATCACTTTAGGAAATATCGAAAAATTTTCGTAATGTAATCAACCTGTTACTTCTGGAAAAGCGCGTGGTAAAGGAAATAAGTTTATGCAAAAAAGCACATAATTCTCGAAACTGTCACTCTCGTAAATATATATTTTTGTGTTAGGTAATAAAACTAAATTCGAATGGGTAATAAAGTATACGTTACGTGAATCATCCAAAATCATTTAATTTTAAATGCGCATAACTCAATACTGCCTTTAGTCATAAATCACTTAATTTAACTACAATTGTCCATTCGTTTATGTCATTTTCAAGATAACTGCATTTACTTTACACATATTTAAAACTACGATTTATTTTTATCATAAAGTTTATAAAAAAGTAAATCTATTTAATTCATCCTTCTGTTTATTTAGTATAACAAAAAATATACATACATAAAAGTTATGTTAAATTTATATTGACTTGTAATTTAACACCATTCAACTAATGTACAAAAAAAAATATGTATAAACACCAACCCAAGCGCAAACAAACAAAACCAATTTTTCTTACTCGTATTATTCTTCACTCACATGTGTGTATCGTATAAATTTTTTTCTTTTCTATTTCTGTTTGTGTTTTGATGCCAACATGTCTAGCAAAGTCGATACGTACGTACACAACAACAACAACAAAACGACTTTAGAATTACCCAGCTAGAAAATATTTTTGTATAGGAAAACAACTTTGTATAATTTTTATGATTCTTATGGTTAGTTTTTGGTTAGTTGTTTTATCTCCATGCAGGATTGCTTTTTGGTCCCATCTACGTCGCATTAATATCTTTGTATGTCATTTATCTATATGTGTTTATATGGTATATGCACGGTAACATTTATTATATCTAAATTGGAATAACAACAAAAATATTTTTCCTTATCAGTCATATAATCTTTCTTATATTCTTATGTGTAGATACTGTACATAATTATTATCATTGTATAAAAAGAAAAGTAACGTAAATAAATAAATAATGATTTAATGGAATTCAATATTTATGTTTGAAGTGAAAATAATCGAATTAATTATTATGTATAGAAAACACTAACAATATCGTACCGTAACGTGCACTTAATAAGTCTATTTTCTTATCAACTAACAACAGATGTATTTTTTTAAATACAAGTCTAATAAATTCATTTTATGTGATTAGTATGCGCACGTAATAAAATACAAAGTGATTAATGATAATCATGATGTGTTAATTATAATTATTGCGCAATAATCTAGTGGAATGTACATTATGTACATATGTATGTATCGGACCACGTATTCTGATTTAAACTATCGATTGGAAAAGAACAACAAATGTAAATCAGTCACTTACCACTGAATTCTGTAGTAAAGCCTTTTTCGAAACCGATACTTATTCGTCATCTTCTTAAATAAGTGGGGAAAATCGTCCGAATGGGGTTTGCATACTCGTTTTGTTTATATTTTATTTATATTATTTTGGAAAACTCGATTAATTTGACTTAGAACATAGAAAATTACAGCACAGTGAAAATATTACCCCGTTTACACCAGTAGAATAAAAGTATGTAGTAAAAAAGTATGTTGGTGCAAACTCGAACTAAAATACTTTAATACTTTATCACGTACTATTTTGCTATTAAAGTATAATAGCTATCAAAAAAATATTGGTATTATTTGGTAATATTGGTAGTCGTGGTTTAAACTCTACTTTAATGTTATAATACTTTAATTTTGTTTATTATTTTTTTCCAAGTGGCCGGTAAAGACATTTTCTGTTTGGATATACATTTCGACTCTAATTTAATATGTAAAAGGGTTCAAGCGACAAATCGTAAATTGTGAACCAGAAACGAAAAACCTTGTAGAGTATATTAACAACGAAACAGGACTAATTTGGTTTTAAGTAATTAAAGGTTATAAAGAAGCATCTTGAAGGATTACTTTTGCTAAAATTGTTCCCATTCAGAAATTAAAAAGAAAATGGTTTTTTTTGTATTTTTTACAGAAAGTTGGCTGTTGTGCCACTTAGTTGTGCCCTTTGTATTTTATACCTAATTTGATAGTGATTCCGCACTTATGCCATTTGTAGTATTCGATTACAAACATATTTTATAATAATTTTGAAAATTAAATAATTTTTTTGATTTTAAACAAATCTTTTTATTAAAAAAATATAATAGATTTCAGGAATAACATTTAAAAATGAAATAACAAAATGATAACAGTCCTACTGTTAATTGAAAAGTTTTGCCGGGTAATAGTTATATTAATTGTTATTGTTGATCATCTTCTTCATCAGTAACTGATAGAGCATCAATCACAGCATCGCCGATTTTTAAATTAAGATATTTGGAAACAAACTCTTATGGAATTATTTTTTTGTCACACATCTATTTTAAGTCCTTATATTTTTTTTTCATTAATTGGCCATTATAAGCAATTTTTGGTTCACTAATATTTATTTGGATAGCCACTTCGTGTTCAGAGTAATCAGTTTTGATAATCATTATTGAATCTTTCAACACGACTATTTGTTGAATATCCTTAAATTTGATTTCCTTTCGAGGTTTCGATATCGTGAATATTTTACTATTTTTTGGAATCATTGAGGCCCAATCGTAGAAATCAAAATAATTCATAGAAATAACGTTATACGGTTTAGAATTTGTTCGTGCATTTCATAAGAAATGACCACACAGTCTTATTTTTAATTGATTTTTCAATAACTGCGTGTATGAAATCCACTGGCATGTATGTATGACCGCCAACCAAAAATGTAAGAACAATTTTGTCTATGTTAATTGCAGTTGTCATAAAATATTTTAAAAGCCCAATCATTTGTCGGTTTTTATTTTGACCCGGACAATTATCACAATATAACGAAACCGTTTTTATATTTATACGACCGTCCACAGATTTTAAGAAACTATACAAATTTCATTTGCTCCTCTTCGGCCATTGTTTTCACCCCATAAATAACACATTCCATTTCGTGTGCATGTTTCGTAAATCGTAAAGTTATACGATGCAAATTTTCTGTAGTAACCCATTAACATGCTATCCTCTACTGGGGTATTCAGTACCTTTTGTAAATCAAAGCTGGCAACTAGTAAAGAAGAGTCATTTTCCGCTTTTTTTTGTTCAGAAAGGAATTGCTTTTTTAGGCTTCTTTTTGTTTTAAATGAAGATCTATTTCTTGTCGCGTTTCCTCATTTTTTTCGTGTTGTGAGGTGTGGTTCCATTTTTCACACTTGTCTTTTTTTGGTTTATGTATGCCAATATTATAATCTTTACGAAATATTTTTATAAATGTGTCGTATTTAACATAATCACATTTGTCCTCAGTTTGCTTAGTTTTATACATCCTGTATAAATTGGTTAGTGATTTAATGGACGATGGTAGGTATTTACGAATGCTTGATCCGCGGCAATAATGTGATGGTACTGCTGGTAATGTTTGTATAAACCTATCAATAGCCGATTGTATCTCGGGCGATATTTTACGGTATGATCTATTTTCGGTGGGTTTTAAATCCAATTTACTAAAATATTTGTATTTTTCTACCACTGTTCTGATAAACCGTATTGAAATAGCCAGAGTACACATAAGAAACTGCTTACAAACAGGTGTGCCGAACTCATCATCGGGTAAAAACAGTTTGTAAGTATTTGTTATACTTCTTATATTCGATGTTTTATTTCTTTTTCGTTGCACAGGCCCCCCCACGCTAATACAATTATTAATGTATTTCTGTTTACCTTCTAATCCTTGGATGTTCCAAAATTGTTTGAAAATATTGTTACGAATATGCTCAGTGATGGTATTGCATTCGTTGGTACAGGTTTTTCTCTTTAGACAAGGATTTGGTTTCATTATTCGTTTGGCAACAACCTTGGCTTTTTTGTGTGGTATGAAAGCCTGTGAAGTCGTCGCAAGGTATTAGAATTTTTATTTTTTCTATGACTGGCCTTTCCAACGATGTTTTTAGCATAAGGTTCATCTAAAATACTAGAACAATCGGATTTAGAAACCTGAGAGAGGCCTTCCTCATTGTTTAAATCTAAATTACGCTTAAATTCAAGCTGTAAAGAGGTAATTACAGAAACTTCAAAATTAATTGTAAAACGGTTTACAGTGGATAAAGAGGTTCCAATAATTTTAATGGGTGATTTTAATGTAGATGTTAAACGGAATGAAGGGGCGTTTGAGTTTATGAAGCATCATTTCAATCTAGATATGGTTCCGACAAATTATCCAAGTACATTAGGAAATACTTAACATAGATTTGTCATTCACTAGAAAAATAACCCCAGAACTTCTTTCATCGGTTTGTTACTTTTCGTATCATAGACCAATTCTGCATAAAATTGTGATGTAAAATAATAAAATGTTTCAAAAACTATCTTTTTACATCCAAAAAAATACTTACCTTTATATGAGTAAAGTAGTTCTACGCCTAACAACCCCTACGGCTATGTCCCCGAGCAGAGCCTACCGTAATTTTTATTTAATAGTTTATGATTTTAGCACCAGATTATTACAAAAGAACCGTACACTTGTTGAATATAAACTATCTTAAGTTAAATCCCAAATGTTTTCCGATTAATTACATAATCTTTAATCATCATCACACACCACGAGTACTACCATCCGATGTCAACCATCTCGATATTTTTAGCATTAGCGTATTTACACCTGATCGTTACAACACTATTCTGCAAAAAAAATCTTCTTGCAACGGAAGGCACACGGATATTATAAAAATTTAATGGCCGAAATGAGAGTGATCGATACTGACGCGTTTAGAGAAATTTCCATCGTATGACGCGGCAATTCAAAAACAAGAGGGGTTTGCAATAAATCCAATAACGCCGGGTAAGAGGCTTTCATTAACACTACGGAAAGTAAATCGGATAAGAATTTTATAAATGTATATTTTTAGAAAGTATATGTTGCGTGAATTGTTTTAGTTATTTGGCAATAGGTGACAGTATGGTATCAGTCGGGCGATGTGGTTATTGCATAGGTTCATCGACGATATCTTACATCATTCCAGAAAAAACGGCTGAAATCTGAAATAAATTGAAGCCGTTTGTTTTTCCAACCCCACCCACTGAGGCATGGAGCCAAGTAGGATCCGAATTTAATACAAAATGGCATTTTCCCAATTGCTCAGATACTATTGACGGAAAACATAACGTTGTTCAAGTAAGTCGTTATATATTATCTATATCATAACACAATTTATTATTATGTATTATAAATTTGTCTTTCCAAAGCTCCAAATTGAGGTCACGAATCCAGTCGAATGATTCATTCCAATATTTCGGTAGTAATTAGGTGGACCCCCCCCCCGCCATCTCCCCCCTTCCCCTGCCATTACTCTGGGAATGGAGAGCGAATGCCAGTACAATCGTCGGCAATATTAGACAAACTGGATCCATTTATCCTGCTGGAAACGCAGTTACAATTCGAAACAAATTTGCTTTGTGTTTCACATCTCACAGTGTAATACCGTGGCAAAATGTAATCTTACTTGAATGTTAAAATAAAATATCTTTGCTAAAAGTAAAAATAATTCAGTATATGTACATATTTTAAATAAAAACTCGATAAATTGGTTTTATTTTCTCTTCAGACTAATAATAATTATACGAATAAATTAATAAAGATAATATGTACATACTATCTAAGTTGATGAATTTTGCCTCTCGGTTTTTAAATGTTTGGCGATAATTAAAAACGCAATGTGGGCTTCAAGCTATTTATCGTTTGACAAACCATGTGGACGGTTTGTAAAACTAATAAAATTTATCGATATTATTACGATCGCATGGTGGTGTCTTCTTTTGATTAATAGTGTCCTGATGTCCTTTCATTGTATTTATTAAGTCACTGAGCACTGCAGGTACTTCGCGGTTACACGAGCGTTTTACTTTTTTTCGCACCGGTTGATGATGATGATGGCATGGCATCGGCGTTGATGTGGTAAAATGATGACGGTCAAAATCCGAGTGATCCAAATTTTATGTTTAATATCACAAAACGTAACCTATAAGTCTATAATCCAATTTATGTCCCTTTTTTATTTTATATATTTTTCTCTTTTTTACCATCTTCGTTCAGTTAAAAAGTTGGAGATAAACCAACTTGATGAAAAAAAACAGGACTTTCGTCCTAAACGCTATTTTTAACCAATAATATTGGTTTAGAAAAAATCAGAACGAATAACCGAATGAATGAAGGAAATCATGATCCGCCTTTAAACCCACTATGGTTAAACAAAAGTCAAAGAAATTAAATTTTTTGTTAAAACTGCGTGCACATCATGTTCTCCGGTTGTTTGGAGAAAAGTGATTTTTTTAATTATCTCAAGCAATATTTTATTTACGGACACTACATGTCAGGGCGGGTTATTGGCGCCCTAAAACCAATACCAAACCAGCATCTGTTCTCCATGTTAGGAGCGGCTGAAGCGGGCGTCTGTCTTGTATCAAGCGGCTCGCTATATAAATGTGTTCATGGTAGGACTAGATGCCTTAAGATTCTCACCAGTACGTGACCCACACACGTAACAAGCGGGTTGAGCGGCAGGCCAACAACCTTCCCTCATAAAAAACATTTAAGTTATGAACCCTAAACAAAGGCCTCGGATTACCATATCGGATTCATTACAAACTCGACCTCGGAAATTGTACACGGACAACGCTTTAAAAATGGGAACATGGAACGTGCTTAGCCTCTTAAGACCTGGAGATCTCCAGAACCTTTCGAACCAAGCAAAGAGTTACACATTAGACGTACTTGCACTACAAGACCTTAGATGGTCGGGGAGTGGGATCCATGACACCACCAATGGTTACACTTCATTACAGCGGCCATCAGAATGGAGGAGAATTTGGAGTTGGCTTCCTCATCCATCGGCGCGTGAAGCACCATATCATCGATTTCCGCCCGATCAACATGCGGATGTGCACGGTCAGACTTCGCACTAAGAAATTTAACATCACGATCGTTAATGTGCATGCACCCACCGAAGATAAATCGGATGGCATCAAAGATTTATTCTTTGTCGAGCTGGAGGAAGTCATCAATAACATACCGCACCACGACATTAAAATCATCGTGGGCGACTTTAATGCAAAAATCGGTAGGAGTGCAGAAAAAACATCGCACATCGGTCCTAACAGTCTGCATCTAATTAGTAACAACAACGGCCAACGCGTCACCGACCTGGCATTAATGTACAACTTAGTTGTATCAAGTACGTTTTTCCCACATAACAGAATCCACAAAGTAACGTGGAGATCGAATGATGGAAGAACGGAAAACCAAATTGATCACGTCATGGTGTCTAAGAGACACTCGACCAGTATATCTGACGTTAGATCCTACAGGGGTGCAGATATGGACAGCGATCATATGCTTGTCATATTTAAATATAAGTGCAAACTGTCATCAACGTTCAACAGACAAGCACAAAAAACCGTTCGATGGAATGTGGATGCTCTAAAAGACCAAGCGTCACTGCAGAGTTACCAATCAGCTGTCACTAACTATCTAGAGCGGCCTAGCAACAACAAAGAAGCTCCTCCTAACATCCAGGAGCAGTGGCACAAAATACAGTCAGCCATGACCACCGCGGCGCA
This sequence comes from Nephrotoma flavescens, assembly GCA_932526605.1. NCBI lineage: Eukaryota > Metazoa > Arthropoda > Insecta > Diptera > Tipulidae > Nephrotoma > Nephrotoma flavescens. Next base: position 136,463,067 of record OW052221.1, on the reverse strand, counting down.
AAACACTATCGGAAGAAGACCTCCGAGACCCCGCAATGATTGGTTCGATGATCAATGTCGCCTGATCGTCGCAAATAAACAAAAGCTTCGTGAAAAATGGTTGGCTCGCAACACTAGAAGCACACATGCAGAATATCTCCGCGCCAGGAAAGCCACGACTAAATACCTTCGTCAAAAGAAACGCGATCATATGAGATTATGCATCGAAAACATCAGCTTCCAAGCGGAAGTAGGAAATTCAAGGGACTGTTTTGCTAATGCCAGGAATCTCACTAAAGACTTCCACCCAAGAAGTACAGCCATCAAAGACGGGAATGGAGAGTTGAGAACAAACGTGGCTGATGTTCTCTCAGTATGGCAAACCTACTTTCAAAATCTACTAAATCGGAATGACGACGTGACCCCCATTAGAGCAATAGCTCCTCCAGGTGATGAGGTCTTCGTCGAATATCCCACAGTGGAGGAAGTAGACGCAGCTATTAGTCGATTGAAAAACGGCAAGGCACCCGGTCTCGATGGAATCCCCGCAGAATTAGTAAAACTCGGAGGCGCTACCCTTGCAACAAGTCTACACGATCTCATCGTCTGTATTTGGGACCAAGAACAGCTGCCGGAGAATTGGAAGACCGCGCTCATATGTCCGTTGCATAAAAAAGGCGACCGTCTTAAATGTGAAAACTATCGTGGTATAGCTCTATTGAACACTGCTTACAAAGTGTTGGCTAATGTTGTACTTGCCAGACTCATCCCTTTCGCCGAAAACATCATTGGCGATTATCAGTGTGGTTTCCGTCCCAACCGATCGACCACTGACCAGAGTTTCACCATCAGGATGATCTTCGAAAAATGTTGGGAGTACAACATAACCATACATCAATTATATATAGACTTCCGTCAGGCATATGACAGTATAAACCGCGATAACCTTTGGGCCGCGCTCATATGCCTAGGAATTCCAGAGAAACTCGTTTCTCTGTGCAAATTAACAACGTCTGGGTCTGTATGTAGAATTGTAATCGAAGGAACTGTGTCAGACTCCTTTGAAATAACATCTGGTGTTCGACAGGGAGATGCACTCGCGCCTGTGCTGTTCAATTTGGCGCTTGAGTACGTAGTGAGGAAAAGCAACATCGAAACTTCGCGCTGTATATTTAATAAATCCGGCCAAATTCTTGGATATGCAGATGATATTGCGCTTCTTGGCCGAAGACCTAGCGATATCAAAGACAGTTTCGTGCCGCTCGATCGCTGCGCAAGAAGACTTGGTTTGAAGGTGAACAGTAGCAAAACCAAATTTGTATCAACACCCAGGAACATCCCCATGGCAAATCTCGGAATTGGCGACCACAACTTTGATCGCGTTGAAAATTTCAAATACCTCGGGTCAGTTATAACATCATCAAACGACATGCAGGCAGAAATAAAAGCCCGAATAGCTGCCGCACATCGAGTTTTCTACGCCCAAACAAAATTATTGCGATCTAGACATCTATCGCAGTCGTGCAAGCTCGCACTTTATAAAGCACTAATAAGACCTGTGCTGGCTTTCGGAAGCGAGAGCTGGACCATGACCACTAATGATTGTAGATTGTTATCAACTTTCGAAAGGAAGGTCATTCGCTCCATCTTTGGTCCAACTAAAGTCGCGAACAATGAATATCGGATTCGCATGAACCACGAGATAAAGCAAATACTTGGAGATTGCGATATTATCGGATTCATCAAATCCAATCGAGTGAGATGGCTTGGCCACGTGGCAAGGTCCCCACAACAACGGATGACCAATAAAGTGTTCCATCAACAACCAGCCGGTGTGCGTCGTAGAGGAAGACCCCGACTGCGCTGGCGTGACGACGTCGAACAAGATCTACAGGCACTAGGATGTCGAAACTGGAGGTCGAGAGCGATGGACCGAGACGGCTGGAGGACCATAGTGCGGGCGGCAAAATCCCTTCATGGGATGTGAGAGAGAGAGAAAAATATTTTATTTCCGTGCTTTGTGGTTTTAGGTTCCCCTACCGTTGTTGTTTTTTGTTAATTTAATTTGGTTGCGTTCTTAAAGCTTTAAATTCGACTTCTTTTCAAGCACACTGGGAGATGATCTTATTTTTCTTCCATTTATTTAGTTACCACTATGCTATTACCATGCGGTTACCTAAATCTGTACTAGTCCAAGCGACAGTTCCTTGACGTTATTGGTGAATGTTTGATACTCCCCCACCCCCGGTTCCGTTCTAATTCTAGATATACATATATCTCATGTTAACGCGGATGTATTTTTTGGTTTAACTGATGGTTAAGCACTCTCGTTTCCAGTTTAAAGAGGCGTTTCAGACTAATATGAATTATCCTAAATAGATTTTAAAGAATTTTTTTCTGAAAAAAATGTTTGATTGTAGTGGTTGGATCAGTTGCTTGCACATTTGTAAGTTTCATGGTGTTAAGTATTGTAACTGTTAGTCTAATCAGACTATATACTGGGTGTTTTATATCTCCATCAAGGTATATATATAAATTTTCTGTTTGATAAATATCAATTTGTTGAGATACGCTAAGTTCATCTATCTGATACTGAACTATTTCGAGTGGTTCACTCGACAATTCAGCGCTGAATTCATGACCATTAAATGTCGTATACAGTTTGTATACTAATTTTAAATTTTCGAGATACTTTTCCAAATTAAAGGTGTTTTTAAAATGTGCTGTATCAGTCTCGCAGATCTCAGACGATTCAATGTATTGAAGTATAACACCATGGTAAAGGCCACACGTTTTAAATACATGTTCTTTAATCTACTATGTAGTACAACCAACAAATGCTTTCACTAGCAAAGGAGCAAAATGCTCTCTGGTTAAAGAAGTTCCTGGGTTTTCTTTTTGCCATAAAAAAATTTTTTGCCCAACAATTTGTGCGGGGTTTTTATGCAGCGTAGTCACAAGGCTGCAAACTTCTTGTGGAATTAGGACGCAATGCAATAAAAATTATTCACAACGCACTCATAACTCATTTATTTTAAAACCATATGAGTGCCATGGTCACAATAAAATAAATAATTGGAATGTAGTATTGCTTTGGATTAGAATGGAAATGCATCCATCCATTGCCTATTGTCTAAGATACTTTATACCCAGCTTAGAGGTAACGACAATCCAATCGCGGCCGGCATTGTCTTATATGGATGAATCACCATCGGCGCTACAGTTTGACCATTGACAGTTGACACCGGATGTGTACATAACTGATACATTCGTTTTAGCAGCTAAACCCCACCATCAATTTCTTATGTGAGCCGTTTATTTTTGAATTAAGATATTTAAGGGTTTGTGTTTAAATTGATTTAAAAATATTGGTAACTGGTATTAAGCCGCTTTTGTATTTGTGTGACCTTAAACATGTTAGATTACTTAGTGTTATACATTTTATAAATATTACTTGTAAAATAAGCTGCTTTGAGAACCTGCAATGGACTTAAACCACTTTCAAAATTAATAAAAATACTTTTTTATTTTTAAAATACATATAAGTCCATTTTGCGTATTTGTTTAAGATTGTTATAAGTTAATTTTTTTCACTTAATAAACACATTTTATTAAATACTTCTTTTTTATTTCGCAAAAATTAGATTTTTGAAATATTTTAATTAAAAAAATTTGTTCAAAAAGTTTCAAAAATCACTCGATCGATTTCGAGTTGTTAGGTCATCATCAGGAGTATCTGTCTACATACAGTAGATAGTAGCTTGAATGACCTAACAAGTCGAAATCGATCGAGCGATTTTTTAAACTTTTTGCGAAATATAAAACAAGTGTTTAATAAAATGTGTTTATTAAGTGTAAGTGTGTTTCGCCAAGTGCCTACGGCAAATAGTGTAAACAGTATTAATTTTTTCATTTAAATTTACTCAATTATGTTTGTATAACTCCAATATAATTGTTTAGTGATTCTTCTAACTGTTGAATAGTTGTTTTTAACCGTGCCGACTTTTGTGTCTAGCGGTCGATTGCGTTTTTCTCTTGGAGAATTATTATTATTCTTTTTTAAATTAAATTTTTAATATGTAATAATAAAGGTAAACTTATGTATTGCTGATAATTATCATTTCTGTGGGAAGGGGCTTCCTGGATGATATTGCCGTGTAGATGCTGCTAAAAAAACGGACGAATGGAATCTAAATCCAACTGAATTACGTGATTATATTATTTTAACATATGTCATATTTCGAGAAGTTTACAATTTGAATATGCTTGGAGACCTTGCAATCTTTTAGAATGAGCTTGAAAGCTCCAATGTCCTGTCAAGGGTGTGTAGTTACTACCAAAATTTTAATGTGTATATAAATAAATAAATCAATTATTTTTATTAGTGTTAATTCTTAGACTTATTATTTTATAGAAATTAAACAGTAGAAATTGCATTTTTTTTATTTTGGATTTAGATGAATGTATAGATGTAAAGTTTAAAATTAATTAAAAGAACAGTTTTATAAGTTGAGACAGATTTTTAATAGAAAATATGTAATTTATTTAATAGTAAAATTTATTCATTTTTTACAAAATTAAAATAACATTGTCTTAGGAATACTTAAAATTATTAAAATCAAATTATCTTTTATATTCCTTCTCCTCATATGGATTATGTGTGAGATTTGTAAAATATTTATGACGCACTGGAGGTGTACTTGTACTTTCTTTAATATAAGGTCACCTCCTGTGCATGTATTTTAATAACTCCATTATGTCTTTGTACTTAGAAGTTGGAATGGGACGTACATTTTTATAATTTTCTGCTTTAGATTATTTACAATGCGATACTATACTACGCATTAATACATTTTATCAATTTATGTTAAGTAAAACATTCCACACCAAAGGTATTTTTTTTTCTAGTGGACTTGATAGTGGTTTATCAAAATATATTTTTTTACATTTCGTTAACCAGCTAATTTTCTGCTAGGCTAAAATTGTTTATAAATAAAAAGAATTAAGAATAAGAATTGAGATTATTGTTACCATTAACTAATTTTTTTTTGAAAATTGACTTAAACCACTTTCAAAATAAACGGCTCATATGTTCCACGCACTTCTAGCTGCTAGAACGGGGCGGGATTTGAGACAAATAAAAAAATTATTTCGCTTCCGTTGTAAATGGAATCTGAAGTCTCTAAGATGCTCAAATTGTCCAAATTCTTCAGATATAGAGGTCGCCTTTCGTCAATGTGGTAAAAGGACCTGGTACGACCCTTTGAAGGTTTTCCCATAAATGCAAAATTAGGGTTGCCGGGGTAAGCTACATTTTTCTGCTGCTTGGACATTTGTTTCTTTATTATTTCATTTAAAGTTTCTTAAAGAAAGTCCACTTTATAGGTTTCACGTTTCCTTGGCATCGAATGAAACTGAAATTTTTTCCAGATAGCTGTGTCACCAAGACCTTTCATTTGAACCATTCTTCATCAGTCTTCAGAAACTTTAATCGTTCAATTTTTCGAAATTTTATATATATGATATACTCGTATTCAACCGATTTTTCGCAAGCTTTCCACACTACCGTACTAAACATAAATAACTTAACTGCATTTTTGGCCAAATTGAGTTAATGATGCCATTCGATAGCCATTATTAATCTCTATCTTTAACATTAACATTATAAATTAAAAATAGAAACCTGTTATTAAGAAATATGTATTTTAATTTAACACAGAAGGGATACAAGTTTCAAAAGTTTTATATCGATTATCTCAACACTCATTTTTTGAAGTTAAGTCATTTATGTTTAGTACGGCAGCACAGGTAATGTGACCTGAAATGTTTTTCAAAGATAACTATCACTAAGACCTTTGAATTAAATTAGTTCTCAGCCATGACACTAAACGTTTAAATTTTATAATTTTTAGTTTAGTTTGCTTATACGATATATTGTAACGAGTTTTCCCAGCATAAAAATGGTTGAGTTATGATTTTAAAAAAATTAGTTAAAAAAATTAATTTGGAATATTGTTCGTAATAGAAGAAAATAAAAATTTTTTGAATTAAAAAAGATTTTTTTACATCACTATTGTTTATATGATTTATACATTTTTCGGATCGCTATTTCTGCGAATCTGCCTTTTGATTATTTTTCGACATTTGTCGGCTACGAAATTTTATTTGTTACAACCGAATCTTCATGATCGACATTTTTCGGTTGGGGCGTTTCGACTAACTTTAATAGTATATAACGGAGGATAATTTCGGTGGTAATAGCACGAGGTATTGTCCGGTATAATCATGTAGAATTTTGTATAAAAGTGGTTAATAAAATTTAACCTTTTTGAAAGACTTCATGTCTACCACCACCGAGCATCTAAGACACCTAGATCTTAATATATTAAATATAGTCACCTTGCGTGACGGCATACCCTTAAATGTACAAAGCTTAAAAAATATGGTATTACAGTTTAAATGATGATCATCTAATGAGACTGCTGACGGGACAATGATTGTTGGACGATTCTATGCATTAACAAAAAAAAAATCAAGAAATTTGCTACTGAGGCTACTCGCTTTGGGTACTTTCATTTTCTTCAAAATAAATAACAGTGTTGAATTTTAAATAAGTGTGGTGAAAAAAAAATTGATTTTTTAAGGCCACCATATCCAGATATTTCCGTCGACACACCACTGAGTCTCGAATGGCCGGTTGCACAGAAAAATTACTAACTGCCGGTTAGTTGTGCGCTAGTGAAATGTTTTATATGAAATCTGGATAGGAACCAAGCACACAATTTATCGATAAAAAATATCAACATAAAAAATTATTTTTTTAGGAGAAACTGGAGAAGGCAAAGGTTGCTAAACCTATTCTGGTTTTAAAGTGAACCATAACCGTCTAGAAATATTATTTATATAGTTTTGGTTCTTGATCACAAACGAACTTGATTAAATTTATTTGATTCCTTGAAAATATGTAACAATATGTATATTTAAATTGGCTTTATACGCAAGCTAAATATTTCCACGGAATAAAATTTATTTATTTATTTTAATTTACAGTGTTATTTATTCACTTAATAATAAAGAGACTAGACTTGAGAAGAAAAAAATCTATTTACCAAGAGTAATGCCTAGGAATGGAGCGCAAACGCTCCGAAAAATCCCCAGCAGTTGATATCAAAGGTATCATATAGGGAGAGAGAGATCACCGAAATTTTGTTGAATCTGCAAGGAAAACAGCTAGAGAACTGTAAAGCGACCGTGGATCCGTTCGAATTTGATTTAAACCATACAAATATGATCTTAAATGAAGAAAAGCACAAACATATTTTACCTTCGCATTGTAATTCTACAACTTACGACAGGTATAAAAAGAGCACGTCTAGATTTTAGAATGCGTCGTCGGTCATTAGTTTAACCACCAGCGCAAGAGGAAAACAGCCATATCAAGAAAGGTGCAAAAATCTATGCGGGATACAAAATATTGAAGACTTATTATAAATTTTCAATATGCAGCGGTTCCAGGTCGGTTTTGTTTTGGATGACATTTGTCAGTTCGCATTTGACAGTCGTAAAGAGTGGTCAATATCAATTAATTATGGAGTATCCAATACCACAACAACGTGTTGAAATTATTAAAACATTTTATTTTTGGCAAAAAATCATTATGAGCAACGAGGCAAATCTCGATTTGGCTGGCTTTGTTTATAAACAGAATAGCCCCGCCACTGTTGCATTTAAAAATTACTACACCCTCGTAGAGCAACTGTATGTTGCGGCATTTGGCCCGGCCACATCATCTTTGAGGATGCTAGAGGCAATGCAGATGATAACATAGGGGATAACAGTAACCAGTAACAGTTAGTGGTGGCCGATAATTTGACCCCTCCCGATTTCTTTCTCTGAGGCCTTGATGCCACCATTTTAGTTATTTTGGCGTTCTTGAAATGAAAAATCTTGATTCATATCTTGGACTCCATACCGTATTGTTTAGATTTAGTCGTTGTGCAGACCTCACTCGATTGAGAGGAAAAATACTTCATAATCATGTTTATTTACAAAAAAAAATTATTGTTTACAAACAAATTATGATGCGACTTATGATAATTATTTTTGAAAACAATTGTTCTTCTCCCAACTTCTCAAGTGGTTTCAAACCAAAACAAAAAAGTAAATCGAACTAGTTTGAAATAATAATAAATGTAAACATCAATAATTAATTATCGAAATTTGTCCAAATTGTCTACAATTAAAGATAACCTGACATCTTGCAAACCATATTACCCACTATAAAATTAAGCAAAAATAAAAATCGTAGTTTAATTAAAATCAATTATTTATCTTACATATCTCTAACAACAATGTTATCAATTTAGCATCAGATATAATTGTTTACAACAATAACAAACTTGTTTGTACCACATGATTTAACGCATTATGAATTATCTTTTATTCGAGCAATGCATATTGCCAGACATATCACTCATTAAAAATGGTTGGTAGGGGTTCCTTATCATTTCACCTAAATGTAAGTGAAAACACCAATTTCGAGTTCTATTGCGTTTATTTGTTTATAAAACGATGATGTATTTTACGTTTGTGTATGTGTAAGTTTGTACTATTAAAATATAAGCATGGATGTATGTGCCAAATCGCGAGTATATAAGAAGCCCAAAATGAAATATTATTCATTAACGAGTTTCGTTTCAAAGTAAAAACATCAAACAAACGGTGATATTAAAACAAAGCAAAATTATTATTATTTTTAAACACGTGCAAACTAAAAAATATTAAGAATCATGGCTGTACCATTTTATACCAGAAAAATTGTGTCAATCAACTCATTATGGATGAGCGGCAGTAATTCATTAACCCAAAGTGATTTAATTAAAGTTTTGGCAGTTTACATCAGCACCCAAGGGTTAAAAGCCGCCCGATTCTACTTAAAAAATATTTAAACCGAGTGTATTTACAGTGAGCAGTTGGACACAAATCAAAAATAATCATATTATTTACGAAGACAACAATAATTTAAAAAAAAATTGGAGTTTCGGAAACGTATGCAAAACAAAAAACAATATTTCCCAAAGTGAGAAAGTGGTGTGTGAGCAAAACGTGATTAAACATGTATCGATCGAACAGTAAACATTTATTTATATATAGTAAATTGATTTATTGATCACTGTTGTAAGCACTTTGTGCAATTTTTAAAATTATGTATTATAATTAATAATTAATAAAAATCTATTATTATAATGTGTGATTAACAATAATACTAATTTTGTTTTGATAAGGTATTGAAGTGGTTTTTGACATCGTATATTATCCAACTATTTTTACGATTACTAATCAGGCAAGAAAGTTTAAAAAATATTTTACTTCACTTATGCCACCCCCTCCGCCTTGCTGCCTTTATTTTCATAAGTAAACCCGTTTTCGTTATGTAGGTATTCGTACACGCCTGTGTTTCATTATCAACAAATTTGTTTTTTTTTTTGATAACAATGAATTTTATTTTAGGAAAATATTCAATAGGTTAATTGAATTTTACAGGTTGCTGTTCTAAAAATTATAAACACAATTATAAACAACTAGGGTAAAAATAATAAAATTTCAGTTATTATTTACAGAAAGTTTATAGATATTTTGTAAATTTGTAAAAGTTACAAAAAATTCGTTTTGGATAAATAATAATAAGTAATAAAATTTTTATAAAATTGTGAAAGTTGCGTGCAAAATTTTCAAATAAATGTGTAAATTTAATAAATGTATCATAAAATATACAAAATAAAATCAATAAATTCACTAGGGACTTTATAGTTAACCTATGTATATGGTAATTATTACAAAAATACGTTATCAATACACAAATGTTTTGTTCAAATTTGCAAATAATTTTTGTAATTTATTCCAAATTCTTCTGTCACTTTTAATGACATTACGATAACACCAATATTTTTGCAAAAATTGCGATTGGTTGGTGATTCCAATCGCATATCCGACGGGTGAACTTGAAGAGCGACTCAACATCGTACATAGGTCAGCCCATAATTGCATAGAAAGGTGCAACGACGTATTTATTTATTTAATTATTTAGCATAAAGGATAAAGCATATCTTTTCTATCCATACATATTAGTAATAAAAAGTATACTAAAAATAAACTAAAACATAAATTAAAATTTATTTTTAATAAAATCTAACCATAATTTTTTAAATTTAGTAAAAGGCTTCACACGTCTAATCTCAATCGGCACCTCATTCCAAATTGTGGAGGAGGTAAACAAAGGTGATTTGTTGTAGATATTTGATCGGTTAACAGGCAGCATTATTTTACCATTTCGATTGTGCAAATCAAGTGGGAAATTGGATTATGAATAAAGCATTTTTAATTATCGTCAACCGCGGGCCGAACGAGTAATTGAAAATGCTTTCGGATTTTAAGTGCTCACTGGAGAATTCTGCCTACGTGTCTCGAAACTTCTACGGTCTCGGTAGACAGAATAGTTCAGGCATCCCTATGCCTGCATAATTTTTGTCTCCGAGAAAATAAAACTTGCTCTACCATCGAAAGAAGTATTGTCCTTCCAGTTTCGCGGACCAGGAAATTATCACAAAAAATTGAGATCTAAGTAGTTTCAACAGCCATAGACAAAAGAGACACTTGCGGATCACTTTATGACTGATGGCTCGGTCCTTTGGCAGTGGGGCTTTGTATAGATGTGCGCAATATTTATTATAATAAATACAACATTTAAATATAATTTGGATGTACAAAAGAATTCGCAATACGTTTTTGTTATGTTTGAATGGGAATAAAATTATTATACGCAAAGTTATCCTATATTTGAGCAACAACTTTTTCAAAAATTATAATTTTTTGGGTCGGCGTTTTGATAAGGAAAGTCAATTCTACATTTGTCAACAATAAAATAAATTAGAGTTTTTATCGCATAAAGAACCAAATGATATAAATCAACGATACAAAAAATAAAGTCCGATGCTAAATTAATCTGAAAAATAAGCCAAATTTACATTGAAAACGCATTTTATATTTTCATAGATTTTTGTTATGAGTTTATGACATATAAAAGTAAATCGCATGCTTCGTTTGATTTTATTAAATTTTTGTACCAACCGATAAAAAAATTGCTGTTACTTTCAAACCAAATTTCATTAATATTCGAACAGGAATAATATTTCTCAAAGTAAGACCACAATAGCTGTTTTGCTTTGGCAAAGTCTGCTTAGCTTTAAATAATCAATTATTAGTGGCCAATTTTGGTCTCAGCAATATTTGCTGGTAAATTTCCAGTATCGGAAAATAATGGTTCATCATAGTTGGCGTATTTATCAGTAGTAACTAAAGAAAAATTGGCTTTCAATAAAAACAAAAAAATAAGGCTTTCATAAAACCGATTCAGCTTACAATTACTACTGACATGAAAGCCAACTATGATGAACAATTATTTTTTGTTACTCGAAATTCATAAGGAAATATTGCTGAAACCAAAATTGGCCGCTAACATTTTAGTTTTTAAAGCTAAGCGGACTTTGCCAAAGCAAAACAGCTAATTATCTTATTTTATAAAAGCGTGGTTTTCTTTATTATTGCAACTTATAATTCTGATTTTTAAATTTTGATTTATTTAGAATGATAGATAAACCATTATATATATTTTCAAGTTCATTAAATACGTAATAGTATATCACATAGTAAATCACATATCAATAGTTACACAAACAATTAGACTAAATTTTATTATATTAAGTAAAAAAAAAATATTATTTTTTTTTTATTTTGTTGCTTTAGAAAATCCTTATCATCACAATCTTCTTTTCTCTTCTCTTTTCTCTTGTGATACCGTTTATATAGTCCCCAAAGGAAATTCCAAAGCTAGTACCAAATCTTATGAACCTGATTTTATTACATTTTTTTCAATTTTTTTGTCATATTCGCCTATACTTATCGATTATCGATAGGCATAAAAGAAAAGGGTGATCCTGCTTAATCGTTACTATTCTTCTTTAAGAAATGAATTAAAATCTAAAATTACCAAACAAATTCCCAGTAACATTCTTGGTGCTAAAATTATTTATTTGGTGATTTTGAAATGAAAACCCTTAATAATTCATATCATGGATTTTATACCGTAAATCGTAATGTTTAGATTTGGTTGTTGTGCAAAAGTAAGTCGACTCAGGAGGAAATACTTCATAATCATCTTTATTTACAAACAAAATTGTTGTTTACAAACAAATTATGATGCAACTTGTGATAATTATTTGTTCTCGTCTCAATCTCTTAAGTGGTTCAAACCACAACAGAAAAGTAAATCGAACTAGTTTGAAATAATAATTTGTAAACATCAATAATTAATTATCTTTTTTTCCAAATTGCCTACAAATGACGATAACCTTGACATATTGCCCATTATACAATTAAGCAAAAATAGAAATCCTTATCACTTAAGTAGTTTAATTAAAATCAAAAATTTATCTTTTTCAACAATGCTATCAATTTAGAATCAAATACAATTGTTCACAACAATAACAAATTTTGTGCACCATATGATCTAATGCATTATGAATCATGGGCCGACCCATCTTCCATGCAAGTTCTATAGGCTTGCAGACGGTTACGAAAATCGGTCCTAGAGCAGTACGTCCTCGATTTGGCTGACGACTGCGTAATGTAGGCATGTGAAAAGCGAACTGCGAAAGAGTTTGGAGTCCTTAGGCTCCAGAAAAGATTGCAAAGATTAAGTAATAAAAAAAGTGATTTTTTTGTGAAAAATGGAATATGTGGAATATAATGTTTTTTTGTTTTATTTTGCGCGCAATTTTTTTTATCCCACCATGTTTGGTTTCACTCCCGAGAAGAAAGAAAATCTCTGTGCCTTCAAAATTATAGAAAAACAATTGAGTTATCTTAGTTTTTGGAAGAATTATTGACACTTATATGATTCAAGGTAATCTGCCTTGCTAAAAAATTACAAATGCAATTTATGTGGGTAACGCTTCATTTCCGGCCATATGTGTAGTAGACTTTTCGTCGAGACATTGACTTAGCTACACACCCTACTCGTCCCAATAGAACACCCTATAGTCGATAGTATAGTTAGATTGTGTGAGGTTCTTATCTCTCACCTAGTTGAAAGTGAAAACGCTTATTTCGTTTCCAATCGCTTTAATTTGTTTATAAAATGATCATACCCACCTGTATTTTACGTTTGTGTTTGTACAAATTTGCGCTATTTAAATATAATCATGTATGTATGTATGTGTATTAGCTTCCTAATCATCGTATGCGTATATAAATAAAATGCCCAAAATGAAATATTATTCATTAACAAGTTTCGCTTCAAAGTAAAAACATCAAATAAACGTTGATTTAAAACAAAGCAATTTTTTTTTATACGTGCAAAATTAAAATTTTAAGAATCATGGCTATACCATTTTATACCAGAAAAATTGAGTCAATCAACTCATTATGGATGAGCGGCAGTAATTCATTAACCCAAAGTGATTTAATTAAAATTTTGGCAGTTTACATCAGCACCCAAGGATTAAAAATCGCCCGATTCTACTTAAAAAATATTTAAACCGAGTGTATTTACAGTGGGCAGTTGGGCACAAATCAATAATAATCTTATTAATTACGGAGACAACAATAAACAAAAAAATTTTGGTGTTTCGGAAACGTATACAAAAAAAAATAATATTTCCCAAAGTGAGAAAGTGGTGTGTGAGCAAAACGTGATTAAACATGTATCGATCGAACATTAAACATTTATTTATGTATAGTAAATTGATTTATTGATCACTGTTGTAAGCACTTAGTGCAATTTTTAAAATTATGTATTATAAAATTAATAACTAATAAAAATCTGTTATTTTAATGTGTGATTAACAAATATGTACTAATTTTGTTTTGATTTGATAAGGTATTAAAGTGGTTTTTGGTAGTGTGCATTCCCTAACCCCCCACTTATGCCCCCCGCTGGCTTTATTTTCATACGTAGACCTCAGTTTTCTTTATGTACGTATTCATGCATGCCTGTGTTTTATTATCAACAGAATAAAATTTGTAGTTTTTTTTTTTGATAACAATAAATTTTAATTTAGGAAAATATTCAATAAGTTAATTGAACTTCACAAATACCAATCATTCACAAATACCAATCATTCGAAAACGTCTTTTGTTTATTTGAATTCGAATTGTCAAATAGAAACCCGGACCTTTTTCGATGAATTTGCTCTTTCAAAAGCCAGAGAAATGATATTCTATCGTTCTATTCTTTCATTTGCGAATGAACGGTTGGTGGTATCGAATTATCTTTTTCAAAATTTTTGTCTACTATTCCTTTGTTATTAACTTTCAGTTCAAAAAAGATATTTGGTAGGAATAGGCTTTCATAAGTAATTAATTTTCGGTTGTACTGTAATTGATTTCATGCATTGAGAGTTCTGCTACCAAAGGTAATTGGGTGATTGCCTTGAAGTAAAACAGCTCCTATTGAGAAGTTTGGCTGAACCCCTTCGATTGTCAATAAATCTCCCAAATATTATCTTTCATTGCAGAAGACTAAAGGTTCAATCACAATGAAACCGCACCGTTCCGTTTTGTTAATCTGTCAAAGTAGAAAATGTCACATTACATATAATTTAAATTGTAAAACGGATAGGCAAACACAATGGTCGGCGCGAAACGGTACGTGCGGAAGAGACACACCAATTGTATATTTTCGGATTATATAACCTAAACAAACTTTTGACAGACATAAAACAAACTTATTTTCAATTTTACCGGTGACGAAAAATAACATTATTTTAAAAATGGGATTTAGAATTGAGGAATTTATTGAAAAAATTAAATGCTTTCCAGAGCTATATGACAAAGCCAATAAAAATTACTTGAGTGATAAGAGGAAAGAAAGATTATGGGCAAAAATTTCAAAGGAATTTAATATCGAAGGTGAGTATTATACAGAATTAATTGTATACGGTATTATTGTTTATATTTTATTCGTAAGCAAGAAAGAAATGAGGTGGCATTAGAAATCGGTACGTCCGGGAAAAGAAAAAACAATTGCAACCGTCTGGGTCAGGAACGAAAAATATAGAAGTTTGGGAATTGTATTCTATATTGCAATTTCTGGATGATTGTATCAAAACACGAACGCAAGTTTTATTAAATATAAATATCTTAAGTTTTAAATATTTTGAGTTACCATTTCAACAATTAGTTTTAGAATGGTAGAAATACATACTTCGAAGATTCCAGCAGCAGTTTGCATCTTGAGGAATTTGATAATGAAAGCCGAGCCTCCAAGCGCATCATCAACACCAAAACAGTCATCAACAAAAAGGTGCAAAACGGTTCAAGTAGATGAAGTGGAAATTAAACTTTTAGAAAGTCTAAAAAATCTTAATAATAAAATAAATATTGGAGTAAATGCTGAAACAAAGGACAGTTGTTTTCTGAAATCTATTGGATTTTCAATCAAAAAAAAATGTCTAACTACGAGAAAATGAATTATAAGATACTAATGCTTCAGAAAGCTAATGAAGCAATAAGTAATTCAACAATTTATTTTGAATAAATTATTAAAAGTTTTCGTATTACATTTAATTTATAAAATTATATTGAAAAGTAACAGCACCTTCACAACCAAAATATTCCGCCATCTGGCTTCTAATATACATAGCAGCGCGCGCTGAGTTATTTGACCCCAACCGGGTAGATCTCAAAGGTGTTGTTTCGTGCCTCCATTCTCCAGTATGAAGAAAATGTTCACTAACTTCCCAATCCACATAGTTCACAGGGCAATATTTTAGAGCAGAATCGTTTAGTTTGAGGAAATTTTGAAGAGCAATAGTCGCTACAACCACCTTTTCCGCATTTTCTGGAAACATTTTGAATGTAGTTTTTAAAATGTGCCAACATGCTACTAAAATACCAAAAGCATTTTATATGACTCTTCTAGCCCTTGACAGTCTATAATTAAAAACTTTTTTTGATGATAATTGTAATCCAGGGAAGGGCTTCATGATATAAGTTTTAAGCGGGAAAGCGGCATCCGCTACATAAAAATACGGCATCGATATACTCTATTTCGGTAATTGTCTTGCTTTGGGAATTGACGAGCTTCTTTGTTGCAGTTTTTTGCCAAATTGCGATTCACTAAATACACCTAAACTATTTGTTGAATTAATAATCTTATCTTTATTGTATTACAAAGCCCCAACACAAATATTTGAAAAAATATAATTATATCACATGCTGCTAGTAGGACGATGCTAAAAATTTTTTTGTAGTTGAAGTAGTTTTTATGGCTATTCGGAGGGCATTGAATGGCTATGTGTTAGCCATCAATGGCACCAACACGCAGTTAGGCATGTCACACATCCTATTGAAGTCATGAGCAATTTGTGAATAATCTGTATGATTCGGAATTGCAACATAGGTTTTAGATAAAATCGTCCAGACTATTTGACATGTTTCCAAAATTATTTTTCTAACTATTGTTTTACCCATTTTGTAACTCCACACAAGAAATTTAGGAAACACACCTTGGGAAAGGTATCTGTAATTTATAAAATTGCTTAATTATAAATGTTAACTATACTTTTCTGTAAAACGAGATATTTTGGGATACTTACGATAAGGTAAGCGCTAATCTACATTCAAAATGTATTGGACGTCGAATAGAAAAATTTTTCAAATCGTTTTGCAAAAGATTTAATAGTAAATCATACACTTGTCTTGTCATTCGAGTATGAAAAAAATTCTTCTGGGTGGGTCCATTTCTTTCATTTTATCCTACGTTGCCACAAAATAACCATCAATATTTCTGCTTTCATTTATTCGTCTCACAAACCATCTTCTTGAATTATATTTCCGCTTTTTGTATATTTTTTACCTTTTATACAACACATATAATGTACGCAAGAGTTCACACAACTTTTAAACAGCCGAATATTTGGCATTTTATTAAATATTTTGTAGATTTGATAATTGTTTTTAATTTTCTTAAATTTTTTCGCATCTGTCAATTTTACGAAACGATGCGGAAACATTGTGTTTGACAATCCGTAAAGGCGGCTTGACACGGTTTGGTGAGGCGTGGTGCGTTTTCATTGTGATTGAACCTTAAAAATCAAAATGTCAAAGTGTACGACACAAATTTTGTTTATAAATTCTCTTAGGGTCGTATCGACAGACGTGACTACGCTTTTTGACTGTAGTCGCGAATTTTTCGAAAATGATATTCTGAAACATTATTTTTAAACGCGGCTAAAGTCGCGAATTAATTCGCGAATTTATTGTTGTTTTTAAACGCAACTAAAAGTACAACTTTTCGAAAACAACAAACCAACATAATAAAAAAAAAGATTCAATTATCTTTCAAAACAAAACCAATTATTTAGATTCAATTAAGTTTTCTATAGAAATACCAGTACCATTTATGGGGAAGTACAATTTTTTATTAGGAGTAGTCAGATGACGATGATAATGAAAACAGAAATTCCTTATTAACTTTTAAAAAATAGAATACAATATCCTTTTTCCGGCCCGAGATTACAATTGTGTACGTAAAAATCGTGTGCGAAAGATGATATTGATAAGCACAAGTACGCACTAACCATGCCCTTTTTTTTAATTATAAAAACACTAGTATTATGATGTGAATGAAGTAATAGCTTTTCAAATGAAACACAACAAATAAATTACGAATATGACAATTGATAATGTAGTATTATATATGTACATATGTATGTATTAAACAAATTATGATCGAAATTCGGAATAGAAAATTCGGTGTCAAACGTCAGTTGTTACCGCGGTTAAAACCATCGATATCTACGATTTTTATCCCGGCTACTTTAAATCCCGGCTTCATTTTGACGTTTTATCCTGGTCTAAAAATAATAAAAAAATGGCTTTAGTCGCAGTTGCGATTTTAGATTCGTCTGTCGATACGACCCTTAGGGTGTTTTTCAAACACCGGCTTATTACAGACTTATTTGACGCCATATTCAATAAATCGGTCAAGTCACAAAAATTCATTGTACCGACTTATTTGTGACGTAATAACAAAAAACAAAACGCAATTTTATGGAAAAAAATTTCTTGACATGTTGGCCACTAGATTTGAGAATAAAAACTGTCTGTAATACATTTACCCCCCGATTCTAACATACAGTCACAGATGTATTTTCAGTCTTAGCGAAAACTTTTGTCTTAACGAAGGCTAGATAGTTTAAATTCGTATTATGCACATTCCTTATTCTTATCTGTCAGTAGTCTTAAAAAATTGTCTTCGTTAATATCAGCGAAATTGGTGGTCTTAGGAATCATATCTTTGACATTTAAACAAACAACAATAATTATATGTATTTGACTATTAAAAACAGAAAAATTATTCAAAATAAAATATTACTATTTTATATTGGTACAATACTCTTAGCATCTAGATATATAACATAAATTTGACTTTTTTATCAATTTTGAATTGAACTGTCTTTTTTCGTTCATAAATTTAAAACAATATGGTAAAAATTTGGTTTCGAGAGCTCTACAAAAGTCTTTGGAGAGTTTCTAATATATTGTTTAAGACTGCTGCCTTCAGAATTTCAATGAAGGCTTTAGTCTTAAAAAAAAGTCTTCACAAGAACGTTTTAGCTAAGATAGTCTTAGTAGTCTTATCGTCAGAATCGAGGGGATAGTCTAGATATAATTTTAGAGACATTTTTGTGTAGGCGCACTTACACAATTACTTATTCAAATAAGTCTAGTCGCGAGGTGACTTATTTGAATAAGTCGATGTCCATAAATTTATCAATGTTTGGAAAACAGCCTTAACACAGAATTCATAAGTCTTTTTAATATTCCTTGAGTGTTTTTCAGCCCAAAAGGCATCCTGATGTACTCATAATGTCCAAGGGGAGTAGAAAAAGTAGTAATACGTTAGTCTTGACCATGATCATAATTTGATGGAAGCCTTTTGCCAAATCTGATGTCGTGAAATATTGTGCACGACCTAATTTATCTAAAATATTTTCATTATTTGGAATTGGGAATTTATCATGTACTACGACGATTTCATTTAAATTGCCACAATCAATCATTATTTGCCACTTCTTGATATTGTCTACTTTTTTGGAATAATCGAAAGCGGAGGGTAATACGGCGAATTTGATTCCTTAATGATGCCTTGCTTCAACATATCTTGTATTTGTTTTTCAATCTCCTTTTCATAAATTCGTGGAAACGTTTCTTGTTTCAATTTTAATTCGTGACTTGCTTCGTGAGTGAACGTCAAATTATTGCTTTCACTATTGAATAAGCTTTTTGTTAGTATTTCTTTAAAAACAAAAAATGTCTGTAAAAAATGGTACTCATTATGACATCATATTTCCTGCTCTCAGAAAGAAAATTTTCCAATTGAGGATTCTCGTCTTTATTAATTCTTTTGGGATTGGTGACAAAGTTTCTTCGAGTTATACTGTAAAGAGTTTTTCAGGGCTACCAGACTCGTCTCTGACCCGGTATCAGTTAAGAAAATTATTTTAATATTATCAAATGTTAATTTTAGTATGGGGAGCTGGTTGGCGGAGGCTGTTCTTCAAAATTTATTTCTTTGTTAATAATATTGCCTCTAGTGATATTGTCAATTTCCATTGGTTCTACTTGTCCGGGAAAATTGTTTGGTTCTATTCTATTAAACGTGTTCCTATGCTGTCTTGATCTGTTATTGTTAAATTGTTATTATCTGTTAACGTTCTGTCCGTTATTGTATTGATTGTTTAGGGTGTGGATTCGATTATTTATGATGTCGATAATTGTGAACTGAAAGCTCTTGATCGTTATTGTCAGTTGTATAGAGTGTACTGCATCAAATAGTTATATATTCTACATTTTGAACATTAAATTTAGCGCTCGTTGGCTTTGAGCATTGGTTTAGATTTGTTGTCGCCACTGTGTAAACAGTTTACTCTTTTACATCCTGAAACTTCACAATGAAAATTTTCCAAACTGCAGGAAACGTTAGGCCCACAAATAATATAGAAACCGAGTTTCTTAGTCTCGTTTGTAGAGGTATTATTAATTAAACTCCTACTAATGCGTTTAAATCTCAGCTGATACAAAACAGTACGAATGTGTTAACCTCAGACTAACAAGCAGCCTCAGTTAACAAGGTCACAAAATATTTATTATTCTGGAGAAGATACTGCGCTTTAGTCCTCGAACGGGTAGGGCAGTTCACAGAGCACATAAAAATATGCAAATATGCGCAATGCAAGAAATGCGACGACGTTGTAATGAGCATTCAAAATGAGGCGTCTAATTCACAAAAATTTAATAAATTGATTAAAATATTAAAAAAAATAAGTAAATCAAGTGTTAACGACTACAGTACTCACGATTATTATTGTCAAAATGTCGTCTAATCGACAGCAGAGAATCGAATATTTGACTAATTGTCCGAGTGCACAAGGAAGCCATCTATTGATCTAAAATTTGTAGTATACCCATCGTTCCCAAGTCCTGCAATGGAAGGACGATTCAAACGAGATTTATTTAAAAAAAAACGTTACGAGACAACACAAACAATTGAAATATTGAAGCAACATGTATTATTAAAATTAACGACCTATCACCTTTCGTTTATATCCCTAAACGAAAATGATTGTCATCATGGAAAACCCCAATAAACAAATCAACTCATTATACATTCACAAGCGATCTATTAATCATAATTAAACGTTTCTTCTTCCAAACAAAACGGTAATCTTAAACCCAATTTTATTTATTTTTATTTAATTCAATTCATCAGCTTCAAAAAAAAAAATCATAATTTTTTTCTCATGTCAATTACCATAAATTTTCGATAATCTCTTCCGATCGTATTGATGGTGATCACCTCAAAAATAAAATTATGCAAAATATCTCACATCATTAGAGATTGAATTTTATTTTGTAACACAAATTTTAATGTTTGTTTATAAATCAATCATTGTGCACACACATTACGTCGGGTTAAATGGGATAATAAATTAGAGATTTATTCATATTAGATCCTTTTTGAAATAGAAAAAAAATCACTGGTGTCATGGGTAATTGAATAAAGATCTCGTATATTTTGGGTATGCAACAAAATGTTTTGTTGATTGACAGAATGATGATAGTTTTCGGTTTTTATACAGTTTTTTGTTGTGTTTGTAATTGATCCTCCTCAAAACGAGGTGCAAGTGTGCAATTCATATACAAACAATAATGAAAAAGGATAATCGGTTTTATATTTGGGACTTTTTTACCTGAGAGAGTTTTCATTGCAGTTGAATTTTGTTATAATGCAAAGTAATTTTTATTTCACAAAGATCCTAAGTGATCGTTAGTTTTTTGCTTACCGCACCCTAAGTTACGTACAAAGCAAATATTATACCTAAAGATTTTTTTCTGTTGGAAGATCCTTTTTTTTTATCAGACCTGTCGTAATTTAAATAATCAAAATGATGATCTTAGGACCAGGTGGATATTACAGATCAAGTTTATAAATTAAACCATTTTTCTGGCGCGATTTTTCATTAATAAAAAAAAAAACATATTCCAGTCTGTCTATTTAGACGTGCTTCCAACAAAACCCCAAAACTAAACATAATTTTGTTTAATAAGGTACGAGTATAAACAAAACCATAATTAATTGATTTAAACCGATAAAATTATAATTTTGTTTGGTGCGCGGGGTTAACAAAAATTTAACCGTGTGAATTTCTACATCTGAATCAAAGAGATGTATCGTGATCATTCGAAATCAAGGCAAATTATACCGGGTCGTGTAATTGAGAATAATTAGTATAATTGTTTTATGATTGTTTAGAAATTAGAAAATTTGATTGTAATAGAAAATTATTAGGGCGGTCATTCGTTTATTCAATTTATAAACATAAATTTAATATCATGCTCATATTTTGATTGATATGAGTACGAGCATCATAATAATATGTAGGGTGATTGATATAATTGGAATTTAATTTGAGACATAATTTGATTAGGAGACAAGATTATAGCTTTACATTACTCGATTTGCACCGACTTGAGCGTACTATTTGTTTTATTGGGAACTTCAAAATACTGCCAAATTTGTAGTTTCTGTCTAAAAGATTTAAACGGCAGTTCATTAACCTAGAGACCTATATATAAGTTATTCCTAGTTTAAAAAGGAGACCCTTGATTCTAGAACATAAATAATGATATGACTGTGTAACTTTTAATTCTGCAGAAGTCATATGGCTTTACCGTACTCTTATACTGGTATACTTATCATAATTTATTTTGATTTTTCAACTCTTGGCAAGTATGAGTTGCAGTGCAGTTTGAGTGCAATATTCTTCTTCGCTAGCGCGACAACCCATGAAAGGATTATGAGGCTTCAACAATATATAATTTAATTTAATAATTAAATTGTGAATCAAAAGGAAGGTCATTCGTTCCATCTTTGGTCCAATTTTAATTTTATTTAACATCTACTTTTATTTTAAATTTACTGTACTCTAGTTTTTGATGTTCACATAGCACGCACCAAACGAATTACACTATTTTTCTCCAATATACCACAGCAACCATTGCGAAAATGATTTACTATACGTTGGTAGTCCGCGAAGTGTGTATTTTAGCAGATCTCTTTTGTCTAGCCTAAATAACAATTTTAGAATATTAAATTGAATTCTCTGGTTGATTGACTTAAAGTTTCATATTTTCAACATATATTTTATAAGCATTTTGAACGCAGTAGAACATTCTACTAGCCGTGTTCAAAATGCTTCGCATGAATCGATTCTGAATTATTTGAAGACGTATGATGCATCTACCACCAAAATAATTGTATTGGTTTACTGGTTCGATGTCACTAATTATATCTGCATTACTCGTTTACGAAATAGTCAGTGATTGTTTACGAAGCCTGCTTCTAGAAATGTGGAGGCCGAAATAATAACTAAAGTATCATCTGCAGACATATTTATTTTACATTTTTTATAGTGACGATGTGAAACTTTAAGCTTTCATATATTGCTGTCCTTGAAAATAATTAGTAAACCACTCTAGTTCTTTTCCAAGAATCTTCGTAATCAAAAATGTATTATTCTGGATTTCCCAATAATGGAATATACAAATTAAAATGGAGCAGCGTTGGTAGTTTACCAAATTTATGTCTCGTTTGTCTCTAATTCGCTTTTGAATAACCAATATTTCTCAAAGTTTATTAAGCTCCCAAACAAATATTGCGGTCCACACATTTGTGCGATACATGATTTTCCACCATATTTTCAGCTCAATGTGATGGCATAAATGCCAAACGGTATATACTCCGTCGAAACTATATGAAACAAATTATTCACCAGATTTTAGAATGCAAATCTGCTACCAAAAATTAGAAGTTTTATTTAAGATTTCAAAATTAATCCCGCCCGCATAAAATTTTATGTAATTTACAAAAACTATGTAACAAACGTGAAAACGCTAAAAAGTAACTTAAAATATTGTAAAAATGTGACAAATGTTAGACGGCCAATCAAAATTATTTTTAATAATTGGCTCGATTTTGGTATCTTCGCGCCCTTGGGCATTTAACTCCAATTAAGTACTTTAGGATTCATGAAACGTATCCTTTCTTCGTATTTTAACATTGGCAGGTATTTAGCAGAGAAAGTAAATATTTTACTTTGTTCACCTCCAAATTCTGCCTCTTGATATTCTTCATCTAAAGCCTGTAGGCCGGGACACAAAATTTCCGAAAGATGTGGAAACTTAATTTGTTTCACGTGATATAGGTATATAGGTAAAAGCCGGTTAGCTAGAGAAATATTCAATAATTCGGAATGAATTAAAATTAATTAACATATAAGAAGCGTATACAAATTTTAGTTTGTTGGTGGACTGTTGCTCATTTCTTTTTGTTCATGTCACCTGCACTCATTACTTTTAGCTGGTCTTTGAATTTATCTTCAACACCACCCATTGGACTCGCCTTGACCTTCTAGTTCGGGCCAGTTAATTTTCTCATCGATAATTTCGTCCATTTTCAATTTATTATCGTCCGTAACCTTAGCACATAGTAAGCATAGTTAGCACACAACGCGAACGACTGGTATGTGCATCTAAATACATATAACAATTGCTGGGCAAGTCATCGTATTTGCACCTTCGGCTCCAAAATCAACCAAATATTTTTTAAAATTTATATTTTTGCTTTCAAAAAATGTTACAATTTTATTATAATGAGAACTAGCATCACATACCTCGACTTTTAATAAGCCTAAAAATAAATCATGTATTTTGCCGTTAAATTCCGTTCGTGCTACTAAACTAAGTAACTTTGTGCCGATACATCGGTTGGTTCATCTATGCAAAGCGAGAAATAATTGGACTTCAATATTTCACAGAGATCATCTAGGTATCGCACCTATGATCATCTAGGTATCGCACCAATGACGTTTTTCATTAATGCCGTAGTTTTGGTTCTCTCTTTGAATCTCGGAATCTGGCATTGCAGATTTTAGCATAGGAATAAGGGACCACCATCGTGGCAATCGAAATGTTGTGCTCCGCACAAGACAGTTAGTTGCATCGCGGCTTTAGCCACAGCAAGATTGACTTTCAAATTCCCAAAATTTTGGAGCTTGCTTGATGCATTTTGATAGCATTTAAATTCGATAAATGCTTGAATGTTCTCGCGTGTTGTTTTAAATCCCGGATTTCACAAGAAATCTTTAGTTCGCATGAACATATTTTACAATAGGGCATATTGTTTCCTTTCCTGAGGCATGTTCAAGTAAAGGATCATCTTCCCAAATTTTTAAATATTTTGTAGGTTTTTTTATTGGACACTATAATAATAAAATGAAAATATAAAACTTTTACAATTTTAAATAAAAAAAATAAATTCTATTTTGTTGGAATGAAGAACACAACCTCTACGCACCAACCTCTGCATTTGTATTCGTTGTTTCATTATGTTCTAATTATTAATTAATATTTAAAATTATTAAATATTCTGTTATTGCTTAATAACTTTAACTTACCAAATTTCTTAAAATATGTATGTATAATTTTAAAATGTATCCATAACGTGGCTCGAGCTTTATTAGAGTATTTGGCGGTTGAGCTATAATCAGGTAAATTGTTTACTACGGTAAAAGTCGGTTCTGGGAAAGATTTTTCGATCAGTTCGTCATAGAGCTTTTAAAAAATAAATGAATTTATCGAAAAATTTACTTAAAGTAGATGTTTACCTATTCTTTACAACGAAATTTAAATCTAGTTTTCGGTAGCAGTTTTAACGTGAAAGTTTCTAACATTGGATGCTTTCAGGTCCCCTATCTTGAACGTGAAACCCTCTCTAATTTGATTTGTTAATTTCATAGTGCTAAAAATATTCCTAACGTTGGCTTCTATTTTACAAATAATTACAAATAGTAATTGAATCAAGCCAAGCTAATATAACGGATTCAATACTTTTATTTTATTTCTTTATTCCATTCCGCATCAGTTCTGCAAAATCTTGTGTTGGTTGTCTGAAATGTATGTGAAGTTGGCCCAAATGTCAGCCCAAAAAAACGCAGTGGCACCACGAAAACTATAATTTCTGTCTCGTATGAACTGTCAGCCCAAAAAAATCGTATGTCAGGACATTTTAATGATATCAGCCCAAAAACCAAATATATTTTTCAGTCACGTATGAACTGTCAGCCCAAAAAATCGGATATCACGACATTTTAATGTTGTCAACCCCAAAAACTAAAATATTTCTACTTCGATGGTTTCTCGTAAAAGCTAGAATCAGATCTATCCTAAAATCGTAATGAGACCGATGACCAACGACGAATAACTCAACTTCCATTGAATATTATGGTTGTTCGTAAAGCGGCCGAATATAGACCATTCTCGGTATGAGAACCCCATCACAACCTCCTGAAAATTCTAACTCGTAAAGGCTAGAATCAGATCTATCCTAAAATCGCAGTAAGACCGATGACCAATACCGAAAATCTCAACTATCATTCAATATTATCATTATTCGTAAAGCGGCTAAATATAGGCCTTCCTCGGTATGAGGACCCCATCACAGCCTCCTGAAGCTTCTTACTCGTAAAGGCTACAACGAAATCTGTCCAAAAATCATAATTAGACCGATGACCAACCCCAAAAATCTCAACTTCCATTAAATATTATGACTGTTCCTAAATCGGCCGAATATATGCCATTCTTGGTATGTGGGCCACATCACAGCCTCCCGAAACTTCTTACTCAAAGGCTAGAATCAGATCTGTCCGAAAATCGTAGTGAGGCCGATGACCAACGCCGAAAATCTCAACTTCCATTAAATACTAAGGTTGTTCGTAAAGCGGCCGAATATAGGCCATTCTCGGTATGAGGGCCCCATCACAGCATCCTGAACATTTTTACTCTTAAATGCTACAACCAGATCTGTCCAAAAATCATAATTAGACCGATGCACTCTCAATCTGAACTTCATTAAATATTATGGTTGTTCGTAAATCGGCCGAATATATGCCATTCTTGGTATGAGAACCGCATCACAGCCTCCTGAAGCTTCTTACTCGTAAAGGCTACAACCTGATCTGTCCAAAAATCATAATGATGGTTGATCGTAAAGCGCTGAATATAGGTCATTCTCAGTATGAGGATGTATAGTATTATGTATATGTATATTAAAATAAAACTATTTATGAGCCTAAACGCCACAAGTTAAAAATGTCATTCTGCACTCTTTAATTCATGCATACTAAGGCTGCGTGCCAAACTTAAGGTAAAAGTCAATTTTAAGTAAATTTTTCGGTAAATTCAATTATTTTTCGAAAGCTCTATGGCAAACTGATCGAAAAATATGTCCTAAATCCGATTTTTACCGTAGTAAATGATTTGCCTTAAGTTTGGCACACAGCCTTAAGCGATATTAATCCTCGAACACGTTCGGTGTTAGAAACGAATTTTTGCTATGGTCCTCGGTAATTGAATCGTCCCTACTTCGTGTGGACTTCTAGAATCACGGTGCCGCTAAAATCATCGGCTTGAACAGTTTCGACAATTTCAGTCAAACAAAAAATCTTTTTACCAAACGTGGAATACAGCCAGAAGCTAAACTGTTGCTGTACATCTCTAATTTCTGATTGATAATCAAGACACACATGACACAAATGTATTGTACACAAGTTCTGAATGTACAGGATGACACGTCTAGACAAAATTAGTTTCGTTTAAAATGTGTAATAATTATTACAATTAAATAATAGGAATATACATTTTAGTATCATTCTATTTGACATATCCAGCAAAAGTTCTTGATACAAAGCTATTTACAATTATCCAAAACAGAATGGTCTGGAAAATGACCACACACCAAATAAGGAAAAATTTAAACCAGGATTTAAAAACGATTACTGCTGTTTTCCGATAGATTATCGCTACGACAACGAGACCTTTTGCTGCATAACGAAGTACGAATTTTATACCAATGCATTTCTCTTGTCAAACTTGATTAAATTTTGCTTCAAGGTCGAAAATTTTTAACTGTAATACTTTTTCTCCTTTTAATGAAAAAGTACTCTCGTGTTTCCATATAGTTAATTGTAGTCTTCCAATAATACATGTTGCTTTGCACAAAATTGTTTTATTTAAATTGATCGCCCAGCACACGACAAAAAACAGAGATAGATTTTTAAACCACATAAAACGAGGATACATGTTCCATCTTTCAACAGAAAATTGTCGAATTTACCGAAAGTTTTACCTACAATTGGTTTTTGCTAGACGATTGGTATGCATCCTTGGATTGGGCAAACAACATTTAACCACCTGCAAGTATCATTTCTGAGTTTAGTTTTTGAATAACATGAACACTTGACTTGGTTTGTCGATAAAAACGAAAAAAGTCTGATTATTAATTGAGTTGCGATTTTCATAACGTTTTTATATAACGTTATGCCCCAAAACTTTGCTTATTTAACTTTACTAAACTACATGTTGAATTGAATTATAAATTAACAAAATATAGTTGGATTTTAATACGAAAGTGGTAAGCAGTCGGTCGGCAATCTCGGCTAATCTCGATTTAGTTTATAATAAAGTTACGCTTCACACGTTACGATGAATAAAAACTTTTAATTAAAATCAATCAACAATCTAAACTGATATCGTTGCCAAAATAAAGATAAGCATATGATCATGAAACGGTTATACCTGATAATAAGGCAGTTCTGTGTCATCAGTTTTTCATTTATTAATCAAACGAGGGTTTTCGCTGGAAAACTCCTGACATTATTATAACCCCAACATCAATCGAGTTCAAGCTATTGTAAAAGGTAACCCAATTAAAAATCCGCTGTATGACCTATTTAGTGGCTGTAGTCAAATTACACCTTCATTAGTCATTACAACAAACATTTAATATCTCATTTCAACATTGCATTTTAACTACTCAAAATTAATAATAAAGTTACATAGAGGGTGAATCACTATTCAGATAAAATTTCAATTATGTATATTAAAATAAATTGTTAAATTTCAAAATCAAAACAAAACAAAAACTTTTTAAATAGTTTGTCAAATAAGGTAAATTCAAAATCGAATATCGTGTCATACAATTAAAATGTCTGACGCTTACGTTAAGTATTCCTAGAATTTCATCATTCTCTGCAACTTTCACCTCTATGTGGTGGTGTGTTCCTACTGCATACATAGATTATCGTTTTTTGCAAAGAAAGTTAATAATTCTTGCGTTTGGTCGTCGTCGTTGCCGCTTATACATAGTTCGTCGGCATGAACCAATACACATGCATATGCGCAACTTTAGAATAAGATTTAAATTTTTATTATCGCTGTTTAGCTATCTTTGAACAGTAATGAGTCATGCATATCGTTCGATTTCTTTGTGTGTTATACAAGTAATAAACCGGCAGAAACTTTGCTATAGAACAGGGAACAAGTTGAAAATTTATTAAATGTTACACGTAATCTTGTTAAAAGGTACACGGGCACACAATACAAACACTTACTCATACTCAAGACATTTAAAAGTTATAAACAGTAAAAAATATCGTACGATCGAGGATTGTCTTTTTGTTGCTGTATAGCGTTTTATTTATTTATTTTACCATAAACGATTGAATTTTTAAACAGCAGAATTTATTGATCTTAAACCACCATTGAAGTAAATTGATCAAAAACCACAGAATTAATTTATTATTACAAATTTTACGTAAAACATATTTTATTATTTAATTGTCCATGACCTAGCACCATAACAGATACGGAATAAGTTTAAATACCTTTTGAATTTGTAATCTTATCGTGTGTTGACATTGGCAGTATATTTTGGTTTCAAAACCGCGAATGTCGCGTGATTGGTTTGGTAACCAAATAGTAGGGCACACACCCACAAACAATGAAAAGGCAAAATTTTTTAAAGCGTAAATGATGAGCACTTATCGATTTTATATTTCATGTAAATTGTAAGTAAATTACAACCGATTTAGACCTACATATATGACGACGATAACTTAAATAAATACGTTTTGAATTTTAAACACAAAGGCCTGGGAATTTTACCTACTTGATTACATTTTGCTGATAGGTTTATTTATTTGGTATCGAATGATAATTTTTTCTCTGTACAAATATGTACATAAATGTTTACATAAATTCAATGTTTTTTTTAAATAATTCACTGACAAATTTATCGACATACGTCACTCTGTTATTAGCTAGTGATAAGAGCACACAGTGAAGTTTTATTGTGTGCTGCCGTTTTTAAACAAAGTGACAGAGGTCAGAGCGTAATACTGTACATTGCAAAAGGTGAGTGCAATTGCAGCATGTGTTAGTTATAATATTTGGTTTTTTTTCTATGGAACTTCTGCAAACCTACAGGAAACTCCATTCGCCCTAAAAATCATGTTCCACCTTCTTCTTGGGGATATATCCGAAAAAAACGCCGTTTAGAGAATTTTTTCCAGAATTATCTGTGTAACATTATTTTTAAGAACAATTTCAGCGGTGGTTAACCAAGTGCGTGGATAACGTTATCCTGATCACCAGACGCACTGCAACAATAAATTTCACGGTGGAAATTAAAAATGATCAATTTTTTTACTCTGTAGAATTACTATGAACCCGATGTAATAATGGAAATGATTTAAACGTTTTCAAAATGACTAAACGACTAAAACATACAACAATTAATTGTATGTTGTCCAGAATGTGTCAAATCGTTGACTTTTCAGGAAAAAATAGGGAAACTCGGGGTTTAATATTCAAAATAAAAACGCTTTCTCATAAGATTATTATAAGAACTTACAACTCTTGGAGTATGGATGATTCCACTTTGCACTACACACAATTTCACTTAAAAAACTCGACATTTTCGGAAAAACTAAGGGAACACAGGGTTTAATATTTTTAGGTTTCATCGATGTAAAAACGGTTAGTCCTAAGATACTTCTAAGAGCTTACAACTTTTAGAATAAGTGTTTCCATTTTGTAGCCCAATTCAACTAAAAAACACGACTTTTCCTCGTAAACTAGAAAGATATGAAAACGCGTTGTCCTGGTATCCTATTTGGTATAGGAGTCTTTGAACTAGACATTCCAAAAGAAAAACACTTCTTTTCAAAAAAAGCTAGGGGAATGCTGGGTTTAATGCTCAAAAGCAGTAAAGGTCAAGATCTATGTAAAAACGCTTTGTTCTAAGATTCTTGTAAGAAATTATTTATAACTTTTGAGTTAGGAGTTTTACTTTGCACTAGAACCAATCCAAACGTAAAACAAGGGTTTTCGCAATAAATAAGGGAAAGACTGGGTTTAATATTCATAAGTTTTATAGGTCAATATCAAATCATTCTGTTCTAAGATTCTTGTATTAAACTCGTGTTTT
Source organism: Nephrotoma flavescens (assembly GCA_932526605.1). NCBI lineage: Eukaryota > Metazoa > Arthropoda > Insecta > Diptera > Tipulidae > Nephrotoma > Nephrotoma flavescens. The sequence goes on along the minus strand of OW052221.1, from coordinate 136,432,139 downwards.
TACGTTGCACTAGACACAATTCAACTGAAAAATATGAGTTTTCCATAAAAACTCTACGAACACTTGGTTTAATATTGAAAAGTTCGAAATAACAACGAAGTAACAAACGAACGCATTATCCTAAAATACATATAAGTGCGTGTTTCAATTGGTTTAAATGCCGCATAAAAAGTTAAAAAGTTAAAAACAAAATCGTAGTAAATTTATTTTAACTTTTTATCTGTTTCAATTGGTTTAAATTTTGACATTAACATTGTTGCTTATTTTATGTGTTATTATGAACGTATATAGCAAATTTAAATATGAAAATATGTAAAATAAATACTATTTAAATGTATATTAGTTAATTATGGCCCGTTTACATCTAAATCATTCCGATTTTTCTCAAAATTTGTACATGACAAATTTCTGTTTACAAATAAATATTTTTGTCAGCCAAATGTTTTCCAAATAAAAATTTTATCAGCTCTTAAAGTTTGGCATTTATATTCATCAAAATTTTTAACTTTTAAATTTTTTATGCGGCATTTAAACCAATTGAAACACGCACTAAGAGCTTATAAGTCTTGAAATTTGAATTTTTTTTTTATACTAGACTCAATGCAACTGAAATTGTTTGGCGGTGCCTCTCTTCTCGGATTAGTTCCATGTGCTTCAGTTTGATGTGTTGCTGACGGAACTGGTGGTCGTTCACCACAAATAGCGGTTGGATAATCACAGGTACTGAAGACCCCCATTTACGTGAGAAGAGGTCACTAGTGTTCTGAATCACTTCAAACTTAACAACTCTCCAGGACTTGACAATTAAACGCTGAAATATTCTAGCTTAGTAAAATTATTAAACAGCAGAATGAAATATTCTAGCTTAGTAAAATTATTAAATAAAAATATCACTTAGAATTTGGTTAATCAACATTGAACAAAGTTTGTTGCACATTTTAAAATATTCACTTACATCTATTTTATCCTAAATCATTCGTGATTTTGTATACTTGTTCTATTTATTCTTCTTCGTAAACGTCAAACAGTTCCGGCAGTAATCTCAAAAAATTCATTCGATTTGAGATATTTAATGGTGCAAGTTCACATTTGCTGCGTAAGTATTTTATTAAAATATAATAATTTATTGAGTATGTACTCGTATTCGAATTAAAATTATTTATAATCCAATATTCGATATTTATTTGTAGGTATGCAATATTTCGACAACCTGTAAATATCTAGAATAGAAACATATCTGATTTTTATCAGTTAAGTGAGGCAGTATCTCAGCCTGACTATTGATTACATCACTTACTATTACAGTTAAAGTAAAAGTTGCTTGTGAATGAGAGAAAACGAAAATATCCAGCTGGAGAGGAATTTACCAATAATAGAGGCAAAACAAGACTTGCGAAAAAATTAATAAATCGTCGGCCTAACTGTGAATTAACGTATCTGACATTTTTCGAAAAATGCGATTTTCATATTCGAGTGCTCATCGTTAGAAATGTATCTGCATATTGCTCCATCGAATGATTTTTTTTGTTCATGTTAACCTTTCTTGAAGTTAGAAACCAAAAGTTACGCAAGTTCTAGTATAAATTTTAATGTTAGAACGTTTTATTTTTCTACTATATAAAATAATCAGTTTGCACTTACGTTAATTCACAGTTAGGACGACGAAATTCAAATAATTGCCTTGCGAACTGCAAATATAAATGTTCAACTTTCGTTATAGTGCCTCGGAACGAGAAAGCATTTTAAAGAACTATTATAGAATGAATCAATCCGGCAAATATAATTTTATTGCCTCCACCACCGAGAAAACATTAAAAAATCGAGCAACGACTAAATCACATTCAAGACGAGCGTTTACATTTCGTTATTATTTTAATGTTTGCAGTGATCGCATAACTGTATGTAAAAAGTTCTATCTCTCAACTGTGACAAATTTGCAGCAGCCTGTATATACTGTACATACCAGAAAGGACCTCATTACTGGAAGTGCATCGGATAGCATGCAGGGGAAAAAGAAAACTTCAAAGATTTCGGACGATATGAAAGCCACTGTAATGTCTCACATTGAATCCTTTCCTGCAGTAGAATCACACTACTGCAGAAAGAAGTCAACTATCGGTATTTAGAGGGTAACTTAAATATTACCAAAATGTACGACCTATATGTAGCCCAGTGTGCACAGCACAATAAGCCAATTGTGAAAGAGAGTTTTTATCGACATATATTTATCACTCAATTTAATATTGACTTCCACAAACCAAAATCCGACCATTGTGGTATTTGTGAATTGTTTAACACAAATAAGGATCAGATAACAGATGAAAAACATGAAGAACATGATTTGAAGGGGGCTGATAAAAAAACGATATCCCAATAATCTGCTTTGATCTTGAGAACGTCATTTCATGCCCGAAATCGGGAATTTGTGAAATATTTTACCATTCAAAATAAAAAATTTATAATCTCACGGCACATTTATCAGCGTCAAAGACGGTATATTGTACAGTATGGAGCGAGTACAGCGGCGGTCGATCAGGAAATGACATTGCGCCGGCTTTTCTAAAGATTTTGGAACGAATTTTTGAGAGCAATGATTTCACTAAACTTATTACAAGGAGCGATTCTTGCGTTCCTCAGAATAAAAATTCACATATGGCGCAATTAAATGGTTCTTAGCTCAGCACACGAAGATTGAGTCCATTAAAATGAGATATTCGCTTCCGCGACACTCGACAATACAGGAAGTGGATCACGCACACAGCGAAATCGACAAAGTTCTTTCCAAAAATGAGTTTTTCTCTCCAATTGGTGTATTGAGATTAATGAAGAACATAAATCGTATGCGGCCGTACATTATTTTACAAATGAGAGCATAAGATTTTAAAGATTTTGGATTTTCTGCTACATCATTTAATTTTAAAGCAGTGCCATTTGTATCGATCAAGATGCTTAAATTAACGCAAGAGATACCAAAAATTCAGTTTAATCTAAGTTATGACACAACAACTTACGTTCAAGTTAATCTAAGACCGATAATAAAAAGTACCATAAAAAAACTAACTCCAATGAATACGGGTTTGTCTTTGGTCGATCTAGGTAACATTAATGATAATAGAGTGGTATCTAATATTTAGGCTCAACTATTAAACTTTAAATTTAATTAAACATTTAAAAATTAAATTAAAAATGCAATGTTTAAATACATGTCGCAGCAAGATGTTGCTTATTACAAGCATATCTTAAAAATCGGTTTTCCAGCAACATCCATTACTACGTCCAATCGCTTCCAGAACTTGAAAGCTCAAAAAACTAACGTCATTTCAAAATACTGAAATTCGATTCTATTCGTTTAATGAATTTATTTTTATTTAGTATATCATTTTTATGTTGATTTTTCAGCAATTGAAATAAGTGATATTATTTAATTTATATGTTTATTTGTTACTAACTTGCAATATGTACTTACAACAATATAGCTTTATGCTTTTATTATTATTTATGAAACAGTTAAATTATTTTTAACCATTTCAGAACACAAGAAAATTGTATGTGAAATTTAATTTATCAAATTTGGAAAATAGTAATAAAGTTATTATGAAAACCAAACTGTCATTTTATTAAACTTCTAACGGACTATCGTTTCATTCAAATTCTCCTTTAATAAACTGTATTGAATCAAAAATATTTAACGTAAAATCTTCGATCGACGATATCTCAAAACGAACAGTTGGTCAGTTACACTTCATGTAATCTAACGTCGCGACTGGCCTATAAAAATAAATTAGGATGGATAACAAGAAATTGATTAAAAGTATTTGGTAGTAAAAAAAATTACAATATTGAATTTACAGGCGTTATTTCAGATGTTGACGTTGAAGATTTGAGGTAAACGATGCGAAATATAATGTATAATTTATCTTTAGGTAAATGGTTTTGCCGTTTTAGATATTAAGTTTGAACACTGAATAAATTTCTGAGGTAATCGTAAAGTATTCGATGTAAATATTTGCTCCAAACAAATGTGGTAAAACTATACACTAGTTTCTCGCCGTACATAAATTATCGATCTTCGTCATCATTCACCTGAAGACTGTAACACCAAAATGCATTTTAGAGACCATCAATTTAATAATATACATGTAACGAAAAAACCTGCTATTTATTTGTTCGTTGATTTTTAGTTTCTCAAAGTTTGTGTTTTTTTTTTGTTTAATGTTTGAAAACTTGTTCAACCGGAAATAACCCTAAAAAAATCTTCAAGAAGATATAATACACAAATAAAAAGAATAATTACATTTTAAAATCGTATATATTGTATCCATACTCGTACAATAAAATATAATTAATCTTCTAATTCAAAAATAATTTTGCATGGGTAATGAAATGGTTGTATCTTTTTCCACGTATCGCCATTTAACCGGGTATCGGGATCTGCGTTAAAATATACAGCGATGTGTCAATAATTTATTCACAAAATACAAAGTCGCGCTCTTTTAACGTATCACCCTTTCATTATAATAAAAAAAATGTATAAATGTCAACTTGAGATCAATGATGATGATGGTTTTGAGACGAGTGAAGATGAATGATCATTTTCAGCATCTTTGTTATTCAATTTGATAAAATAAAAATATTCACCTTTATTTTTTGACAATTTGACAATTATTTATTTATATAATTTTTTTGTTAGCAGAGAACCTGATTATTTTCGAAAATTTTTCCAAACGATGAATTCATGATTATAAATTATGGATTTATTGTAAATGATGGCACTTTCGAGAGTAACCGAGGGGATAAAATTAATTTTATTTTGTGGTGCCAATAAACTATCGTTAGATCATGTATTGTCCCATTGTCGTTATATAATTTGTTGTTAGAAACTTAAATTGTTAGCTCTTTGGAACAAGTTGTTGATCTTAACAAAGTTTAATTTGTTTGTTCTTCGTTTACTCGATTTTTTTTATCTAATAAGACTAAATCATCGAACCAAAGTAAATTACTGAACCAAAAACCAACTAGTTTTGATGAGAAAAAACATAAAATTATACAATTATAATCGAAAGTCGTTACTTCCATTACATGTTAATTAACAGGTATAAAACCGTTTAACTTATGAATGTGAAATATAAATACCGACTTCTCAACCTTCAAAATTTTGTTAAACGAATTGTAGAAAAAAATCAATCGATAAGAATATGTGAAACTTGAGGTACGTACATGTTATTGAACAAATTTAATTTTTGGACAAAATAAAATTGTTTTCGTATCATAATGATTTCATTCACGGTGATGATTTGTAAATAGCTTGAAAACATTTTGGAAATAAAATTTTTATGTGGATCTGCGCCGATTTTAAAAAGATTCTGAAGCCTGCTGCACGACTGAGATTTTACCCACACTCACGGGAGCTTGTGAGTAAGAACTTGGAATCAATCAATGAATTGAATATACAAATTATGTTTTCCGTAGATAAGAGAAAGCCTGTTCTGGGAAGTAGAAGTACCATCATACCCAGACAATAAATTTAAAGAGAACTGTCGAATGTCTAGACAAACTTTTCGTGATCTAGTTAGATCCGTCGATTTTTTGGAAAAAATTATACTTCTTTCCGAAAAAGTATACCAGTCGACAAACCTGTGGCGGTGTCTTTATATTTCCTAGCGTCATCAGCGGAGTGTCGGACAATAGGAAATTTATTTGGGATAGAGAGATCAGTTCGTGAACTTGTGTTGGAATTTTGTGAAGCCATTTGCACAAAGCACACAGCTAATAATTTTAATTTTTATCCACCAACTAATGACTCAATAAAAGAATTAACAGAGGGGTTAGAGAAAAGAAGTTAGCCCATCCAAAGAAGAGGCGACCGATTACTACAATTACAAGGGTTGGTACTCAATTTTTATTGTTGGCAGCGGTTGACTACAGGCAGCTAAAAGAAAATAAAAAACAATTCATGTTAATTTCCTAACACAAACACTAATTATGAACATATTTAAAAAAAAAAATTAGAAACCGATTCACCTACATCAACGTCGAATCGCCAGGCAAAAATAATAATTCAGATATTTTTGAAAATTCAAAATTAAAAATGCAACACGAATATAATGAATTGTTTTATGGAGCAAATACTTGATGAAGCCCTATCCAGGCAATAATTTGACGCCGGAAAATAAACATTTCAGCTATATGCTATCAAGATCAAGACGTGTGGTTGAAAACGCATTTGGCCAACTCAAGGCACGCTTTAGAAAAATTGGCCGTGGAATGGAAATGATACCCGAAAATTCATCTTTAGTCATCTAAGCTTGCGGCATTATGCACAATATTTTAAACAGCCGAAATGAATCTCTGTCTTCCGACAATGAGGAATACGATAATTCAACAAGAGTTCAACCAAGTACGACAACAATCAAAAGGCGATGATAATTTAAGTGGAGTCAGAATCAGAAACACTCTCTCGAAATATTTAAGTACAGGTTAGTTTATATTCATTTCGATATATTTTATTAATTTCAAAACTACCATATTCATTTCAATTCATTAACTTAACTAAAATATAAATCATTAAAAAAACATAATTTTAAACGTAACAAAATAAAAATACTTACGTATTAATAATATTATCGTTATTATTCCCGTTGTTCGATGATAAAAATTTAAACCACATATTTTGAATCTGAATGGATTCCTTCATTATTTGCAATTGCTCTTTTATACGCTTGAGCTTGACTGAAAAAATTTTCTAAGCAATCATTACCACGAGATTTTTGTTTTAACAGCTCCTCCTGTATAATTCCTAACTTTAGGTCGTCGTGATGCTGTTCCTATGGATGTTGACGGAAAAGGCGCGGGGGGCATATCAATGGATGGTGATGAGGGCTCTCCAGAATTATTCCGCGTTGAAGTATAATCTAATAGACAACCAAAAATAACATCAAAATTACAACATGACACATTGACAATGACAAAATTATAACTTTTAGAATTATAACCTTTTATAACAAAATATACGGTTTTAAAATTACAACTACTTTTAATTATTTATGTTTATTACCTGTTATTATGGTTTCTTCTACAAGTGTATCGTCATTCGATGGGAAATTTCCGATAATTTCGGCCACTGCTTCGAAATACTTCCACTTCAATGGTGATCCACCACTATGGCCCGTTAATTTTTCTCCATTCTAAAAAAAACAGTAAACAAGTGTTTATAAGCTAGCTGGCGCTTCTATTAAAGCATCGGTTTCTTCTTCAGTCCCTACAGAATATTATGAGTTGAAATAAACATTTATGTATGTTAAAATTTGTTTGATTTTTAAGTATGTGGACATAAATAACCTCACCAACACGAAAATAAATTAAAGCAAGTAATAAATTTTACTTGCATCGGCTAGAGTATGTTTTACGTTTACTAATTTTTTATTTTTCTATAAATCTTTGAATATAAATTTATTTTAATTTGATATATTGTATATTACTTTGATTGAAAGATAAACATAAGCTTATATTACGACAGGCAGCCATTTTTGATTTATCATTTAGATTTGAATGTAAGAAAGAGACAGAAAATAAGTAACCTCGGTAGGTGACTTATTTAAATAAGTAAGGCGGCACAAATAAGTATACGTTTCGAAAAGGGCATTTGGATATTTTCCAAACACCGACTTATTGCAGATTTATTTGACACCATCTGAAATAAGTCGGTCAAGTCTTTCCAATTCATTCTATCGACTTATTTCTGACGTATTAACAAAAAAAATTTCTATTATATGGAAAAACAACCTGGACATGTTCGTCGTTGCCACTAGATTTGAAAATAAAAACTTTATATATTACGGGGTAGATACTCGAACGGCTAGCAAGCAAGCAATTTGCTAGCCAAAACCCTGGCTACTCATTCAATTTTACCAAGGAAACTTGAATTTCAAATTATGTTTTTTTTACATTTTTTTTTATTTTTTTTGCTATTGCACAGTAAATTTGGCGGCTTCAAAAAATGAACAGCAAATGTTTGTGTTGTTTGACTGCGCAATTGAAAAATTAACAAAAATTTTATAAAAAATATAATTTGAAATTCAAATTTTCTTGGTAAAATTGATTGAGTAGCCAGGATTCTGGCTAGCAAATTGCTTGGTTGCTAGCCGATCGAGTATCTACACATACATTTAGTTAAGATATAATTTTGGATACATTTTCGTGAAGGTGCACTTATTCAAATGAGTCTCCTCGCGAGGTGACTTATTTGAATAAGTCGATATCCACAAATAAGTCAGTGTTTGGAAAACAGCCTTATTCCTGAAATAGTTTTTATCCATTGTCGAGTAGTCCAGTAGATTTTTTCATACTATGTATAGTGTTTTCCAATATGAGTGATATGATTTCTTTAAAAAAACACTCTAATTGTTAAGGAAATTGAAATGTTTCTTATTTAATGTGAAGTACAATCGATACAATTAAGTTCTAAATAAAACTTAATGATTCGTATGGCCTCGACGACTTCTTCTGCAGGAACGAATTCGATGAACCCAATTTTCGGGCACTTTTTCCACTAAATCAAGTCGTATGTCATGAATTCAATATTCACTTGTAAAGCTTGAAGAGAGTTTGGTTTATTGCTAAAGACCAATGAGTTCAAATAACCCCACAAGAAATAGTCTAATGGTGTTAAATCACAACTGCTTGGAGGCCATTCAATATCACAATTTCTTGAAATAATCGAATCTCCAAACTTTTGTCGCAATAATTCAATTGTTGCACTTGCTGTGTGGCACGAAGCCCCGTCTTGTTGGAACCAAATGTTGTCAAGATCAACTTCTTCCAATTTCGGCCATAAAACGTTGGTAATCATCGATCTATACCGATCTCCATTGACAGTAACGGTGTTACCAGCTTCATTTCGAAAAAAATACGGACCAATGCTTCCACCAGTCCAAAAATCACACCAAACTGTCAATTTAGGTGAATGTAATGGTTTTTCATGAATAATTTGTGGATTTTCTTCGCACCAGAATCGACAGTTTTGTTTTCAAGTTGTTCCAAGGCAAAATCAGCAAATTCACGACGTTTACGGTAGTCCAATGGCTTCAGTTCTTGAGTGAGAACAATTTTATACGGATGCAAACCCAAATCCTTTCTCATAAACCACCAGGTTGTAGTTTGAGACAGTCCCAATTCTTGAGAACGTCTTGGAATCGACAAATTCCGTTCTTCAGCAACACTTGTTTGAACGGCAGCAATATTTGCATTACTTCGAGCGTTTCTTTGTCTTATTGGCACTTGAACATTATGTAAAGAAAATGTACGCTCAAAATTTTCGACAATTCGCCGAATAGCGAGCACACTTGGACCATTATTACGACTATAAAATGGCAAAAGCGCACGAAAATTAGCAATTGGAGAGCGATTATTTTGATAATAAAGCTAAATAATTTGTAAACGTTGTTCTTGCGTATATCTCACCACGATGAAATTGTAAACATTACTGAATACAATGAAACAAAAAATGACAGATTATGACATATTACAAATGGCCGAAACGTCACTTAAAAATCATATCATTCCAATTGGAAAACCCTGTATATGTTAGCAAATAATTCATATCCTACTCCCAGCAGGTCGGCTCTGGCTTTCAATAGGAAAAAGGAATTAGGAAAATAATTTGCATTGCGTTTTTGTCAAAATTATCATTTTCTATAAAAGTATTGGAGTTTTGTCCCCTTTTGTTACGAATGATATTGTAATCAATAAGGTTGAATCATTCAAATATCTAGGAGTCTTTTTTGATTCATGTATGTCCTGGAATGAACATACCTCGGCATTATCTAAAAAAATAGCGTTCATTGGTGTTCTGAGGAAGCTCTAATATTTTGTACCGAGACATGTTTTATAGATTATATACTTCTCGTTTGTACATACTCAAATGACCTATTTTATTATCGTTTACGAAACTGCAAGTAAGAAGTTATTGAATAGAATCCAAATAATGCAGAACAAATGTGTAAAAGCTATATGTAAACTTCCGCTGCTTTTTCCTATACTACTCTTATATGAAACTGAACCAATGGAATATGTAGCGATCGATAGTCGTATTGTTTCGATCGATACTGTAACACAAAAACAATCTAATTCGAACGAATATATTTTATTTTTTCATGTCTATGTATTTCTTATACATCATGTTATATACCAAATTATATTTACATAAACATATTTTATAGTAAATATAACTAGCTAGTATATAATGTTTCTCATTTTATAATATATATATATTTATATTTAAAATAAAAAATAAATCGGCAACCAAAAGGCAGTTGCCAAATAATTGTCGAGCTGTAATGATATTTAATTAAATAAATAAATAATATAAAAAAATAAATTAAAGAATAAGTTTGAAGTTATTTGTGCGAATAGAAATCCATATTAAGTGTCCCAAACTACGAACGAAATGCCGCAATAATATTACCTATGGAAGCTTTTCACTCGACAACATTTCACTCGATTTAACAAAAATCTTTCTTGTGGTAACATCAATACTGAATTTGGAAGGAAGTCAATAAGATTCGCCTGTCCGTCTGTGTATAATACGTTACCTGACTAGAACAGATTCATTCAGACATTCTGATTACAGAATGAGTGAGTAAATATTTGTGGTATTAGTTTTCCTTCAAAGAACAATAAATTTAAAAAATTAAAATCAATATACTTGCAGTAGAGGAGTGCACACATCAATACTGAATTAAAATCAATATACTTGCAGTAGAGGAGTGCAAGTATATTGATTTTAATTTTTCTTTTTGAATGTTAATTTTTACATATGAGTTTGTGCAGATTATTGTTAAGTTTTTCTTGTAATAAATAAATTAGATTTAAGTACATTTAAATATAAAAAAATTTTCATTCTTTGTGTAATTAAAATATAATAAATCATATAATGTAAATATAAATAAATAAATCAATAAGTAAATAAATAAAAAATTGTAAAAAAAAACACCATATTATCGCGACCCTTTTGGCATATTTTAGACTATCACTTACGATATTTAATATGAAAGTGTAGCGGTTGTTTGGCCATTATAAAATAATTATTAATAAGTCTTTTAAGATACCTGAGTTTTTACCAAATTGTATGTAGTACAGGGCTATCTGTTGGTCCTTTTTTCAATCGATGAATTTTAGTATTTAATGTTATCAGTTTTAAAAAATTCTTTGACATATGGAAAGCCAAAAATATGCAATTTATCATCATGGAGTCGCTAACAACACAACAGCGCAATTTTTTATTTTTTAACTCTTGCAATCTGTTCTGGGGCCGAAACACCTACCTTACACAGTTATGCCAAATCGAAGACTTACTGCTATAGGTCTGATTTGCGTTACCATCTGCGCATTGTACAGCTCCATGCCAGCCTATAGTACTGGACCAGGAAGATGGGTCGGCCCATGAGTTTTGCATGCCGATACTGGGTCGTTGCTTTTTTCCTTTTCATCACAGATCCTAATCTGTTGCTGAAAATTTCCTTTTGCATCCTGCTCCTATCGGGATTTGAACCCGGTGCCTCCCGATCCAAACGCCAAAGCTTTAACTACTGTGACATTTGGTCGGTAACAACACAAAAGCGCATTTTGATTGTCCAAGTGTATTATGAAAATAATCGTTCAAAAAGAACAAATTTCGTAAATTACGTGAGAGCTTTGGTCGATCGACATGGACGTCTTATAGAGCGTGTAATGGACCAAATTATTGATCGTTTTGAAGAAACTTGTACAGTGGAAGTTCATCCAGTTCGTACTCCTCATGCAGTAGCAGCTGTAAATGAAAGTGTTCCTAGTGAACCAAGCACATCAACAAGGCATCGTTTATAAGAACTAAACATTTCACGAACTACATTACGCATTTTGCATGTTGATCTTCCTTTGCACCCATACAAAATTCAACTAACTTGAGAATTGAAGCCAGATCCTTAAAATCGTCGTGGCTCATTTTTATCTTAATTGGAACGTCAATAAGCAAAATTGTCGAATTTGGGGAGCGGAGATTTATCATGCTATTCACAAAGCAGAAGTTCATCTTCCAAGAGTCATGGTTTGGTGTGGTTTATGGGCTGGTGGCATCATTGGGCCGTTTTTCTTTGAAAACGAACACGAAAATGCCCTTACAGTGCATGGGAAACATTATCGCAACATGTTAACTGGTTTTTATGACCCAAATTGAATGAATTGCATCTCAACAACCTTTGGTTTCAACAAAACGGAGCGACATGCCAAGCAAATCGTGCAACAATCCATTTATTGGCAACAAAATTTGCTGATCGCATAATATCAAGAAATTGTGAAGTTCCTTGGCCACCAAACAGCCCGGATTAAAAACCACTTGATTATTTTGTGTGGGGTTATTTGAAAGGTAAGGTGTATGCTAATCATCCACAAACAATTCAGCAAGTTAAAAACAAGATTAGAGCTGAAATTGAGGTTATTGATCTGCTCTTATAGGAAAAAGTCATCGAAAATTACGATGTTCGGATGCTGGCCTGTAGAGAAGCCGTGGTCGTCATATGAACGATATTGTTTTTCATAAATAAATGGCATAAACCTGTATTAAATTGAATTGAAAGGAAAAAAGAACGGAAACACCGTAAAAACTTAGTAATTAAGGTTCGTAAGAAAGAAGTATATTTATTTGAAAATGTGTAAGAAATAATTAGCATATCCCCACAAATAATAAGATGCCAAATAATATTAACACAGAATATTCTATAATATTCTGTGGTGACATCTCTGAAATAATGGGAAGGTGATGCTTCCGTTGCTCAGATAGCTCTTGCTTTACTTCAGGTATCACGTGCAACGAACACAAACATAATTTTATTGTTTGTTATATTTAATTGTACGTTATCTTCACCTGTCATTAGGTCATTGCGATATTCTAACCACACTTAATGTTAAAATTAAAATGCATATACTACGCCAAGTGCAATGCGGTTTCTAAAACCACTCACATTTTCATGTTACAAAATATCGGTTGGATAAATATTAAAATTATCGTTATACATAACATACGTGAAATTGTATAGAAAAGTGATTCATCGTTAGTAATTCTAGCAATGCTACCAACAACTATTCAACAAAATATATAATATGTAATAAATACAAAAGCAATTTAAAGTCTGTTACATCTGATATAATATTGAATTTGCCTCTGAATCATCAATGTTTTGAACTTTTTTGCATTTTAATTAAGTTATAATTAATTGTATAGTGAATTGCTTATTAAAAATGTATTACATATAATATAATTTATGCATCGGCTGATTTAAGTCTGGTGACAATGATTGAATCATAAGGCTGATAAACCACAATGATTTGATAGATTTTGATGACCAGTACAGGATTTCCTTATGTGTACGGACGATATAAGACCATAGTTTTATAACTCGTAATACTTCAGTATTACAGTACTTCAGTACTAAGAACATTTTTAAATTAACTTAACTCGCTTAAACTAACTGGAGCATTATAAACTTTTTAAATTAATTTATTAAAAAATATATTAAATTTTATGATTATGACTATTCTACGTGCTTTTCATGCAAAAACCAAACACAAAATATACAAATCATCCACAGCCAAGAGCAAGGAGTTATAGTTATATACGTTGGTATAGTGGTAAAGAGTGGCGTGAGGGATACAAAAAAGTTTCACCCAGATTTTTCATTTTTTATGTAGTACGATTGTGTGACTTTAATTTTTAATGTATAAAACGGGTAGATGGATTTTTTATTTCTTCGTCTAACTGTTCAAGTTTATATAAGTTGCTTTATTGAAATCATAAAACTTTTTATTTTTATTTTTTCTGTTACACCAACTTTTGAACAAGATTCGATTTAAAGTGTATACATATATAAAGGACATTTTTCTTAGAACGCTGCTGTAACAAAATCTCTTAAGTTAAACATGTTTTTGAATTATCAAAGTTTGTTTTAATGGTTCGCTTTATAAAAAAACGGTAAATTCGTCTAATCATTGTGCTTGTAAAATTTAATTTGTATTTAATTTATGATAAGAAATAATATGTGGTAGACTACACGTCGCCAAAATAATCGTATAAATCATTCGAATGTACGTCTACGTACAATGAGCTTTTATTACCACATGTTAAAGATATGACTTAATTAATTGTTTACAATTTTGGTAATTACTAGTTCAATTGAATCGAATGACTTATTACCGTTTATTTATTGTTGAACTGACTCGAATATTTTATAGAAATGTATAAGTTTAAAATTGCCATGCCACTTGTGGACTAATTTACTAATAAATCAAAAATGTTGTCGACGTACAGTCTAGCACTGTATACTCATTTTAAAAACAACAATTGGTAAGACATTTGAGTATGTTATCTTGATTTGATTTTACACATATAGCAGCAGCATTTTATATTTATAGAAATTCTGTCATAAAGCGATATACAGACATTCCAAATTTATTGATTAATACTGATAAGAAAATTGTTTCGACGTTAAGTAATTTTATTTAAAGAATCACAATTATGATACACCCGAATTTTATAACGAATATGTATTATTAACCAATTGAAATTATCTAACATCGATCTAGTAGTATTATTAAAGATAATAGGGCTGAACAAATTCCTTTACTGAATGTCACTAATGAGCAAGCCATTTTTGATAAATAAAAAAGCCTTCCTCTTTAAGCACCGATCGCCTTTCGTGATAATATTGTATTGTTTATTCTAAAGTGTCTTTCAAAAGTCATGCCTAGATGTCAATAGTAAATAATTTCTAAACGCAAACTTTTTTTATGTCATCTTTGACATTTTTGAAGCAGACAGATGTACAATTTTAACGATGAATACTTAAGCTATAACCAGCGAGTCTGTAAGAGTCAGTAACGAAACCTTACAGAATTTAACGAGAACGTTTTATTACAGAATATTTGACATTTTGACCAGCGAATCTGTAACACGATTATTATTGTCAATTGAATTTTTAAATGTCAATCTGCAAAATAACAAATTTACCAAGCCACGATTTTAGTCAAAATTGAATCTATTTGAGAAAATTGAACAGCTTTTTACCCTATTTAAAGGACGACGGGGCAAACAATAAAAAAACGGTCTTTGTGGTACGAGTAATAAATCGCACAAGAGACAGATTACTATGTATGTAACAAGTATGTAGATTACTATGTATGTAACTACGGGAATTTAAAGATATATGTACATAATTTATTAAAGGTAACGATTTTTGAAATTAATAATTGTCAACAGCAATTTTTTATCCACACTCGAATGACATGTGAGGTTTTCAACATGGTGATGGACCTTGTGCGGCCACAAATGTTGGTGGACAATCAAAATCTATTGAGCTGAAAAGAGCTGATGAAAATGTACATAAAATATTATTTAAATTATTAAAATATAAATAAATATTTGTACACATAAATTATAGAAATGTAACACATATCAACATACCGCCATTTCAAATATACAATTATGACGTTTCCTTCAGTTTGAGCGATAATTTTCGCTCTTGTTACGGATTGCTAAATGACAATTCAAATTTAACGAAACTGAACGAAAAGTACTTTGAGTTTCGCTGGTCAGTAATGTCAATAAACATACATTTTTCATATGTCGCTTTTTTACTTAAATTTCTTACAGACTCGCTGGTTACGCCTTTACACACTAGAAGAACACATTAAAGTTATTGAAACTTATTATGGAAATCATCGATTTTTAAAAATACGTATCAAAAAATTCGCGATTTTTTTGATGTAAATAATCGTCCAAATGGGTCAACAATTCAAAGGTTAGTGAAAAAATTTGAAGAGACCGGTTTTGTCGAGGATCGAAAAAGATCTGGCAGACCAAAAAGTGGACGTTCTAGTGAGAATATTGCTGCTGTGGCCGAGTGTTTCGGAGGAACTTTCTCAGGCATTAGGCATCCATCTATCAACTGTTTGGCGAATTTTACATAAGGATTTGCAATTTCATCTCTACAAAATTCAATTAACACAAAAATTAAAACAAACAGATCATTATCAACGCATAACTTTCTTAAACATCTAGTTGTTGCGGCCTAAGTTTCCAGTGGCACTATTCTGGGAATTTCCCGGGAATTGGGGAAAAAAATTATATGTAATTTCTGTCCAAATATTTTTTTTCGGCCTACTGAGGAGAAAAGTTTAATGTAAATATTTATAAATTGGGAATAATTTTCCATATTTTTATTTTGTCTGGGAAAATTATTCCCAATTAAATATTGTTTTCCAAAAAATTAACACTGGCTTTTTAACTCCGCATGCCAGAATGTTTTTTTTTTAAATAGGAATTACATAGTAATTCTTTCTCCAGTTCCCTATTACCGGGGAGTTACCAGAATAGTGCCACAGGTCGATTAATTTCACGTAATGGTGACATAAACTGGCTACCTAGATCATGCGATTTAACGCCATTAGATTACCTTTTTTGGGATTTCTTGAAAAGTAAAAGTTTATGTGAATAAACCAACAACAATTTCTTAGCTGCAAAACAACATTCGTACCGAAATTGATGAATGGTAATGTGAGCGAGTTCTTAAAAATTTTGGTTTTCGTATAGAAGCCTGTAAACGTGCTCGTGGTGGATATTTAAATTATGCCATTATTCATATATAATTGCTAAACGCCAAATTTTTACAAAAAATAAAAAACACAGCATCGATTTTGTACGAAAAATGACAGCGCGAGCTGGCGAGGTGAGCAAAATTTTTGTGTACATATACGTTGTATAGCATATATGTATTGTGTTTTTTTCCTCTGTTGTGTTTGTACATTCTATGTGTCATTTTTACGATGGCTGGTACCAAAATTAATGTTTCCGGTTGAATTTTTATGATACTGACGTCCATCTCACCTCTTCTATTCGCTTGCTTTTGAGCACTAAACGATAGATTTTTTATTTTGTTTCGTTTATTACGTTGGGGCAATTCTTTAGTCATAACGTATTGTTTGCGATAAAACGATCTATACATTTTTAATAAGAATATAAAAAAAAAATAATTAAAATTTAAAAAAAATGGTGAGTGCAATTTAGATAGTCAATTTGTATTATTATTGTATAACAATTGTGAGTAATTTTATTTTAAATTGTATAAAGCCGTTATGTCATGTGTATTTTCATTTACTCAATTCGACAGTAATATCGATGAATACTCGAAAAGAAATTTTGAAATAATTTTTTTATACAAATTAAAGTAAATTTTATTGATAAAATAATTGCAATAGATTCACAAGAATAGTATTTTTATAATGCAAGAAGTATAAACTATAGAGGGTACCTACCAATTATAAATTATCTCACATACATTTATTGTAGAATAGAACTGGTGCCGAAGAAAAAAACATTTGAATAGAATTCGTTCGGGAAAACTTCAACGTTCTATTCGGAAACGGGGCGGCTAGAGGTAAACAAAGAAAAAATTAACTGTGGAGACAGGTGACCGAATCGCTAAACAGTTTAAATCCGACAAGTGTTCATCGTTCAATCGAACAGTGGAAAAGGGTCTTTAAATAGCGCTTGTGGCCGAATGTATTCATACATAAATTTAAAATTTTATTATTTCAGACATGGCGCGATCATCGAGCAAATGCCAAGAAGAAGTTTGGAAAATTGAGAGAGGCGAGGAACAGGACAGGAGGTGGATCAGTGCCGGAGACCCTCGTACTAAATGAGAATGATGAGTCAATATTAGGAGTATGCGGTATTCATAACATCGATGGCTACCGATCTGAAGAAGCGCCTGGTGTAAGTTGATTTAATATTAGTGATATACAAATTTTATTGTTTTGATCATTTCTAGGCAGAAGAGATTGAATTTGTGACACCCTCCGCTTCAGAGTGTTCCACAATATCGCCAATATTAACCTTGGGCCCCAATTGGGACTATCCAAACGTTAGTAGTAGAAATGGTTACGATGGAATCAAATGCGTCGACCCACTACTCGTGGCTACATCCGTCCCAATAATCGCGAATGCCTTCACCACAACGACTACCTACACGCGAATCACCAAACCCGCACCGATTCGCGACACAGTCGAGGTTCTATACGGGCTCGTCGACAACGTGCAAGCATATCGGAGATTTTGTCCCCCCCCCCCCCCCCCCCCGTCACAAAGGTGTCGCGATAACGATCCAAGAAGTGTAAATTCCATCTTGCGTCTTGGCATTTTTAATTGTTTTCTAATAGTCTAATTTGAAATTATAGGAAAGCTTTGCAGTCGCCTCTGTATCTCGACAACTCCAGCTGCAGGAGGAAACCGTTAATTATTTGAGGGAATTAACAACGACAATGAGGGACATGTATCAGTTTCTGCTCAACCAAAGGAGGCAGGACCAGTAAAATGCGAAAATCAAAAAAATATATAATTAGAAATATGTGAATTAACAAAAAAACTTAAAAGACTGAATTAAATGTAAATAAACTATATATGCTTCATATTTAATATATGTATTTTTGAATTTAGTAAAATGCTGTGTTTAGTTAATCGTTTGTTTATTCTATTTATATTGTTAAAATAGTGTATATCGAACTTAGTAAGACCAAGTTCTATCCAGTAAATTATTATTATGTGCTTTATACTTAACCGAACTCCATATCACCAACAGAAACCTTTAAAGAAATTACAACGCGGAAATTGTATTAAATAAAAAAATTTTTTGCTTTTGTAAAATATTCTATTCTATGCATTTATAAATCTTACAAATATCAATTGCTTAATTAATATTAAAAATTTAAATTAATTAATTAAATTAGTTTAAAACGCCCTATTTTAGTCTCCAGAATTATCTGCCTCCTCCGCATCCCGAGTCGGCATATATTCCTCACCATCATCATCTACATCACATATTGAATAATTATTATCCACAAGTAAATTGTGTAAAGTAGCACATGAGTAGAAAATATGTGTGACTTTTTTGTGCGAACAGTGCAAGTATCCCGATTGTCACTCTATACATCGGAATCGTGACTTCAAAATACCGAAACAGCGCTCTATGCTATTTCGGACTTTACTATGCACACTGTTGAATTTTTGTTGGGCATCTGTTGATGGTCTGCGGTATGGAACCATCATGAATGGTTTTAAGGCATAACCGCTATCGCCTAAAATGTAAATAAAATATGTAATTTGTTTAATAGGGAAATCATTTAAAACACATTTATTGTTTTCTTACCAAATAACCATGTAGCGTTGTCTTCCGAGTTGAACCTTTCGATTATGGGCTTAATTTTGCTGCACTGCCATATGAACGCATCATGGGTGGAGACTGGATATCGAGCATTAAGCGATAAAATTCTTAAATTTAAATCACATATCTGTAAAAAAAATTTAGTGTATTAATAAAACATTTAATATTAACAGAAATAATTTAATTAATTACCACTTGCGTGTTTATAGAGTGAAAATTTTTTCTATTCACGTAGGCATACTCATAATTTTTTGGCATGTTTGCAACTGCAATATGCGTACCGTCAACTAATCTCACTACGCCTGGAATTTCATACTTATTAAAGAATTCGTCCTTCTTTATTTTAGCCGCCGCCATAGTTTTTGGGAACACAACATATTTGTGTATTAATTTCTTCCCAATCTCTTCACTGATCTTGGCTATACTTGACGAAATCTTGCTTTGGCTCATTGTAGCGAAAGCATTTAAGCCGACACGTCTCTGGTGACTACCACTAGCATAAAAGTTTAGGGCAGCCAAAACCTCTAAATGCAACAGTATTTTTGAAACGTTGGTACTTTCCTCAATGTACGGTTTTATTTTGTCTATTAAGTTGATAACAATCCTTTTAGGTATACGATAAGCATCTATAAAACTGTAAGAAAAATAAATGTTTTAATAAAATTAAATCACAATCACATATTTACTTCACCATTAAAATATTGTTTAATACTTAATGTTGAATGGATCTAAAGTATCACGTAAATATTCGTTATACCGCCGAGTCTTCACTTTCCTCTCTTAATAAATCAATGGAATATTACCATTCATTTTATTTTATTTTTTTATGAATAATGTGAAAATATGAATTGTCGATAAACAACTCGAAAATAATATTTTGTTTTGGGCCGAAATGCCAAATTATAGACGTGCTTGTTCACCAACATACACACACACACACACACACACAATTACCAATACTATATCTTCCGGTTCATCTCACCTCGCTCGTCACTTTTCGTACAAAATCGATGCACAGAAAAAATCTAAGTATTTCCATGTTTTATTTTTGAAAAACACCTAGACGTTACTTTTGAGAAACCCTTTATTATTTTTGATAACTCTTTTCTTGCTTGGCCACACAATTGTGTGGGTAAGGCAAAAAAATTATGTCAAAAATTTATTTTTGTATGTGCTTTGAACCAACTTATACATTTTCGTATTCCTTTCAAACTTATTTTCGTCCGAAAAAACACTATAACTTTACACTCAATTGTATTGGTTGCACTTAGGATCAAGCGCAATTTTTTTTATCAAAAATGCCATTGCATATTTTGTTTTTGTACTCTCACATTTGTGTGGTTTGAACTTAAATGGAGCCAATTTTTTTTTTGTAGAATAGGGATAAACAAACAGTGTCCAAGATGGCTTTTGCAGTATATACTTGATAAGTATTATAGGAACTCTGCTCCATTGAAAGCAATCGTCGAACGTTAGTATGCGGAGTTTAAACTTTGCCGAACAAACACCGATGACGCTGAACTCTCTCTTTGCCCAAATTTGGCAGATATTCCAGAAAAGATACAAAAGTGAACAAAATCGTTTTGGAAACCCATAAAAACAAAGTGCGTCAGGTAGCTGATACCGTACCAAGTAATCAGAAGGAACTATATAAACTTTTTTGGACGGCAGCCAAAGAAAGACGTTCGAAGCGAGCAAAAACACAAATGTCGGCTGGTAACACTCAGAGAAAAATTTGGGTAAAAAAAACAAAAATCTGAGTCTATTTTGCTAAAATCTTGGTGATTTTCGATCAACCAAATCTTTTATGGCCGGTTGCACAGAAAAACAACTAACGGCCGGTTAGTTATACGCCAATTAATTGTCTTATATGAAATGTGTTTCGCAATCAGCAATAACCCAATGCAAACTTAATTAAATATATTGTTTAAGAATTTTTTCGGCTTTTTGGACAAAATATTATTTTAATGGATATTCATACAATGTTTACGACTGTTTTAGTCGCAGAAAACAAAGAGGTCATTTATTGACAATATGTCTACCACAAAAGTAGAGAAAATGCACTCCCCTCCCTCAAAGCTTTAACCCCGGGGCACTTGGAAATAATTTTTTCTGATTCCTAAATTAAAATATGGATAATTTTATCACAAATCACTTCCCTTTTAACATAATTTTCATTTTATTTAATATCAACACTTATAGATGGTAAGAATTTTTTTTCGAATTTTTCGGTGCGCATTTTGGCAACATTTCACAAGACACAATGTCTCAATGTTCACAGATTCAATGTTTATTAACAAACGATACACTAGTACACGATTCACTAACTGTTTTATAATATTTTATTTAATTTAATTAATAATATCACGTTTAAAAACACAAAATTTAGCGCGTCACTTTTTAAAAAAACAATTTTTACCGCCATAGGCATCTTTTATACAACCATCCTGCTCTGACGTGTCTTAAATGAAATAGCAAATTTTATATGGGAAAAAACTTAAATTCAACTCTACAGGATTTACCTCTATTGTGTACAATGAGATGCACATTTCGATAAACAAACCACCGAAAATGTGTTTTTGCCATGTAGATAGCTTGTTATATGCTTCTAGCTGTGTTATGCGTGATTAACGAGTATGGATAGGCATATGAACGAACAATGTACAGGGCAATCAGGGCAGTTTTGATTCCATTTTTTTCACTTCATTTTGTATTACATAATTATGATATATTTATTATATATTTTCTTTTTGGGCTTGTGTGTGTTGATGTTTTTGTTGCTGTATGAAGGGAGTAATGCTGAATGCAGAATCTACTTTAATATAAGTCCTGCTTACTCTTCTCATTGACAGATACCTATTTGAAAAAAAACTAACAAAGAGTGTGTTGGTTACACTAACAATGCAACGTAAATTTGATTTTTTTTTTGTTCATTTTTGTCTGTTTCTGCACCAACACACTTATACTTAGTTATTTAAAAAAATTACTATGGAAAAAAAATTTCCAATACATCTTTACTTAGTTATTGTTTATTTCATACGTGTGGAGTTAGCACGACTTATATTTAAGTGGATTCTGGCTGAATGAATACATACTTGTGGAAATTGCGGCACTAATATATCGCACTCGCTCCCGCAGGTATATATTCATACCTGCGGAGCGAGTGCGATATATTAGTGCAAGTATATTTCAGCATAAGAGACAGCATAGTTCTTCCACAAGTATATATTCAGCATAAGAGACACAAAAAACAACGATGGAATTATAGATTTTTGTTGTTGTTTTCCTACCATATTTGCTACATATTCATATATGTACCTACATATTTTTTTGACTTTTTCATTAAATTTCATTATTTTTTGGTGTTTTCGTCTATTGTGTGAGTCTGTAAAAATATGTACATATTTGATTTAAAAGTAGATTTTGCATTGGGTTTTTACGAGTGATAATGTTGTGTGATCAATAAACGTAGTGGCGGCAAGGATATGGTGGAACTATATTGCATTAAATTTTCTTTAATATTAGAGTACAGGGGTGGGATGTTGTAACATCACTTTTTTCGATATTTATCGAATATTGTATCTCTTTTTCCTAAAACAAAATTGCTTGTCGTTTCACTTTTAAATTTTGCTTTCCATATTGCGATCGCACACTACTAGAAAAAATTGTTTATTTATCTCTTTTTTGTTTTTCGATAAAGTATCACTCTTAAAATAAGTAAGTGATACAATAAAAGTAGAACGACATAATGTTTTATTCGAGTACGTAGAGATCGCAATAGAAGCGATGTAATTGAAAAATGGAAAAACGATAAATTTAATGTGTGATGAAAGAGATGTAATTTTCGATAGTATCGAAAAAAGTGATGTTACAACATCCCACCCCAGGTTGTATTCATATTTGTATACTCTATTTTATCCATATTTCTAAGCTATTTTTAGCTATTATAAATTGTTTTGATTAGGAGTTGATGTAGTTATCAATTTTTAATATAAGCAGGCAAATTTGCAGTAGTTTTTACATATAACCCTTGTCTGTATTACCTGCTTGTAGGTACCTTAGATTTGTATGTCCAAATTAATCTCTGCTGGATACTATAGATATTTTTGTTGAAGTTTACCGTCAATTTCGCGGGAGCAGAATCATTTTTAAAATTTTAGCGTGGTCGGTCGTACGCTAAAATTGTTGAGCTATAGGATTACGCGGTACGTTTGTGATCTATCATGGATTCATCACGGCTTTGTATAGCAGGGGTTTTGTTGATTGGTGATGTTGGTGGGGGATCACTTAGGGAATAGAAGAGATTCGATAGAGAGAGTATTCGAGTCTATTGAGATCGTTACGGTAATAATTTTTGTGTTGCAGTTTGTTTGGTTCTTTATTCTAAAAGAACGAGTATCGAATACTCCTGGATAAATATTACACATTACCTTATTAATAATGCACAAGTTTCTGTGGCTTTCTTCAACTCGAGAAGGGTAATAGGTAGAACGTTGATATTTGGCATGCTTTTATGGTTCGGTGAGAAAAGTTCATAGATGTTGGAATTACACTGATAGGTTCTTCCTGGGCTGAGCTGTTGCGGATCAAAGTTTCAGAAACCATTGAAAATACATGAGATTCAAAAATTGATATTTTTAAATTTTGCAACATATAAATACTACTTATTACAATGTTTAGAGGTATATTAATTTCTTAATTTCGCATATTTTTTTTTAGTTCATCTTTTATTTCTAATCAAATCATAAATTCCGCGCCATGCATGCATGGGTCGCACGGTGGGTCCCTATCTAGTTCTTAATTTATTTTACTATAATTATTAATAAAATTGGTAAAAATATTATATCTATTATATGTATTTTTATTTGATTAACAATTAAGAGTTATCGAGGTTTATCAGGTGCATATTTTTAATTAAGCTTATTTATTTAGTTCTAATAAAGATTTTTGATTACAGAAGATCTTTGAAGTTGTAGTACTTTCTAATTAAAAATAAAATTTTAATTTAAAAATCAGAGCAGCAGAGAAGATTAGAATCATAATGACTACTGGGTTTACTAATCAATTTTTTTTTTACCGTATATTTGATTTTTGCCATTACAGACAGCTTAGAAGCTACAGAGTGTATTGCAATGCAGTTAAATATTGTTTTACTAGATAGTTTTCTGTGGATCACGGCATTTATTTAATTAAATTATTTTGTAGGTTATTCGGGAGGGAGACTGTAAATTGGTAAAGGATTTGGTTAGCTTGTTATAGGTTGAATAAATAATTATGCTGGTTGTTCATTCAAACACCATCTTTAACTCATAATAATGACGTTTTATTTCAGGAAATATACCATTAAGATCGCAACTTAATTAATTCATCCGGGAGTCATCCGGGAGTCTCGCTAAAATTGCCTGGTCATACATTGCAATCAATGAATCAATTCCAGTTTTCCAAAATTTAAGCGGAAATTACGATTTTTAAAAACTGTTTTCAACAAAAAAGGCCCTGTATAGCACATACAGATTAATTGATCAGGATGAAACTTCATACTTAAGCTTTCTCCTCAAATTGGAAGATCCCTTTGAATTTTGACCAAAATCGGTTCACCGGAAATGACAGTTTCCACAGTAGCTTTTCGACTTTTTACACCGAAAGTGACAAGTTCAAACGAAGCTTTTTTGTTTTTTGCTTATATTTGTATCGTATCGTGTCGTAAGTATATTATTTATGAGAAAAACGGTCAGGAACTAACAAATTCTAAATTAATTTTGCAACAATACCGGTCCAAATCCGTTTTGCAAAATTAAAATTCTTTCGCTTTTTGCAAATATTTTGAAAATTAAATAGCATTTACAAGAAAACGGTTAAAACAAAACAACTGTAAATTAATTTTCAAACAAAATTAGTTTAGTTCATTTTTTTAAGTTTTACCGAAAGTGACGAGTTTAGAGAAAAAACATTTATTTCACCAAAATGCCACATCTATATGCGTGCAGGTAATAGAAAGGCGGGTTTCTCTCTCTCTCTTTGGCACTATATCCCATCAAGGGATTTGGCCGCCTCAAATGAGGTTTCATAATCATATTTTCATTTCGAATAATGAGTGATTAATTCATTGATCCTAAACCAGCCGAGAAATTTTTTACTTGTCACCACCGGGAATCGAACCCGGGACCTCCGGTCGCTGGAGCAAGCATGCTAACCACTTTGCCACCGGGGCAGCAAAGGCGGGTGTTGGCCAGAACATATTCACCGCTACATTCTTAATTTAAAATTGAGAAATCTTTCAACTATAGATGTTGTCGTTGTTAGATTGATGCTTAACTGGAAACCCTTAAACAGGAGATCATTTTATAAATGAAAATTGAGAAAATTGAATATTATACCCGCTAAACCTTCTCAGATCTCCCCTAACCATACTACGAAATTTCGCGAAGATCATATCACAATGATATTCATATCACAAAATAATTCTGATTGATATTCATATCACAAAATAATTCTTTATATCAGGGTGTTTGGGGTGTGGGCCGACAATTTTTTTGGCACATTTGGGGGGTTGCTTTCACCCCATGGAATTGATTTCCTATGTGGCACTGTAACTGAGATATAATAATTTTAAGTTTTTTTTAAATTTCCCAAAGTCTCGTCTTTAAATGGTTACAGAATCATTATTTAATACAATTGGTTTAAGATAAATGACTTATGGGCTTCCAAATCCTAAAAAAATTTATAGAAGTACGAAATATGTCACCATATAAATTAATTTAAAAACAAAACGAATGGTTATTTTGAAATTAGCTTTGTTTTAAAAAATTCTCTAGTGCCCTTTCCAAAGGTATATGTCTGTTATGTCATAGAAATCAGTTATTTCGTGGTCGAGATATTATTTTGTCAGAGTTATTTCTGCTCTTAACCCTAGAAAATACCATTTAGGTTATTTTAAATTTGTAATCAACTTCATTTATTAGATTTTGTTTAAAATGACCTCCTCCATTTTTAATTAAAATTTCTCTTGTGGGCACCTCTGTTGCGTACACAAACTCTTTAGGAAGGCCCCAGACATAGAAATCAAGGGGAGTGAGGTCTACCGATCTTTCAGAATGAATCATCTATATAAGTATTCTCTTGCCGTTCGTTGGTTATGTGCCGGATAGCCGTCATTTTCAAAAACAATCAGCACATCTCCTAAAACTGGTAAAATCAGCTCAGGTAGCCCATTCTGAACAAATTCGAGATAAATATTTCCAGAAAGCCGTTCTGGCTTATAATATGGGCCGAGAAGGTTCCGACCAATCACAACAACCCAAACATTAATGCTGAATTTCCTTTGGAAAGAATCCTGGCCTTTTCTGTCACAATCAAGCAGATTGTGTAAATTTACAATTCCCTCACGATTGAAGTTAGACTCATTTCTCCACAAAATCCTTTTCAAAAAGCTATCATCCTCAACATCTGTATGCAGTATAAATCCTCAAAACTCCAGCCGTCTAGCATTATCACCTTTTCGAGAGCTGAACAATTTAACAAGAACAAAGTGAAACACACGACACTTCCGATAGACATTTCCTACATTTCTTAACCCTGACATTTTTAACTTTTTCTTAACCCTGGCAGAAATAACTCTGACAAAGTAGTATCTCCTATTTTTCCCACAAAATGAGTGATTTCTATGACATGTCAGTATACCATTCTAAAGGGCATCAACTACAGAATTTCTTAAAGCAAAACTGATTTCAAAATAACCATTCGTTTTGTTTTTAAATTAATTTAGATGGTGACGTTTTCCATAAATCTACATAATTTTTAGGATTTGGAAGCCCAGAAGTCATTTCGCTAAAACCAATTATATTAAATAATGATTGATTTAGAATAAAATCACATTGCAGAATACCATAAAACTTATATCGTGCCTTTACGACTACAAACAAAAAATTATGACCATTTAAAAACGAGATCTTGGGTAATTTAAAAATAAACTTAAAATTATTATATCTCAGTTACTGTGCCACTTAGAACATCAGTTGAATGAAATGAAAGCTTCCAAATAACCCTCAACCCCCAATCTGCCAAAAATTGCTATTGATCCACGCGCGAAACACCCTGTATAAGTTCCTTCATTTCATTACATAAATCCTCAGTATACCTACATTCTTCTACATAATAATCACTGAGGGAATTCTATAATACCTTATATAAATTCTTCGTTCGATTAAAATATGCTCTTAATTTTTTTCAATGAAATGTGCCCTATTAATTATAAATATATTTTTACTGAAAAATCGGTAAATTTGTAAAAATTTACCGATAAATCGGAAACTTATTTTATACGGTAAATACGGTAAATCGGTAACCGGTAAACGGTAATGCACTTCCTAATACTTATGAATATACCGAAACTTCAATACTAACACCTTCCTAACAATGAAAAATTTATTAGATAACCATTTGTATGAGAACCCTGTTATTTTACCCTGTTATGGTGAATTCCAATGAAAATTCATTTTCCGTTTAGCAAAACATGAATAAGCATAAATTTGTCGTGTGAAAAAATCCGATAAATACTTTGTCAAACAACACGTATTACCCCGGTCATTGAGGTCAAAACACAAGCAACGTATATTCATTCACTCAGTTCAAATAACATAAAGTTTATCAAATTAGTCATCAAATTTTTGCATTGAATTTTTGCTTTACGATACAGACATGCTGCACCGATCGCCTAAATCACACGGTTCGAGTATTTAGATACAAAAAGTACAGTTTTCATATATTTGCATATCAAATCACTCTAAATTATATTATATCGTATATACATATGTCAATTTTGAATAAAGATGCGCGACTATAAAATTTAAAACTTGTTTTTAATTTAATTAAGAAAGTGATTTATGACCAAACACAAAAAATTGGCTTTATAAAGAAAAAAGATTGCAACATTACTGCCCCTTTCAAGATACGATTCGAATAGAAACCCCGGGTACAATATTGAATGTCCAGTAATACAATGTAAATTGCTAATCCTTTCTATTTGCATTTACTCGCGAATTTATTTTCATTAATCATAGCTGATTAGCATAAAATAGAGTCGGTGATTCTCACTGTAAATTACTAGAGTTCATGTGCAAAGGGAGTTAATTTCTGTATGCTGGTTTGATTCCTCTGAAAAAGGTAGCATCATTTTTGTCGTTTTTTATATGAATCATCATGAATATTTTTTTTTTTTCGTTTTATGGGCGCTTAAGAAAAAGGGGGCATGAAGAATAGATTTTCGCGAATGTGAATACAACAAAACATATTATTATTATTCAAAACAAGTTTAACAAATTTTTTGACGGTTTTTATACACTTTAATTATTGCAATATAATTTTATTCATTTGCCTCTTTATACCACCATACCAGCCAGAATCATGTAATTGCATACACGAAGTGTAAAAAGGTTTTAAATAAAATTTGGTTTTGGTTTCGTAAAAGATAATTCAATTTATTTTGAATACTTTTGAATACATAAATAAATTTAATTTTTAATTAACCCCAAAAAAATTGGCAACATTTTTGTGGTGAAAATGTTATCCCTTTCATCAATAAATCAATCAAGGCAATCATCTATCAAAAGTCAATCAATTTCTAATTTTATTATTTGATGTGGTCTACCCAAATCCTGGGATATGGAAAATTTCTTTTAAGTAAATTTATTTATTTCAAACCACATACACAAAAATTTTGTATATATTGGGTGTTGTATCTTCCACACAAGTATTCATATGTTAAGTATGTATATACATTTTGATTGGTAAAATATGATAAGAAGATATGCACCATTGTACGGATGATGTGGAAAAATATTGCTAATGGAAAAATAATAATTTTCCACCTCATTGAAGATAATTTTTTTTTGTTTTCTTAAAGTTACTTTTTACATCTTTGCATTTTCAAATGCCGGCAGCGTTATTTTAAAATTCGGATTTTTTTATTATTATTGTTATAATAAAAATACGATATGTGAATTTTTTCTGTTTTATTAATTTTAAAAAAAAGTACCTAATATTTTTATTGTATGGGAAACTTTATCGTCTGTTGCATTACGAATGGTTTTGCGTAAATGCGAATGTTCCACGTAGAAAACATGGAAAGTAATTAAAAGTTATACCCGATATTGTTATTGCAGATTGTTATTTACAAAGGGTTTTAAATCTGCACCTTTTACGAGTCAGTTCAAACAAATGGCACACAACAAAATTACGGTCGATTCAATCCAATATATATTTCAACCTACTCAATAATTTCGACGTTTCGCCTCGGCACTATTCTGGTAATTCCCTGGGAATTGGGGAAAGATTTTATATGTAATTTGTATTTTAAATTTTTTTTTCTGGCATACTGAGGTAAAAATCTAGTGGTAATTATTTTGAAAACAAAATAAAATTGGGAATAATATTCCCTGCCAATTTAGATATGGAAAAATTATTCCCAAATTATAAATATTTACATCAAACTTTTCTACTTAGTAGGCCGGAAAAAAATATTTGAACTGAAATTACATATAAAATCTTTCCCCAATTCCCAAGGAATTACCAGAATAGTGCCACAGTGGCACTATGTGGGTTTCCCTGGGAATTGGGAAAAATATTTTCATAGCATTTTTGTCTAAATTAAATTTTTCTGGCCTACTGATGGAATCAGTTTGGTGTAAATATTTTCGAAACAAAGTTGAGAAACTTTTGTTACTAATAATTTTTATAGCGAAACATAATTCTCAATATATCTCTGATTGAAATATATTTACACCCAACTTATTCCAAGAGTGGGCCAAAAAAATATAATTTAGACAAAAATGCTATGAAAATATTTTTCCCAATTCCCAGGGAAAGCCAGAATAGTGCCACTGGTGTATTAATCAGACCATTTACAAATTATTCGCGCATAACAAAAAACTGGCTGGGGCCGCATTTCAACTTCAGGCGTAACCTCTTCGTCACCCAACACACCGTCGTTTATCCGTTGTAACAGTGAAACCGTTCTCCAGCCACGACCATTCTTAAATCATACTTCAAATAACATACAAACCAAGTGAAAATCTCTGTATTTGTCAATTTTGGACAAAAGATTAAAATGTCAGTTGCATCGTGGAGTCGTGGTTAGCAATCCACTTCAACTGTTTTTAGCAGAGAAAAACAACTACAATTGGACACTTATAACAGGTTTGATGATATTCCTGTCGCAGTTTCTAACAAATATTCATGTAGTCCAATAACATTTACTAATTACGATGTCGATTACTAAGGATGTATGCGTTTACTAATTGCGTTCATATTCGCCGAACATCTGTGTCACATATATCCTGCGATTCAAGCATGGTAGTCTAACAGGTTTGTGGATACTGTGAAATCTGGTATTATTACTTCTTCAGCCGGAATGTCGTTTTTTTATTTTTGGCTATTTTAACACACAATATGCAACGTATTGCATCTTGCTTTTGTACCTGTTGAATTTCAACGGCCCAAATAATTTTAAGTGTGTAAGATTGTAATTTTCGGTTTTTAAGTGTATATTTAACAACAATTGGCCAACTTTTTCATACAATATAGCGTTACGTCAAAATATATTTTTTAATCGTAGTGCTGGCATGGGATCATATTTTGTATATTAGGATTTGGATGTTTCCAAAATAAAACCAGAATAAATTCACACTTCAACCAAACAACTGCTCTAACTATTGTAAACCTTACTACTGGTAAACTACTAGTTTATTAAAATTATAAACCATAATCATTTGCCGAATTAATCTACATAGAAGTTAGCTTGGCACAATAAAGCGAAACTGTAACCTAATCCTTGAATTTTATTTACTGAGAATTTACAGTACCATTTGATCTTTGAGGATTTAACTAGATCGTATAGTACTTCCACTCCCGGTGTATATCCCAGTTATATTTGAATATATTTGAGCTGGCCGCAGAAAATGAGAACTTATTTCAGTTTTACAATTCACTTATTGTTCTTTAAATGCATTTCTGGATGAAATACTTAGTCATCTTTTTATGCTTGTGATAATATTCTCGATATGTTGAGCGAATCCTGAGAAGATCTGAGAGATGTATCTCTAGAATGAAAACTTCAAGTGCAGGGAAGGAACTTTTTTAAATTAATGAGTTGATATTGCATTCTCCGGTCCATTTTATATGTTTCTATTTTGAAATAATACTTTTCTAGTTGAGAATTATATTTTTCAAATTAGAATTATTACCTTTCAATTTTCTTTTAAATTTTTTCGATTTTCGAAACGTATATATTTCAATCTTCGGATTATATTATTCTTCATATTTATCAATTTATAGATTTATATTTTTCAATTTATGTAATTATATATTTCAATTTGCACTTTATAAATGTCTAATTTCAGTTTAAAATTCACAATAATAAATTCAAAACTCTTGTTTTACCTAAGAATACCGTTTTCTAGACAAGATGTAATTTTATAAATTTCAATCACTCTTGCGCGTCCAATCTATAAGTTTATTTAAACATTTTGATAATTAATAAACATTCCGTATATTTATTTAACGTCGGCAGCAAGAAAATATAACCAACTTTCCAATAACATGCGGGAGTTATTAAAAAAAATGATTAAATAAATTATCAGACAGCCGTAGCAATATTTAACGTGTACCATAAAGAAAACCGAATGACTAAAAAGGCGAATATTACTTGCAAACCGAAATTGATGACACCAGAAATTGAATGGACAATAGAATCAATCCTTGAAC
The DNA here is from genome assembly GCA_932526605.1 of Nephrotoma flavescens. NCBI lineage: Eukaryota > Metazoa > Arthropoda > Insecta > Diptera > Tipulidae > Nephrotoma > Nephrotoma flavescens. The sequence continues at coordinate 136,400,133 of OW052221.1, read as the reverse complement.
AAATAAACCATTTAACATTAAAAGATATCACTGAAAAAAATTCGAAATCCACAATTTAACCGCCGTATCAAAAACAATTCAGATTCGGAAATCATTGTCCACCATTAAAATAACTTTTAAAAGAAACTCTTTAATAATTGATCGAGTAAATGACGTCCAAAGACTAAATTTGCGGAAAGAATATGCCACCAACTTTATGATCAATGGATCTCAAGATGACATAAGCAATATTTTTGTAGACGAATCTGAATTTAATTTACACATGCGGTGTAATTACGGGAGATCGAAGAGTCGTTCTAGGGTTAACGTGATTGTTCCGGCTATTAGAGGTAAAAATGTGACCCTTATCTTAGCGGTAAATAATTTAAACGTCATACATCACGCTGTATTCACAGGAGGTTGTAACTTTTACAGAATGATTACATTCCTTAAAGAGTTAGATGAAAAATTAAAAGGGCAACACGGAATTTCAAACGGATGGACTATCATGTTCACACCGTTCAGTTGCAACTATACTAATTCTTTTAATTTATTAACGAATAAAGCGCATTTTTTGTCACTTTATAGCTACATGTTCAACCCATGTGAGGAACTAGAACGTTATCTACCAGAACGTTATCTTCCAGAAATAATGGGCTCGGCTGTTCAATCCATATCCATTACTTTTGAAGATTTAAATGGCTATTTTAATTTAATGCTGCTCTTTTAATTGTTCATTAGTGAAACCTTGCTTTTAAGTATTTTATATTGAACATATTTTATATAACATGAAAAGTTAGGTTATTAATTAATTTCGACAACTATAAAATGAAATTTGAAATTTATAAAATGTAAATTGAAATATATAATTACATAAATTGAAAAATATAAATTTTTAAATTGATAAACATAAACTAAAATTAGAATAATATCATCCGAAAATTGTAATATCTCTTTTACGGCCAGAAATATTTTTGTTTTTTCAATATAAGTCCACCAAGCAAAAATGTGTATGTAAAAAATTATAGGATGTAATGTCTTCCGGATTTTAACGGATCTTAGTTAAATTTTTTTCGGACGAAAACGATTTAAGTGGTATGCACATATGTATATTTTGGTCCATACTACATAGAAAATAATTTTTTGAAAAAGAATCATGTTTTTCGTCACCAACACAATTGTGATGGAAGACCGGAAAAAGGATATATGTTCGAAAATTTAAAAATTTAAAACCAAAATTGAAAAAATTGAATTGTTGTTTTAATTATTATTATTAATATGTTATATAATTTATATGTTATCAAATTATAATGATTTTTTCAAAAATAATTCCGATTTAACTACGATCCGTTAAAATCCGGAAGACTTTACAACCTGCCATTTTTAACAAGCACATTTGCGTGGGTTGAACTTAAATTAAAGCAACAAAATTTTTTTTTTGTGGCAGGAAAATTTTGTACCACATCGCGTTGTAAATATCGCATTTTGAAATATTGCGTTTTGTACAATATCTCGTTTCATCATATCTCGTTTCGAAATATCGCGTTTTGAAATATCGCGTTTCGAGCGGATCCCGCGTTAGTAGTACATCTATATTTAAACCGATTTCTTTACCACATTTCTATTGTGGAACTATGTTTATAAAGAACCGTCCCAGCGATACCGAGTGGGATACTTGTGATTTGTTTGCTGATTAAAGAAATCAGCAAACAAATCACAAGTATCTCACTCACTCTCGGAGCGGGTATCCCACCTGTGTAATTTGAATAATTTTATAGGAAAGTCAACATTTTCAATGATTCACCTATAGTTGATACTATTTTATCCGAATTATCAAATCTTGATGATATTAATCAAAGTTTCGAATTCGATTCTATTCCTCCAATTTTTCTCAAATTAACCGGTAATACAATTTCTTCCCACATTTACTTCTTATTTAATCGAAGTTTCGCTGAAGTTTGCTTCTCTATTTTATGGAAACGCTCACTTTCTAAGCCGATTTGCAAAACTGAATTTAGTAGCGATGTGAAGAAGTATATGAGTGTATGCATTATTTCAGTTTTATCGAAGCTTTTTCAGGAACTGGTTAAAGAGAAGTTATGGTTTCAAGTTAAGACATTCATTTCTTCTAGACACCGTGGATTTCCTCTGGTAGGTTTACTGTTACTATAGCCTTGTTTTTCAAGTGCTTTATTAAAATTTATTAAATTTTCAATTTTGTATAGGTAATTTAAAATGATTTTTGCAATACCTTTGATAAGATCGATCATGAATCCCTGTTGCAGAAATACTTTTTGGTTTATAACTGTTCGTCTGTTGATTGGATTAGGTCTAATCTGGAGTTTAGAATTGAAATTGTCAAAATTGGTATTATTTCAGGAGTCCACCAAGATAGCCATTTGAGTCCCATGGTCTTAATCCCTTTCGAAATAATCGTAAATTGTCTGAGTTACTCCGACATTTTCATTTATGCTGACGACATTTAAATTTCGAAAACCATTTCCTCCGCCAATGATGCAACTAACTTTCAATCTAACCTGTCAAACTTCATATCTTGGTGTACATCGCATAAACAATGTGTTTTACATTTACTCGATTACGCTCACCCAAGGGACTAAAATTTTATAATGTATGGAATTTCATATGAATCACTCAGATCGGATAGAGTGGAAAAGCACTTTTTATTGTACATTCTACTAAAGCTACATAGAGGTACAAGCGTACCTGCTTTCATACTTCCAGCGTATCGCGGTAGAAGCAAATTGATAAACATTGAGCCATTCTTTATTCGTAGGATTAAAATTAGCACAATCTTCATTCGAGACGTACTAGTGTCTAAAATCGAATGTCCGGAGATTTTGTGTTTACTCGATAACTATACCCCATATACTCCACGAGTGTGAAATGATAAATATTGTCAAATCAAGATACCACTTTCGTAGGTGCATCTTTTTAGATTGTTGGTGAATTTTGAAATATTTTAATTATTGAATTTTATTAAAGTATTTAAATAGTTTATCCGCAGTTGTATAAAGTTGGTGATAACTAAATAAACAAATAAAATAAAAATGAGGTGATTAGTGAAACCTAAGAATGTTTATTGTTATAAGGAATATTATTAAATAATACTAAAAATAATCTGATGCTACTATTGATGCGACAGTCGCATTCCGTGGTATATTACAACTGTCACACTCATGTACCCAATAGACAAAATACTCTTTCCCTTTTTCATTTGGTTTGTATGTTTTTTAGTTTATCTCTTGCTTAATTGTGTTTCGGGTACCACAAGATAGTTTACCAACCCGTACATATTTATAATAAGTCCTAGTGGCGATTTCCACTTTTCCACATAATATTGCTGAAAATTTTGACCAAAACGTCTTCACCAGCGTAGAACTCTTTCCACTTTACGCCGCTGATGATGGTGCTGATTGAATTGTTGCTCCATTTTCGTTTGTATTACATTTTATTGGATGTTTGGCTCTTGGTTTACATAAGTCAAATTCCGTTTTGAGAGAGCAAATGAAGGTGTGTAACGACCCAGCCTTTACGAGTTACGCAAAAAAGCGGTCACTTGGATATGCTTCAATGCCTCGAAAAGATGGTCTTGATGGTTTTTCTTGCCACTTCCTCCAACATTAAAAAGAAAGAAGGCGTCGAACAAGTCAAATTTTTTGGACACTTGGTATTGACTGAGCTTCGAATATATGTATTTCTTTCAGGGTTGGCAGTGAATACTTCTTTGGCTCCATGGCTTCGTACAACCCTGCTAAATAATCAGTAGAATTACGAATACGCCCGTCCTTTCTATTGACAGCTACCGGTGCAGTGAAATCTAAGTATTAGAATGGACTGATTACTCCCAATAATTGTTGTCTCCTTAGCTTATTTTTGGGCGACTATTGCGGCAGATTATGGCTTTATGACTTTACGCTTTTGTTGTAAATTCCCAGTGAATCAATGAAGAGCGCCGAAAATTTTTGCTTAATTTTCTAGTCAATTTTTGTTAACTCCTTTTGCGCATTTGAATTGCAGACGCTCGCAATGGTCACGCTATTAAGATCTATATAGCTTCCATTGTCTATATAGCTTTCAATGTCTCCAGGTGGTGCAATTTTGACCGTCTAATGCTCAAGAAGGATAAAGCGCTCACAGCAAGGCTTCAACGTAGATTAAAGTTTCGTCGACCTCCACGGAATCGTGTTTGATATAGCTGACTCACAATAATCTGCATTTTGACCAAGCTGATTTCAATAAATACGTTCTTTCTCTCGAAATGGCGAATTTACATGTAAAAATTAATTGCCCCACACTTTAGACACGAAAACCTTGCCTTCGATGCCTCTTCTTTTAGCATTCTGTTCGTCCTTTTGTTTGTCATTTGGCTTAGATTGTTAAACTTTCGATCATTCGATCAAGTAATTGGAAATTTTGAAACGATCTACGTTTTTATTGAGCTACGATATTGTGTCGTTTCAATTTAATCGACATTCGAAACTTGTTCCAAATTTCAGTCGATATACTATACTTTCAAAACCGTAATTTGCTCATTATTCATGCATCAACGTGATGTTTTAAAAATTGTTGATCGAATCCCATCGACTGTTTTTATTTTTAATCACTATTTGGTCGGTAGAGCAAAATAAGTCAATGACATGGTGCTTTGAAATATGAAAATTGATTCATTTAAAATAATTCGCGGGAAGTTACCCCTGTGGTAGGGGTTACGCCTAGAATTCCACCACAACACCCACTGCTTGTCGTAAGAGGCGACTAAAATGGTTGTATCTTTGGGCTGCACCCAGATTCGTGAAACATTTTTTTTCTTTTTTTTTTGCTTTAATAATTGTTATTTCACCGACCAATCAGCCCAGTGGTTAAAGCTATGGGGTTTGCATCGAGCGGTACCAGATTCGAATCTAGATTGAGACAGGGTGCAAAAGGAATTTTTCATAAATATGAGAGTGCTCATCTGCAATTTGTAGTGCACACATATGAGCGCCACAACTGGATTGTGGCATTAATCCCCAGGTCACTGGGGAGTGTAACACATTATTGTGGTTTATGTTTGTGCTAGACTCTACTGATGTATTTTGCTTTCGAAGAAATATTTTTTTCTTAGGTGCTGATTTAAAGAAGCAATTGTTGAAGAACAAAACTATCGTTAACCATTAAACCTGTTACAAATTCATCCTTTCTTCTAGTAGATTATAATTGTGTTGACTTAGGCCGTACGATCACTAGGTGTCTGCAACCGAGTCGTTTCGACCACAAAAGAACCTTTCCTATACTTACCTCTTGATATGTGTAAACAGGCTGTAGGGAAAGGACTGGCGTTATCCGGCACTTGATCCTACTGTCCAACCAATCATTCAATTAATCAATTTTAATTTTAAATATCTATTCCAATATTCAGCTTGTCCAGAAAGTATATATTTCGAGGAATAATAGTGGTGAGTTAACATTAACTCCGATATTCGTTAGCCGAAATTATTTTTTCGGAGCTCGTATTCTCGTTGTTATCCAGCACAACCTTTATGGATGGATTGCTACGCATGCAAAGCAGCCGGTCTTAATTGTTATAATGCATCATAATGCTGCACAATAACTAGACTTTCTTTTTGATCTTTGACAGCTTTTTTGGAGTTTGGAGATTTTTACATGAAATACCAAAACTAGGTCAGCCATGCATATAAAAAATTGATGTCTAAGAGGATCAGTTTGATAAGTATGTTAGGCTTCAAATTATGTTTTATAAGTTTTTTTGTTATAATAATTATATATAATTTATGTATACCTTAGCAGTTGATTATTGTTTAAAATTTATTTTGCATTGAACATTTTTTTTTACATATTTGTTTTGGAACTCGTGCTACGACTAACTAGAACATGAAATCACTAAAATATGGAAGAATGGATTCCAATGTCCAGACTATTGGAGTCTTGAAACCAGTGAAATTTTATTAGTTAAACGAAGTTTGCACTCAGGATAATTAGACACACATGACAGTAACAACGTCAGCGAAAGGTTTGATTTGTTTATTCCATCAATTCATTTTTGAAAACCATTGAGGTTTAAAATCGTAATTATGTTCATCATTATGTAAATGCTCATCTAATGCTCTTGAATCCCGCGCAAATGGAACTGTGGAATATTACGATACATATGAGGGACTATTTGCCAAAATCACTTCTAGAATACACAGTGAATTTTTTGTGTAATTGTATGCTTCTTGAAATAACATTTAATTCAGTTTAACCAGCAGAACCAGTTCTCTATATATTAACCAATTTCGACTAAATCTGTTCCACATACTCAAAAAATGTACTTTTACTGGTGTAGTATCAGCATGCTTTATCTAACATGTTGCGGATCAAAATTTTTTTTATAAAAATTTTTCCTCACCTATAAACTATCGCACCGTTTACTTTCTAAGATAGGTACTCCTAGCTAAAGCAATCTAGTTAGCAGTATATTTACCTATAGAAAATAATTCTTGTAAAATAGCTTCTGACTTCAAAAAGCATAAATTCCTTTATCATATTTCCGTTTAAATGTTCAATCCAAAGCTCAGTTATAAACTATATTTTTTACTACATCCTATACACTGTATTCCATTCAACTATACAGCAAAATAATTGATTGCAATTCGATACCGATACAAGAAAGCACTGTGTGTTCAGAACAAACAAATCGTTAAATCAGTCTGTAATCACTAATCATCAATCAGCACATTGACTATAAAACTACGACTATATAGTAGCGAACTACTTAAATGAATCGACTTTTCTTGTCCCTCCCTCCACAACATTAAAAATATTGTGTTAGTTTTCTACACAACAAAACAAAAAATGTATTATCCACCCGCCACCCATACACTTTTCGTTACATCTAAATCAACAATGTGAAAAAGCACAACTTTGCTATAAAAACGGAATATTTTTTTATTTTTGTGAAGGTGATGAACTCATTTATCAAATTTAACCAAAAGTTTTTTGATTTTTCAGTAAACAGAGGGAATGTTTTCTGTTTTTTCATTGCGGTAGGTTATGGTCGGTTGAATTGTTATACACAATACACGTCTTTGTATATGGGAAAACTAATATAAAAATGTGGGTGGATGACAGTCTTATTTTTGCAGTTTCTTGTATTTCGGTCTCGTATTAATTCCAACTTTTTATCGATTCCTCCTCTATACCTAATTATGGTAATGCAGTTTTATATTTTGATTCATCATCGTATAATAATCACCGCCTGCCTAATGATAATATTCTGGGTTGTTCGCGTTTCGTTGTTATGTTTCATAATAAATCGCCAAGTAATTATTGTTTATTATTTGTGATGAAGTTCTTTCACCTTATGTCGTTTTCATTTTAATGCATGCATAATATTTGTGGTTTTCAAATCGCGAGATAAACACAAGAAACATGAATAGACACAAATTTTGGATTGCGAGTCACACAAAGGCTAGGAACATAATGGATTTGTATGCAAATTGTGTTCTAGAGGGGTATGCATATTGTGCGCCCTTTAATGATTTTTACCTGACAACGATTTCTACGTGACATTTACGTTTGATTTGTACGCATGAACTATAAAATGTCATTTTAGTTTATTGCTTTGAAATTGGGTTAAGTGTGCACACAACGAAGGGAATATGACACATTTTTCTGGTTTAGTTCGAAAAACATTTTATTTCCATTGTTTGTGCGGTTACACTTTCGATAAGCGTACACTATTCTAACATACCAACAACAACAGCAACAAAAACAAAAAAATTATTTCACATTTTTATCAGTTGGATTTTTTTTTTGCTTCTTTTTTTTTAACTATTATAAATATTAATTTGGCTGAATAAATTTAAAATATTGTTATAGAGGAAGTTAAATATTATGATTATCTAAACTAATTACAAAAATGATTTCGATTACGCGAAACAAAGCGATTTATTGTTAAACACTTAAAAGTAGTATATTATGCCTGGTGGTTTGGCCATATGGCACACGTTCTACAGACATGATTGATATATTATGAGTAAATGGAAGTTTTTAGATTTTAACGGGTGAGTTTGATTTGATATAATCACGTACGACAAATTCAATTGTAATTACATTTTGAAATTGTGCATGACTATAAATAATCTGATTTAAATCAAAACGATAGCAAGACCTTATAAAATGGTGTCGGAAGTGATTTTTATTGTTTGGAAGAGAATTAATCATTTTATCGTATACTCGTAAATGGTATTTAATTTTTTAATGCGTTTTAGATTCGAGTTATCTAATGATAATTATTAATTAAAAGTACTTTACAAATCAAGATGGTAATCTAAAGCAATTAAGCAAGTGTCGTGTGACTACAAAAATATTTTAGGGATTTCATCAGAAATATTATTCACTATTAAAAATGGTTTAAATGAAACGACGCAATTTTTTTAAAGTAATTTGAGACGTTAATAAGAGGTCTGAAGTGTCTGTATCTTACACACGAATGGGACATATGTTTCGGAAAATAAATTGTAGTTAGTACTTACGACGGTTTAACTACAAATTTTGGGGTTTCTGCAAAATTTGTGTACCTCTAAGCTACAAGGACCGGACAAGTGGTGCAGTGGTTAAAGCTTCGGCACTTGGCCCGGGAGGTACTGGGTTCGAACCCCATCAGAGGCTAGATGCAAATCGAATTTTCATCATCGATTACAATCGGTGATGTTAATAATCACAACTAAGACCCTCTGATGGAGTGCAGAATTCAGCACAATGGGCCAAAAATGGCCTAAGTGTAAACCACTGAAACCTAAAGCTACAAGGCGCGCTTTAATTTTCGCATTTCCTTCACTTCACAGTCTGCATACAAGCATTCGTTTTCATTGAATTTACTAATTTGAACCACGTTTCTGCTCTAACATTGGCCACGCCAAGAAGTTCATCGGGTGATTAATCAAACAACTAATTACCCACGGGTTGTGGTTTTGGCCGAATGTGCAAATACCCAGTCTTGCTGAAGCGATAACCCATCGGCGCCGCTGTGTTATTCACGATTTTCGAACCCAAGAATAATATGCCTGTCCAGAACAAATGCCTACGTACGACAATTTTTGTAGCTGCGGGGTTTTCTTCTGATCTTTGAACCGTAATTGGCGGAGATTTTCATGATTGTGGAGCGGCTCGCTAGTAAAAATCAACGATCACTTTGTTCAGAATACAAGAAGAATCATTTGGCGATATTTCTTATATACCGTTTCATCTTCATCTTGGAGCTGAGAAAGTGGTTGCATTCTCCTTTATGAAGATAGCCCAAATTTCTATCCCTAAAAATCAAAAAAGTTCATAATGGCAATACTTTAGGTATATAATACTTTAAGTTTATATATTCTCTTGCGGCATTTAGTTGGGAAGTTTTTCGTTTCTTGAAACACTTCAAAAAATTTTTGTTTAATGTTTTATATGTAAAATGATAATTAAGTAAAAAAAAAAATAATGTTTTATTAAATTTTTTGTCGCCGAGCTTCACAAGTTCATAAAACAGATCAATGAGTTTTGTGCATTTCAAAAAAGGCATTTTTAGGTAAATACCTTTAGTTCGATCACATAGAATTTCTAAAAAATTAATCAGAGCTGGGTAAATAATTATATCATTTATTTGTTTCAGACCCGAAATTTCAGTATCGTGAAAATTCCGTCAGTATCGTGAAAATGCAATATTTTTACTGTAAAGCTTCATTCACAGTATTGTTTTCGTCGTTGTTTCCGATGTTGTTTTCAGATTGAAATATGTTGTTGTTGCCTTTCTCATATAAAACAGTTATCGTTTCCTTAGTAAAAATTGTTGCTACGTGCACTAACAGTGTACCGAAAACAACGGCGAAAATAACTAAATATGTATGCCGTAGTGATTTTTTGTTCTTTTCGTAAAAAATTAATCGATATTTATATCTTGGTTTTTTTTTGTTTATAATAATATTTGGAATTGAAATTGATATTAATAAGTTAAATTGGTTTTAATCTATATATTTAATAGTTTTTTGTTGTTTTTAAAAATAAAATTGAAAACTTATCGATACATCGATATTTTTCTTAACTCACCAGCAATCAACCAATTTTTGTTTTCGTTTTTTTGACAAGTTGTACAAAACAAATAGAAAACCAATAATGGACTATACAGAGTTCGAAATTGAATATGTAAATAAATAAAAACGTTCAGTTTACATAACCAAAAATCAAAATTTTATATTTTGTTGTTGGGTCACGATAAGTTCAAAACAACATCGAAAACAACGACGAAAACAATACTGTGAATGTAATCTAAGCCCCGAAAAATGTTTGTGTCGTGATAGTTTTAGCTGTCATGACAGAAAATATTTTCGGAGCTGAGTGTCAAAATGTCTGGGCTGATAGTGAAAAATGTTATGATATTAATAACTAGTGCTGCTACCTCACTTTTTGGGGAAGAAAATTGGGCTGTATCACATACATGATGCGGTCAAATTTGTGCGTTTAAAGTGCAAGCTTTTCCATTTTCGCTGATTCTGCACGAATCTTTTGATGTGCTTTTGTTGTCACAGTCAATTCTTGAGACGAGGTGCCTAAAAACCATTCTTTTAAAAAAGTCGGTTGCCTTTATAATAATCTTATGCGATTTAACACTTTAACGACGGCTCACACAACATGTGTGTGATGGAAAATTCATTTTTTTGTTTAGTTTTGTATTTTTTTTTTATTTTTTTAGAAAAAAAAATTAGAAAAATTAAGAAAAATAAAAAAAATCTGGAGCGTGGAACTACCGTTAGGTATTACTTCGCGAGGCAACGGATCTTTTGATGTGCTTTTGTTGTCACAGTCAATTCTTGAGAGGATGTTGCCTTAAAACCAGTCCTTCAAAAGCTGGTTGCTTTTATCCTAATCTTATGCAATTTAACACTTTAACGACTGCTCACACAACATGTGTGTGATGGAAAATTCATTATTTTTTTTTTGCTTTTTTTTATTTATTTTTTAGAAAAAAAATTAGAAAAAATTAAAAAAAAAATAAAAAAACAAAAAAACGACTGGAGCGTGGAACTACCGTTAGGTATTACTTTGCGAGGCAGGCTCAGCTTTCGCTGCCGGGCTGGGATTCCTGGAACTCCTCACTGAATTTCTGCTGCTTTTGAGGCGTCTCAACTCTCCCATTATCCGTGAGACGCTTTTGCTTACGGCGTTGTCCCATCTTCAGATGCCAGCATAAACTCCAGTATATTTTCCGGTGTTAGTTGGACCCCACGTGCACAGATACTGCTTCTCTCCTATGTAAATCGTGGACACTCGAATACTGCGTGCTGTACATTCTCTGTTACTCCGATGCATAAAGGGCAATCTGGTGACTCTTGGTGTTTGAATCTGAACAGGTATGATCTAAAGCAACCATGACCCGTCAGAAACTGCGCAAGATGATAATCCACTTCTCCGTGTCGCCTGTTTAGCCACGCCTCGACGTAGGGGATCAGGCGGTGGGTCCATCTACCGTCGATCATTTGTCGACTCACACCATCTCGCCATCACAACGTCTCAGCCCGTGCTGATCGTCTCGCCGTTGACGATTGTGCTAATCGGTGGTTCTCTGGTTTTGTTCCTTGACCACGACGCAGGTACGTGGTTTGGTGCCTTGGCCAGTAGATCTATTGGGGGCATTTCCGCAAGAATACACGCAGCGTCTTCTGACACCGGCCGAAATGCGCATAATACTCTCAGAGCGCTTAGCTTCTGAACTGATGCTGTGTGTATGGTTCGTGCAGACTAATTATCTGTTGGCGCTCTACAGGGGTATTTATTGCTTTTTCTATAAATTAAGAGACCCCAGTGATTTTTTGCAGAACTCAGTACACCATAAATGGCAGCATCCATAAGAGTTTTCACGTTTTATTTTTTCCAATATTTTGAAAAGTGTGCCATTTATGAGCAAATGACTAGAAACTATGAAATTTACAACAATATGGGTCTAAAGCAGTTTCCCAAAATCTAAACAATAATGACGATTTTTGGGGAAAAAATGTTGTTTAACAAAAATTTGGTGGGAGTGCTTCGGCACAGACCGTAAAGTTAATAAACAACCAAATTTATGAATTAAAATTTCATTCTATTCGATTTTAAAACTTTGTCGTATCAGGTCAGGAATCTTTTTTTTACAATATTTAATGGTTTTTTTATTTAATAAAATTATTAATAAAAAAAACAAAAGAAAACACTTTTTTGCTGAAATAAATAATAAAACTAATTTCGATAAACCTAATTTGGTCATTTTTGGGAATGCTCCAGACACTTGATATCAATGTAAACGATAATAAGCCAGAAATGATGTGCAAATGGGTATTGAATAGAAAAGTTGGCTGGATGTTGCATAGAAATGAACGAGGGAAATAATGCAAAATTAACAAATCACCAATTGTCTCTCCTTGGAACCACATGTCGTTGGCACTCATATCATCTAGTTGTCACTACAAGAAGCTGCTTTGATCTAGTGCTCGCCGTTGACGATTGTGGTAATGCCAGTTTAATTCTGGAAAAAGTACGGAGCAATGAATCCGCAAGACCAAAATACACACCAAACAGTGACTTTCTCGGGATGCTTCTAGAGCTGGTGTATCTTGTGTGGATTGGTATCGCCATAAATCTGACAATTTTGCTTGTTTACAGATCCATTACTTCTAACTGCTACAGAGCCCAATCAGCAAACACACGGCATTGTGTATGGTCGTTTTCCTTAAGTTCCGGGGTCAACTGGATTTTATACGGATGCAGACCCAAGTATAAAATCCAACTGAACCTGGAACTAAAGCCCTGGACGGAAAAATTTTCCAAATTGAAGTCGAGGAAAGTCAAGGTTCTTGTGTCCCGTACACTCAGTTTCAGCGACGTACGGGAGTTGGTTGATCACGAAGCACAAAAATTTGCACCAAAAAAAAATCAGCCAGAATCAATATCAAGACCAGAAAACAGTCACACTCGATCGTTCCTGCAGTTTGTAGGATATAACCTAAAGGTATATGACTTTATAAAATTCTTAAACATTTAAGGACAATACATTTGTTGAAGGAGACTTCAATGCAAAACATACTATATGAGGATCAAAACTAGTTTGAAATCTACTGGAAAACCAGCTTACTGGCTCACAGATTTCAATAAAATAACAGATCTGCGTGCCTAACAAAACTAACTGAAAGAGCTATATTTAAGCGACTAGAACGACCAAAAGCAATGGATGAGCTAACATCAATGCCATTCTATAATCAAATGAACAGAATATTTAGAATACTCATTGACACGCGAATGCTAACGAACCATAAAACCAATTAATGAAAGAAGTTAATGGAAGAGCGAATAAATATCCGAGTACCAATTAAAACCAAGATTCATCTGGAATACTACCTTAAAAGTGGCATGAAAACGTTGTCCTATTACTCATACCAACTCCTTAAAGAAACAACACAACACACTGACTCTTTAAAGATAAACAGGGATGTCGTAAAATCTGGCAGCAGACTCGTGTTCCGCAAATTAACAATATCCTCAATTTTATGTGCAACAAATTAAAACAAATTAAGAAGGGAAAATTAAGAAGGAAATCATAAATAAGCGACTCCGAGGACTTTTGATTTAAAGGAAGACAATTACTCACTTTGGAAAACAACGTAATTGTTAAAAAGAGCCGAATTGTATGTACCATCTATTAAAAACCATGATGAATCCTGGGACAAACGTGACAAGCAGAAACTCTCCCTATTTGCTGCCCATTTAAAGGAGACATTTCAGCGGTTGACGAGACAAACAACAATAAATTATAACTTTATTTGAACTAAAAAATGAAACCAAACTAATTTAAGTATCAGAGGAATGCTTCCGAGAAAACCAGCTTTTAGAGAATAATATGTTCCATATCTATGGAAGGTGGCTGAAGTAATTATGATTCCGAACAACGAATTAAACTAGCAATCGATAAAAAAATCTTATATGCCGATATCACCGCTCGAAGTCATTTCAAAAAATTTTGAAAAACTGCTGCCCAAGAGGCATGAATCTATAATAGAAGAAAGATGTGGAATTCAATCGCACCAAGTTGGGTTTATATACATGCACAGAATAATGGATGTCATTGAGGAAGCAAGCTATCGACAAAGCTTGGCCCCAAGAGCTTGAACTTAAACTTTATTGAAACCTGCCTAAGCAACACTTTCCAGTTAAAAACGAATATGAGCAGGTATACCACAAAGTAGCGTACTTGAACCTCTTCTCTTCATTCTTTACACAAGCGATTTACCGGATATTCGATGTACAGCAACAAAATTTGCAAATGATACAGTTATTATTACAGTTGAAAAAAAAATCGAAAGCAAAGCAAACTTCAAAATGCAGTTTACACAGTGAGTAATCAGCTTTTGTGTTGTGCCAAGAAGACCAATGTATAAATGATACAAGGTTTTGTGAATGCCGCATGGTACATTAAGAACGATAACTTTTATAGGCACATAAAAGTGGAATACGTCACCAAGGAAATAAGGAAACAAGCAAGGAAACACGTACAGTGATTGGTCCCGACAAGAAAATGCAGATACACGTCGTACGTTGAACACCGTCAATGGAATGAGAAGACTCCATAAGCAAAATCCACTGACGCTATAAGTAGTTCAAATTAGAATAATGAAGTTACCGATCAGTCTAGGCTATAGAGAAGCTAATACACTTTTAATTTATGCAGTTCACACACATAGGTACTCACTCACATTCGCGAATTGTAAACCTGCAAAAATCTCGAAGTACAACATTTTCATGTATCCTATACTTTATTTTATTACGTAAAAGTAGGCAAAATCTAACATGATTCTTTAATTTTTATCACCATTTTTAAGATTTGGTTGAAATGTATGAAGCGGCCAATAACTTTAAAACATAAAAAATTTATAATAAATTTGCCAATCTAATTTATCTTATGAAACGATTGTGTCTTGAATCAAATCAGCCGTTACATCTTAGTAAAAACTGTATTCTTGAATTCAAGAACATTTTGTTGTATCAGTTTATAAATCATCCTTTTCTGGCTTTTATGACAATAATTAACTTAGATCATGATCTAACACGATCATATTCAACATCCCCGCACACCGTGTATAATTACCTTTCATGCGAACAGGTACAAAATATGTATACTTTCGTACACCAATTACCAAGTCAAAAAGCAAAAAATAAAAAATAACAAAACCAAAACAAATCCAGCAAACAAGTAAAAGTATGACTCAACATGATCGATACATGTTGATCATGACTCATTTTTGTGTATACAGATAAAAACATAAATTATATACGAAAAATGAAAGAAAAGAAATCATAAAATCACCGGAAGATGACCTGCTTGAGTATTCTATGCTTAACGTTTTTTTTTTTTTGGTTTGTTTTTAATCAACCATCACAAACCACCCTTGCCTATTTCTTGCTTTTGTCCGTCAGTCATCCAATTTTGGGTTTCATGTATGATTATTTATGTGAAGACCTAAACATGATAATAATAAAATCAAACAGAGATTTCACATAACACTTTTAGTTTTTGGATATATGCAAGTTGCACACCGTTGTTAAATCAAGTTTTTCGGACCCTTTTTCTGTCTGCATACAAAGTATGTACATTTATAAAATACGGTCCCAAGTAAATATAGTGTTTCGGTATCTCCAATTTGGGTTGTTTTTTGCAGGTGTTCTAATTTATATAATATGATGGATTTTAATGTTGAGTTGTTGTCTTCGAAGAGTACAAATAATTGTGAGATTTTGTAAGTGGTACTGCATGCATATGCATGTGCAATAAAATTACACATACACATGTACACACATGTTTTATTTATGTACCTTTTTTATTATGACCTGTTAAATAAGATTCGTTCTTTCTTCTGTTATTTATTTACCTAAATTTTAAAGAATTATAATATCATGGAGTACTGGAATTATGAATCATCGTTAAATAGATGACATGAAGAAATTAATCATGAAAGCATAAAAGTATGCATACTGGTATGTTGTTGTGTCGGTACATAGACATTAATAAAAATAGACGATGTTATAAAATTTAGTCACAGTCTGGAAATAAGGTGTATAGCAAAGCAGATATGATACATAAAATCTCAGTTTGTACAAAATCTGTAATATATCAGTACTTTTTGGTGATATATGAAAATTTTTGTTTGAGTAAGTACGGTGATCCGCGGAAATCATATTTAGAGAATAATCAGACGTGATTGCAAATGTATTACATTTTCCTTTTTAATGTCATTTAATTTAGTTGTGATAACACAACACTTTAGAATGAGCTAAATAAAATGAGCATACATTTATAATAATACTAGCTGACGGCAAACGTTGTTCTGCCATATAAATTATTTCTAGTGAATATTTTGGTTGTTAAATAAAAAATAACGAATGTATTGTAAGTGTGTGGGGATTGCATCTATGACAGAAAGAGAAATGGGGCGCTGTAGACTATGTATGACTGCCGATAAAAACAAAAACACACCAACCATTCGTTTCTCAATTCAATGTATTTCATTAACGTAACGGACATATTCATTGTTAATAATCTCATTAAAAGTTAAATGTAAAGTGAAAAAAGTAACATATTTTTTATCCTAAAGTAGGAAAATGAAATAAAGATAATCAATAATTAAGAAGAATTTTATAATCGTCCGTGAATTTAATTTGTTTAAGAATTTTTTCGGCTTTTCGGACAAAATATTATTTTAATGGACACCCATACAATGTTTACGACTATTTTAGTCGCAGAAAACAAAGAGGCCATTTATTAACAATATTTCTACCACAAAAGTAGAAAAAATGCGCTCCCCTCCCCCAAACCTTTAACCCCAGGGCGTACTTGTGTACACAAAGAACACAAACCCTTGCAAAAATGAGAACTCCCTTAGGTAGCTTCTTGGCAGCTTGGTTTCGTACTGATAAAAAGTTGGTCTACTCATCAGGTTGCAACGACCAAACTGCAAAAATCCAACTCTTGCTTTGTACCGATAATACAAAACAAGAACATATCGATCTAGCGAATTATATATCACTAAATCAGAAACCACAGGAAATTCTCACTATGTATGTGTAACAAGCCAACACATATACACAGAACATATCGATTTAGCGAATTATATATCACTAAATCAGATTTCTTGTTTTGTATTATCGGTACAAAGCAAGAGTTGGATTTTTGCAGTTTGGTCGTTGCAACCTGATGAGTAGACCAACTTTTTATCAGTACGAAACCAAGCTGCCAAGAAGCTACCTAAGGGGGTTCTCATTTTTGCAAGGGTTTGTGTTCTTTGTGTACACAAGTACGCCCTGGGGTTAAAGGTTCGGGGGAGGGGAGCGCATTTTTTCTACTTTTGTGGTAGAAATATTGTTAATAAATGGCCTCTTTGTTTTCTGCGACTAAAATAGTCGTAAACATTGTATGGGTGTCCATTAAAATAATATTTTGTCCGAAAAGCCGAAAAAATTCTTAAACATAATCAATAATATTTTCGAAGAGCAATTTACACTCAATTTTTTGTCAGTCCGTTTTTTGCTAACACAAATAAGCTCGATGGCTTGCCCACGCGAGAAAATGCCACGTATAATTGTCCGTGTGAAAAACATGGTGTGCCCAAATCTAAGCCGCAAACGTTCATCGTTTGGCCTTGCGATTTATAATTGTCATTGCGAATGCCAATCTAATAGGAACTTGAACGCGTTTAAATTAAATTGGCAGGTCTGTGAGAATCGTTGGAATTCGTGGCAGCAAAACATTTTCGGCTCAGAATTTGCCATTCAAAATGGTGGCTTCGATAATGATTTTCATCAATTTTGCGTTCCATTGCATATCCGTGGTGGTGGTGGGGTCGTTGTGTTGTATGCCATAGTACATTCATCCTAGATGATCATTTTGCATTGTTTCTGCACTGTGGCCATGGACGATTGTTTTTTTATGTTGCACACTGCGTCTAGGTTATTTTGAATATTCAGTGGCAGCTTAAATGCTGAATGAGCTGTTCTGCCTCCATCTAATAAAGTTGCTGCAATGCCAGAAGAAGCAACGACCAATGCAATGCCATTTTTTGATCGTATTTCGGCGAGAATTAATGAAATGAGAATTGTTTTGCCAGTTCAACATATGTTGTATCCAAAAAAAAGAATACATATTGTCCCGCCGAATAATGCGGTCGTAAATGATTTTCTGTTCATAAGTCAGTAGTGGGACATTGCGAGTAGCAATCGCTGCCATTTCAGCAGTATCGTACAGCAGTTCTTGGCGATCTCATAACGAAATGACTAAGTGATAAATTTGCAATGATAATGCAAAGATCCTCGATAGCAATCAATGCTTCCTTGTGTATAGCGTCGCTGAATGTAATCGTTAGATCGTTGCACGGTGTACGAATTCAATGCAATATATCGTCAGTCATTGAATATTTGTGCTTATCCCGTATCTGCTGATCCCGGGAAATATGTAGTCAACAATATAGCGGATAGTAGACGAATTTGTTTTGCTGTACAACCCAACCCAATGCTGCTTCAGCAAGCATTTCGTCCCAGTGAGTGTCGTCAACGAGCAAGCCGAGTGCAAGTCATGCATCTTTATATGTTGGATACCGTTGTCAATTCACATTGCGTATATCTTGAAATGACAATGCGCCGGTAGTTTTTGGTGGATTTGCTGTCTCGTTGGTGAAAAATACCCGCTGGCCGTTTATGGACGACTAAATGTATAACTCCTGGGTTTCGTTCATGAATTGGGAAACCAAAGATATGCCAGCCAGATTCATTGGAGCTGATGTGCCGGTTAATTTAGTAGTGCATTATTTCGTCCTTGTCAATCAATCGAGAGCATTCACATGGGTATTTTGAATTTGAAACGGCGTCGCTCATGATAGCGTCTCGCAAGTGAATGTATTCTTCCGCACGCAGCTTCTGTTTATTGTAACGTAGGAATAGCAGGCGGTCGCTCTCGACCTTCGCGCGACAAGTCAACCATAAATTGTTGGCACGGCTCACGACATCCCAGAATGACGTTGTCCTGACCGCGTCGAATCATCATACGATACGCATAAAAATCCATCGATCTCACGATTCTTGTTTGTTTCGGCTCCTGTAACAACATATTCATAAATATTAATTCAAAATGAGTAATGATGTTCATAATGAATGAATTACCTGTGGCGGGATCTCGTTGTTTAATGTTTATGCAATATCCGTCTTGCCTTCCAGAAAATTAGCGAGTATTGAAGAGCGTCGTATGAACGGTGTGTGTCGGCAATGAACTCCAGATTATTGTTTCTTCTTCGAATCATGATTTCTCGCATCGATCAACCATGTTTCCAGCTGGTGTTTTATCAGGGTTTATGATAATAGCGTGATTGTCGTTTTGCAATTCGCGCATGTGTGATTTGAAGTATTTCATCTTCATACAATAGGGCGTCCAGTTCGCCGACGATGCTCCTGAAATTAGACGAATTGGGGTTATGGTAGCCGCAACGTCCATCAACTCGATTGATGTCCACACCGCCCATGATGTAGATTTGTAAAAGTTTATGTGGTTTGTTTGGCATTGGCGGCATCGATACATACAGCATACACAAATAGACAAAATTGTTGTACTTACTGATGAAAAACGGTACACTGATAATATATTTGTTCTTTTAGTATTTTACCAACCTTTTTACAATCATAAAACACGTATAGATTTCTTAAAAATTAAAATAAATCGTGCAAAATTTTGCACGCACTGCGTTGTGATACTTAACAAATGGAGAATGAAATGCCAAAATGACGCAACGCTTCTCGTGAATGACTTGCATGTATATCGATGTGGATGTAATGTATGTATGAGGCGGACGTAGCGCCACTGGTCATTCAACAACATAAATAATTTCGTTCTGTTTGAAATACGAACAACGGTTAAATTATTTGGATATTAATGAAATATAATGATAAAAAATAGGAGGGTGGCGGTAGGAAGAAAACAAATTTCTCGATAGGTACACTCTAATCACCTAACGGTATGAAATATACTTTATGACCTATTCTCATATACCATACAAATATACATAAAAAAATTCATAAAAATCAGTCGAGCCATTTCGGAGGATTGCGACCCCGACCACAAACACCGTGACACGAGATTTTTATTTAATAGATAGATTTGAAAATTTGTTTTGAAAATAAAATTTTTCAAAACTATCAGAACAGAAAAATTTTAATGGTTTAGAAATGATTTGAGTGAAAGTTACAAAATGAAATTCTAAAAACAAAACATAACACAAACAGCACAGAGATGATCAAAGTGGTTCTGAATCAGTATTTGATGTAAGAAGCCAGTCTGAGCCACATGCTTGGAAATCGGGAAAGTCTCTGTTATTCGAAAAAGAAAACCATTGAATTTTATACAAAATTCTTAAACATTTGAAATTTGCAGAGGGGTGAATGAAGAGATGCGTAATAAATATTTGATGTGCAATCAGTCTTACTCGACCATTTCTGTGCGATCCGTATTGGTTTAAATAAATAACTTCCAATGTTTAAGAATTTTGTATTGCATTCAATGAAATTCTCTCTCGAGTAACAAAAATCTCAGAGATTTCAAACCATGTTGCTAAGCAAAATTGATTTGTTACATCAAGAAATAACTACATATTTTTCATCCACCTCTGTGCGATCCGCCACTGCGGTTAAGTAAGACTAGTTTTTTACATTAAGCACTCAAATTCAGAACCACTTCAATCGCCGCAGTACGATCCGTAGGGGCCAAATTAAATAATTTCAAATTTTTTAAGTATTTTTGAATTACACTCAATGATATTCTAATTCAAATAAAAAATCTTGGGAGTTTTCCGAGCATGTGGCTGTAATTAATTAATTAACCAGGTTATTATTAACTTCGATCAATCTAACTTAGCGACATGCTCGAAAATATCTGATATTTTTGTTATTAGAGAGAATTTCATTGAGCGTACTACAAAATTAAACATTTGAAGTAATTTAACTCTGATCTTATGGATCGCAAAGAGATGACCGAAATGGCTGAGGGTTAGTATTTTAAATAAGAAACCAATCTAATTCATAGCCATTTCGATCACCCCGTGCGATTCGTAGGCATTAAGAACTTTTGTGGTACATACACTATATAACATTCTCTCTCGAATAATAAAACCTCAGAGATTTCCGAGCATGTAGCTATCTAAGATTGGTTTCTTCCATAACATGCTATAATTCAGAACCGCTTCGATCACTTCTGTGTGATCCGTAACATGCGGATAAGTGAAATTCACTATTAGCCGAGTTCCGTTGGCGTTAGCAAAGTACTCACAAGCAATTCTAGCTACCAACAACGACTCAATCAAACTTTTTTTTCTTATGTTTTCCTTTCCTTATGTTCTAACTAACAAATTTGCCTTCTATGGAACATCTACTCCCAAGTACTTGAAATTACTTTGCTCACGCCAATGGAATGCGGCTATTAACATCAAAATTTAATTCTGAACCACTTAGATTATCTCTGTGTAATCCGTAGGAGCCAAATTAAAAAAATGTTAATTGTTTCAGAATTGTTAAACTTCATTCAATGATATTCTCTCTCGAATAACAAAAATCTCAGAGTTTTTCGAGTACGTAGCTAAATAAGATTGGTTTTTTACATGAAGTACTAATTCAAAACCACTTCGATGATCACTGTGGAATTCGTATAGAGGCCGAGTTAAGTAACTTAAAATATTTAATCATTTTTGAATTTCACTCAATGGTATTCTCTCTCGAATAATAAAAAACTCTGAGATTTCCGAACATGTGGCTAAGTCAGATTGGTTTATCACATGAAGTACGAATTCCGAACCACTTTAAACACCTCTGTGTGATCTGTAGCATACAGATAAGTAAGACTGGTTTCTTACATCAAGTCAAAGTCGAGTGAAATAAATCCAAATGTTTCAGTATTCAGAAATGTTCCATCTTGTCTAAGTGAAGTGGATTTCTAACATCAAATACTAATTCAAAACCACCCCACATTTGTGGTTCGTAGGAACAAAGTTAAATAATTTTAAATCGCTTCTGTGCGATTCTTAGGCTGCGGCCAGAGTGCGCGCGGTATGCGATGCCAGGCGAGATGCGATATCGCGTGAGGCGCGAAACGAGCACTGTCCAAAGTGGATGCGATACAATCAATTTTTAGAGCTGAATAAAAGTAAAAAGGTAATATGGTCATTGTATTGTATATAATTATTCATTCTATCGTGACCCGTAGAGGAAGAATACATATTTTTAATATTTGGTATAACCACCAACTGGAATATGGAAACAGAAATTCCATACACGGAGAATTTCATAATTTGTATCATCAGCTGAGGAAAGATCCCATTAAATTTTTCGAAGATAGGAGAATATCAATTAAAACATTTGATTATTTTGGAAAAAATTACACCTGTAAACTTTAGGTCAATAAAACTATCAGAACCTAAATTGAAAATCGGCCCAACGATTGATCACCGCTTAATCAAATAGTTCCACTTATTCTTGACCAAGCTCTAGGTAATTTAATTTAAAGTTAGCAGAATTCAAATCGAAAATCGAACCAAACCTAAATTAGAACTCGAAACAAGACATATTGACATACAAATAATTTTATGCTCATTATAAATTAAAACACCTAAAGCTTGGTTAAGAACAAGTGTAGCGCTAAAATTGTTTACTGTGGTATTTGATAAGGCCTAATAGATATTGTTTTACGATTTAATTTCGGTTTTTGGTCCGATTCGTCTTAACCAGAAAGGATTGAACCAACATTTTTTGAATCGGGCACTTAATTAGCCTATAATTATTCATAGTATCTTGTAATGTTTTGCTGTCTCAAGGAGTTAGTTTTCATCCACCTGGAATACGTCGGGATTCGTCAGAATGAAAATTGCATTGGTTAGATGGGACATTTATAGCCACCGTTGGTTATATAAATTCCAAATTATTCTACATTCATTACTTTAGGAACTGATTATTGAAATATAATTATCAACCTAAGCAATCAAATTTGTGGTCAAGTAATGCAGAGAACTGCATGTGCTGCTTAATTGAGCTTTTGTTTCTTAATTTTTGCACCAAAATTGTTCGAGTAAAATTTTATAAATAAGTATATGGTTTTATTGAAATGTTTAAAATATCAACGGATGAGATAATCATTTCTGATAACAAAAAAATACGGGACAATACATATACATACATGATACAGATGTGTAGTATACTCAACTTATCTGAATTTAACACGGTAATTTGTTAATTAGATATATCGCGCGCATAATGAATGTTGCATTTACATTTTTCCCACAATAAACTGTCAACGGACGATAAAATAAATTACACAGAGCATTTTTGTTTGTTTGTTCAATTTTAGACAAATTAGTTAACTCGTGCGCTACTCATTCGCACGGAACAATGCGTTTTAATAAGCCCACTTAATATAAACAGTCAAAACAACAATAAAAAATCAATTAACCAAAACTATATATAACACTCTACGAGTGTACAGACAGAGCCCAAACTAATTTGCATTATTTTGAATAAACCAAAAATCATCAATCCGAATCACGAAATTGTATAACCGCACACACCGGCTAGGCGCACACCAAATATTTTTGTTTAATTATATTATCTTAAGACAATCCGTTCACACACAGTTAATTAACGATGTGTGACCAAAAACGTATAGCATTCAGCGCGAATAATAAATAGACATTACGAATAAATTCTTTTGCCGCCAAGTGGGTGGGCACAAAATGTATGTTTAATGTACTTCGAGGAATTTATTAGTTTTACAACAAAAAACATCATTTTTGATTAATATCTGAATTGTCTGTGATTTAATAGTTCAAATGGTATGGTATAAAGCGAGTATGTAGAATATCATGTAAGCTGAGTCAGACAATTGAAATGTTAGCAAGCAGAGTACAATTTTATAATGATTATGCACTTTGTGTCTGTGCGGCGAAAAAAAGCTTTTTATTATTGTTTTGCTCTATGGTTCAAAAAACTATTCCTAGGTCAGCCAATCTGGAAAATTTAATTTAATAGATGAAATTAATGTATGCTGGTGTGTCGATGAAAAACAAGGAGTTATTTTTTCTGCTAAGTCATTCGTTATGATGGAAGGATTTAAATCGTTTTTGGATTTCTTGAATATAAATTTTATGCTTGTTTTATTTATCACGGACGGTGGCGTGATCAAGATAAGATTTATGTTAGGTTATTTGCGACGAATGCCAGTTTACATTTTTTTTATCTGAAAGTAAACTCGCTATTGCGATTTTTTTTTTTTGAATAGTATGTCATAACATACTCTAGAATTTATAACCAATTTCTAGAATAGAGATACTTCAATTGAAGGCGATTTAAATCAGCTGGCAAAAAGAATGTAGTGGAGCAAAAAATTGTTTAATGAGGCATTTTATTGGGACATAATTAGCATAAAATTATTTGCATGTTAATAGATATTCTTGTTTACGTTCTAATTTCAGTTTTGGTCCGATTTTCGATTTGGGTTCTAACCTTAATCAAATATCCTACAGCCTTTTCAAAATCGAATGGAGCCTTTACTATTTTAATGATACATTTGATTAGACCAGAATAATGCTGTGTGCCTGACACCGATTTTTTTGTATAAATTTCCAACTAACTAAATTGATCGTTAGTTCACTCAGGTATTGTTAGATGTCTCTAACGATTGGTATGAACTAACCATTATTTAGTAAGTTGAAAATTTTAACAAAAAAAACCGATGTGAGGCACACAGCAAAAGCCTTAGGTTTTGGATCGATTTTCGATTTGGGTTTTGCTAGCTTTAAATTAAGTGATCTAAAACTTTGTCAAGTATGGGTGGAGCCAAAAATGTTTTATGGGCCATTTAATTAGCCATAATGAGCATAAAATTATTTCTATGTCAACTGATTTTATTTGCGTTCTTATTTCGGTTTTGGTCCGATTTAGGAAGTTAGGTGTTTTAAATTATAATGAGCCAAAAATTATTTGTATGTGGGAAGGTTTTGTTTTGAGTTCCAATTTGGGTTTTGGTTTAATTTTCGATTTGAGTTCTATTAGCTTTAAATTAAAGAATTTAAGCTTGCCCAATACGAGTGGAGTCCAAAATTTTTTAATGTGGTCCTTGGTTAGGCCATAATGATCCTAAAATAATTTATATGTCGTCTAGTATGTAGGTTGTATGTAGATGTTGTTTTGAGTTCAAAGTTCGGTTTCAGTCCATTTCTAGATTTGGCTTCTGCTAGCTTTGAAATGGAAAAGCCTAATACTTTTCCTATTACCCTAAATTTCGACTTTTATTTATTTTTAAATCATTTTTGATGTCAGTTTTCTAAAGCTAGCAAAACCCAACGTTTTAGTTAGAAGTGAAGGAGCCAAACATTTTTTAATCGAGCATTTAATTAGCATATAACTATAGCCTGTAACTATCTATAGTGCAGTGTGGGTTACCTATTGGTTTGTGTTTAAATCATAGGCTAGGGCAACACCTTTTTTGAAAGATTTGCTTGAAATTTTGACAGCTCCTCATTCTGATATTCCGCGTCACGAAACAACCATGTTTTCGCTTGAGGAGCGTTTCGAAATGTCGGAAACTTATTTTCAAAATTAGTGTTATGTAGCCGCAACCTTGTCACACCAGGCTGAGGAGAAAGAATTCTGGATAGAGACTTCGGATTATTCGCCTACAAGGTCTGGATGAATCAGCAGTTGAAGTTAACATCTGAACCTAAGACGAGTCTCACTGGCCTGCGGATACACCCAAAAAGGAACGGATTTCTTGTTCATTTCTTTAAAAGCATTTTGATGTTCCGTGTTCAATGTACTGAAAGTTTCAGTCCCTGACAGCGTGTCAAAAGTTTCCGTTAAATTTCCGGTAATCACCATAAAATCATGTTAGACCTTCCCATTCCTGGACAAAAGCTACTGACTTCAAAACCTGCTAGACTGCTCTATCACACCGTCTCTTTCCATTTCTTTAGTTGATTCGGTCGTATCTTGTAGTTTCGTGAGCGGCAATCGTTTTGATGCTTGCCGGATTGAAGTAGAATTTCATAGCGGTTGCATTTTATGTGTTGATTCTATGTTGCAAAATATCAGTTTTTTCTAGTGCGCCATCATTAAGTGCAAATACATCGGGCAATAAATTCAGTGCTTCCGCAGTGCGAGTATACATTCATCAGTTTATTTAGACTACGAGAAACCGATGTTTCAACCGCAGTCCTTCAAACGTTTTCCTCCTTTGACAACTGCAGTTTCACATACCGCTGATCGTAAATTACAACGAACAATATCATCAAGCTGTTCTGAATCTACCATATCAAGTCAATCAACTAATTTCGAAGCTCCGGTTTCCAGTATAAAAGTGCATTGACGCTGTGTCAATAAGTAAATAATAGCTACAGAATTTCATTTCCTCCATTTAACTAGCTTACGCCTCTCAAAACTGCTGCAACTAAGTTTACTGGATCCATACCCATTAAATGAGACAAGTGTTATATCACCTCGTTTCACTCAACGATTACCTGTTCCATTTCTTTGCTCTTCTTGCCTCGTGCCTTTTACTTATCTGATATCATCCGAATCCAGCTCGGCCAACATTACTAAATCGGTTGCTTAACTTGCTCTGGAAGGTCAGCTCCAATATTATTTTCAAGGTTTTACCTCCATAATATTGGTTTTCAAATGAACTTTCAAATGGTCGTACTTAACAGCACAGATAAACGCAATAATTCGTTCAACACACCTGCTAATTGTAAGCTTGACTAGCCAATTTCGTTACCTCTCTTTCTAAGGCTTGTAAGCTCTCCCCACCAAATTTCCTCCCCAACAATTGTGCCGTACTTCCGCTTGGAACAGCACTTAAAAATTCTCAAATGGGATAAGTTTGCAATGTATATATTTAAAAGCCGATCTCCACTTGCTTAATTTTATTTTCGAACTCTTGCTTGATTTGTCCTTCAAATCTCGTGGATTGGTTATCAAAATTTTCCTCAAGGGACAATATTTGATCTTGGTATATTTTTGTAGATAAAAGTCTTCATGTTGTATTGAACTCAGGGGAGATCGGTGAGGAAATTTCTGGTTCCTGGAAACCACTCTGTTAAATCCGATTTATGTTCCTAAAAATGATTCGGCCATTTATACATATGACCCCTTAGCATTGCAGTGAAGCTTAAGCCAAAATAACAAAATATACACTGTTTCCTATAAGTACTTAGATTTGAAAAAACACTCAAATATTGAACTTTCATAATAATATCTGATTTTTTTTTAATAAGCACAAATATTTTTACACTATAAGTAGCAAACATTTAATTTTTGTGAACAATTTTGAGTGAATTTTATAAAATGAATTTTTTTACAACAAAACAAACCACGAATTGCACAGAGATGATCGAAGTTGTTCTGAACTAGTATTTAATGTAAGAAACCAATCTTATTTATCCACATGCTCGGAAATTTTGGAGATTTTTGTTATTCGAGAAAGAACATCATTGAGTGTAATATCAAAATTCTAAACATTTGAAATTATTTATCTTGGCCCCTACGGACCGCACGGAACATGTGATAAATAAGATTTGTTTCTTACATCAATTACTAGTTCAGAGCCACTTCGATCATCTCTGTGCAATTCGTAGTGTGTTTTGTTGTAAAAAATTTCATTTGTTAAAATTCACTCAAAACTTTTCACAAAAAATAAATGTTTGCGTAGTGTAAATATATTTGTGTTTATTAAAAAATTTCAGGTATTATTATGAAAGTTCAATATTTAAGTGTTTTTTTCAATTCTTAGTACTTATAGGTCACAGTGCACATTTTGTTATTTTGGTATAAACTTCACTACGATCCCCTTAGCGCCAATCATAGCATACAAATCGTTTTGGACTTTTATTCACATGTTCTACGCAATATGTTCAATCAATATCAAATGAGATCGAATACGACACTTTAGGTTCCAGGGAACCATTCATTTCAATCTTAAATGAATTTTATTCAAAATTGATAAATTGAAGAATGATATATCGAAATCTCAACATAAGGATCGTCATTTGGATTTTATTTTGGATGGCGGACATGATGCCGTGTTGAAATCAGAAAAGGAATAGAATATATGGTTCCTGCAAAACCTTTGTTCAGTTCTATGTATATCTCTCCATTTATAACCGGAATGTTTCTATACTTAGCACCTGTGAAATAATATATGGCACTCTTGTACAAAAACTACAAATGGTTGTCATTTTGGCAATTAACCTAAAATTAAAGCATCCCTTATCTGATACGCATTAACAATATACCTAATCATCAGTTTTGTAAGCAGATATATTTTTAACTGGGTATATGTTGTGATTTTTTTAAACCTTCCCAAAATTACAACAAAATTTAAATCAAGGAGATTATGTAATAACCGTCCGATGTCAGTATCAGCAAGTTCACTGAATATATTTAAATCATAACCGCAAAACAAAACGATTAAATTCGGGAATTTCTACAGTGTTTATCAATTAGTTTGGAGTTCTACGAAATAACACACCTCCAAATCAGAAGTGATTTTTTAGAATTCGTAAATACTTCACGCAGTATGACATGACATTCTATAATCAACATTTTTGCGTGTTTCGTTGACTAAACGTCGGTGACCACACGATACATGATAACAATTAAAAAACAAATTTTGTTTAGAACTGTAAATGCGCGTCAAAATTGTCGAAAATCAATTAATTTGGTTGTTTGTCACACATCGCTTAGTGTTGTTATTGTTTGTTAGCATGGGGTAAAAGTTGTGGTTAATTTATCGGAAATTAATTATTTAATAATGAACGTGGAATCGTAATTATGATAAATTTGTACTGTTTTACTATTTATTAGTTAAGTAATTCAAGTAGCACTTAACGTTTAATGTTCTAATATAAACAAACCAATAGGAGAAATAAGACTCGCTTCGTTTAATAAAGAACAAAAAAATTATCGTTAAGTCAACATAAAAATATTACATATAGAGAAGAAGTGTTATCGACTTAGTGTACGTACACACAGTTTTTGGATTTGATTAAACAAAACATAAAATTTCATCATTAATTCATGTTCAGACATGAAATTTTTATTGTTATTTTTTTTATAAGAGTTGAATGAATTGATAACGAATACAACGTAATATCAAGGTGTTGATGAGAGTCACCACGATTAAATGGACAAGAATATAGTGCCAAAGCAAAAAACGGTCGTCTTCATTTCTAACACACAGCGTTAGGTGTTAATCTCTGGCAAACATCATAAATAAAACAGGTTGGTCGAATTATGTCAAAAATAAGATTGGGCTCTGCAGTAAAAATCATTTTTTAGTTTACTACAACTCTCTTTCCTTCGTTATCTGACCAACATCATTAAAAAACGATCATTTTGAATAATAAGCTGATCATACGAACATAAAATTAATACTTACACAGAAAAGTCCAATCAACTTTGTTTGTGTATTCGATATTCTATTTACATACGCAAGAGTTTTATTCGTTTGTATTGGTTATAGGAGGCACGAGAGCAGAAAAGAAACATCAAAATACTAAATGTTACCAAAGAAATTATCAAAACAATACATATTCACCGTTAATCGTGACTTGAATCAATTGAATTGAACTGAAATAATATTTGGCTTTAATTTTGTGTAAAACAGAGTGACGTAAAAATTCGCGCGGGAAATTTGTGTTTGAGCTTTTATTAGCTTCTGTTTATTTGCAATGTAAACTCAGATTATATTTCGGTTTCTTATATCCGTTGGGATGAGTTTTTTGTACAAAATTACAACAGGTAAAAAATATGGAAGGATCGATTCCCAAGTTATTCGATCACGTTATGTACTAACAAATTTATTTCATATGATTATTTACAAGCTAAAGTTTTTATCACTAGTAGTAGTGGTAAAAGTGGTGGTTTCACTTCTCGTGTACTAACGGTCAAAAGTTATTGAAAACTTGATAAAAATGATCCTGGTCTAAAACAAATTTTTGCGACGTTTTGAAGGCTCTTGATCCCAAAAATGCAATATACTAGGGGCTGAAACCTCAAGAGGTAATCAAACCTCGGTCTGGGAATTGACAAACCCTAAAAATTGACAGGAAATTGGGAAACATCGCAAATTTTCAGTTAGAAAATTGGTCGCAAAATAATTCAGGAAAACATACTCTCAATAGGTACAATCTTCATTGATTTTGAAAGTAAGACCAGTTTTAACAGTTTTTCATGATACATAACGAATCAAAATATTAAAAAAGTTCTGATTTGCTTTAAATTTATTAAGAAATATATGTAAATGAAATTTTTTTTTCTAAGAATATGATATGTATTACACCGGAAAATTTTCATTAAAAAATTCATCTCAAATCGATTCAAAAATATTGCCTGATTCTTCAACGATTTTGTAAAAATTTGTCTTTAAAAATATTGTGTTATAAGGAATAATTTATCATCGTCAAAGTGGTGAATTTCTGGACTAAAATGCTGGCAATAAACTTGTTGCTTTTCCAAGACCTTTCAACCATGAAAGATTTATATGTCACATGATTTGAGTGAAATGAGCTAATAAATGTAACTGATCCCAGCGTCACAACGATAGTTCTGAGTACTAACGTGCTTCAACTTATTTCGTGACAATATATACGTACCTCATATTACTTTACGTACCTATACCAAAAGAACAATTTGCCACTAGCGCCAAAATACTGAATACATAGTTGATGAAATTTTTTTCAGAATAAGAAAAGGAGTATCTGTAATCAACCTCGCAATGGCAATTTGAACATGTCAAAAAGGTTACGAAAAATGTCACAAATTTAGCTGAAGCACATTAATACTCCACTAATATGCTTCTGCTAAGTTTGTGATATCCTTTAAAACTTTTCATTGACGTGTCACTCTTATATATGTATGTTGCTTTTTCCAAATCATTTCAAATGATATTCTGCATGGTTATATTGGAATAATAAAATTTATAATTTTTTTCCAGCGCCACAACGGTAGTTTTGACCACTAAGATTTTCAGAAAAATTTACGGCATTCTTGTAAGAACGGAAATACCTATTCAACGATATACGACAAGCATAATCTAAAAATTAATCACTACCAGCGCCAAAACGGTAGATTTATGAACTTAAGTTGTACCGAAATCGTTGTCTGATCCAAGACCTTTCAAACGATATACTACACGAGTATGTGGGGAAAATGTCAAGCAATTTCGTAATATTGTGTGGTATTTTTGTGTAATTTCCTATGGCAGGTACCAGAACCCCTTGAGGTAGAAATCCCAAAAGATTTTAAATTCTTCGAATGAAAAATAAAAAAGATTGGCAAGAAAAAATCCAATCAACCATTCTTGAGATATAATCGGTATATACATCAATTAATCGGGTCCCATTTGAAACGCGATATTTTAAAACGCGAATTATCAAAACGCGATATTTCAAAACGCGATACGGTACAAAACGCGATATGGTACAAAACGCGATATTTCAAAACGCGATATGATACAAAATGCGATATGGTACAAAACGCGATATTTCAAAACGCGATATGGTACAAAACGGGATATGGTACAAAACGGGAGTTTAGGATCGGGTTATATCAGGCGGGTGAAGGGGAAATTTAGTTTCAGTTTATAGGAATTTAAAAATAGATAGGAACGATAGTGTATAGGATCGGTATCAGGTGGGTCGCTGCGCTCCCGCCGCTTCGCAACGCATATTCTGTACCATATCGCGTTTTGAAATATCGCGTTTTGTACAGTATCCCGTTTTGTACCATATCGCGATTTGAAATATCGCGTTTCGAAATATTGCGTTTTGTACCATATCGCGTTTTGTACTATATCGCGATTTGAAATATCGCATTTTGAAATATCGCGTTTTGTACCATATCACATTTTGTACCATATCGCGTTTTGAAATATCGCATTTTGAAATATTGCGTTTTGTACCATATCTCGTTTTATCATATCGCATTTTGAAATATCGCGTTTCGAGCGGATCCGCAATTAATCCATACATTTAGACCAACGCATCCAGACATTCAGTCGAACGGACAAATTTTTTTTAGGATTTCATAACGTCGAAAAAATTGGTTTTAGATCAAGGTAGTTTTTCGTGATTTTTATTAGGATTTTTATTAGCTGTTACGAAGAGGAATTATACAACATAAACAGACACCAATTTTTTAAAGCATTAATAAAGTTTGATCTCGCGATTAGTTTTATTGTTTTTAATATTTTAATTTTGTATAGTAGAAAAAAATTAAAAAGAAACAGCTTACGCATAATTTCCAAAACAAACTTATGAAAACTAACTCAGAAAATTACCGATAGAGGTCAGGGATTGTTTAGCAAATACGAAGTTTTTCTATTAGGTAGGTTCGAGTGGTAAAGAGAAAATAAATAAATAAATACATTGAAATTAAATTTTTAGGTTAGGTTCAAGAACAAATTTAATTTAGTAAGGAACGCTTTTAATGTGTTGTAAAAGGATTTATGATAAATATTTTTTGGCTAGAGCTTCTCAAATAATCACGGGAGTGCAATCCCGATTGTACATTATATTTGCATTCCAATGTCCAATGGAGCACAAAAACAAAAAAAATCCATTCCGGAAACATTAAAGTTTGTTGACGAAGATCTTTATTTGCTTTGCCCGAGAAAGATTTTCGAGAGAATACAAATATTTTATTAAAAACAAAAACATCTTTGATGTTGCTAGCAGTGGCAGAATGCTGGGGTTGTTTCGTATATAGACAGCTATTCTTTATCCAGGGTATATTGGCGACCAGTGGCCCTATTCTTGAAATCGGTAGGAATGTTCGTAATCGGAATACATTTTGCTATGAAATTCTTTATATTATTAAATGTTTTCGCTGGCACTTTAATCATTTTTTCAAATTGGTATGCAAGTTTTGTGCTTGCAATTCTAACCGATTTTATTGGCTTTAGTAATAGACACAAACAAATAAGTCTAAAGCCATTTCAAAAAAGGGAGGAGAGTCAAATGTTTGTGTTAACCAAAGGCAAATAATTTTTATAATGAAAATTTCTGACAAATTCTAGATATCCAGAATTTATTTAAACTAAAACTACTCAAACCAACAAAATCGAGTTGAATTGCGAGATCGATAAATGATACCTATATCCTATAGATATGGAAATGGCTCGTGATTTATTTGATTGTG
Source organism: Nephrotoma flavescens (assembly GCA_932526605.1). Taxonomy (NCBI): domain Eukaryota; kingdom Metazoa; phylum Arthropoda; class Insecta; order Diptera; family Tipulidae; genus Nephrotoma; species Nephrotoma flavescens. The sequence continues at coordinate 136,366,881 of OW052221.1, read as the reverse complement.
TTAACCTGAAGCTAACATTTGCACTTAGTGAAGTTCTTCGGTAAACTCTACGAAATTCAAAATTTATCTGAATTAAAACTACTCAAATCAATAAATTGATTAGATTTGCGAAAACGAAAAATGATACCTATCCCCATTTTCACATAATGAAATTTTCCGACAAACTCTACGATAGAATTTATCTAAACTAAAACTACTCAAACCAACAAAATCGATTTGAATTACGAGATCGAAAAATAATATCACTGCTTTCCGTTTGGAAAGGGTGCGTGGCTGTTGCCCTAAGGCTATTATTTTATATTTTCCGACACACTACGATTTATTTTCTAAATTATTTACATACATCAATGAAATCCACTAAAGCAACACGGCTCCTCTTCTGAGTTATGGGCTAGTTATAGACGAAAACGAAACGGACTGAAATGAAACGAAACGAAAGACAAAAGAGATATGGTTATGTAGACGAATTGGTGAAACGGTTTTGACATTTTCATATATGTTTTTAATTTTATATTATTTGAAGTTTACTTCTCGTGTTTTCATACACACGAGAAGTAAACTTCAAATAATATAAAATTAAAAACATATATGAAAATGTCAAAACTAGCTTGGAAAATCCATTTTATGTATGGTGAACTTAATAGAAATATACAAAATATATAAATTTATACAAAATATAAAATATTTTGACAATTAGATGTAAGTGCTAGTAAGGATAACAAACAAAAAACATAACCGATAGTGTATAACCGCAAAGACGAAACGAAAGCAAATTGAATTGAATCAATTTCTCCTTCCGTTTTCGTTTCGTTTCTTCTATATAATTGGTTTAGTATGTTTTCATGTATTCAATTCGTTCGTTTCATTTCGGTCCGTTTGGTTTTCGGCTATATAACTAGCCCATTATACTTTGTATTCAATTTGTTTTCTATTTCGTGTTTTAATTTTAGTTCGTTTTTTTTAAATATAAATATCTACATATATAGTAAATAATGTTTAGTTTAAATATAATGACGATACATATAACAGTTTTAAATTAATTTATTGAACTCAATTAAATGATTTAAGGTGTTTTATTTTGTTTTCTCAAGATTATTTCTTATTCTTTCTGTTGCTACCGTTTCTGCAAAATAAAAAAAATATGGTGCCTATTTTGGTCTCCTTCTATTATAATATGTATAGATGGCCATAATTTTCGTTTAACAGTGTAATTAGACAATAACTAATCATGTTCTGTATTAAAAATTTCTTATTGGATTTGTATATGCCGGATTTTTTTTGGGACAAACTTCACAACCGTAAGAAATGACTTAGTTCCAATCAATATTACCAAAACCAAGTTCTGAAGCTAACATTTATGAAAAATTCTAACCCAGCTCTTACATTAATAAGTTAAGATATGGCTTACTTCCAAACATCATGAAAGAATTCCAGAAAATCCTTTAAATTCTTGTACATTAGAATTCTAACCAATATGAAAAAGAAAAAAATCCTTAAATTCGTTCAAAATTCATATTAGGATCCCAATCTAGCCCGATGTATAAAATATGAACAAAGTAAAATCTAAAACAGAAATGGCCAAGTTCCATTGGGTGGGTGAATGATCCAATTCCTGAACTTCATGTTAAATTCACCTTAAAATAACAATCCAATTGTATATAACAATTTTAAACATGGTTTGTTATAAATTTCCTAGCTACATTCAGGAGGGCCGAATTCCGGAACTTCGTTCAAAATTCAAGTTAGAATCCAAATCCAATTGTGCATACCAAGTATGACCATTATTGGTGAAGGAAGTGCCAAGTTCCATTGAGCATGGTTTGGGAAAAATGAAAATTTTCCAAAAATTCGTATTAAAATGTAAATCATTTTCCATTAATTTGATTTGTTAAAAATCATACAATAAACCTAGAGTTGATCGCCTTTCCAAGTCTGGTGTTTATAGGATTAATTGCAATGATTGCAGATTCTCCTATATTGGCCAGACTGGGCGCAATTTTGGAGTTAGAGCTAAAGAACATTTATTGCAACCAGATAAATGTTCTTTAGCTTTAACTCCAAAATTGCGCCCAGTCTGGCCAATATCAATCAACTTTCCATAACCATTTAACTTTAGAAAATCATACAGCTAGCTTGAACAATTTAGACATATTACATATACAACCTAAAGGCAGACGTTTAGATACCTTAGAGTCTTACGAAATTCAAAAATCAATATTTCTTAACCAAAATATCTTTAACGAACAGAGAGAAATTCGTTTCTCACCAATTACAGACCCCGCCCTTTTCTATAATTTGACTAATATGTCGGAGGTAATTAAATGTACTACAATATACTTTGAATTTTGTTGCTCAGCCGATGACTAATCGCCCACCTGCACGATCAATAGATTAATTTTTATTGCTTATTTTTGTCCCTTCTTTTGTTTATTTTATGCTTTTTTCTGCTACATATAACAAATTTTTACTTTTACAAATCAGTAGATACTCCTGATGATGACCTAACAAGTCGAAATCGATCGAGTGATTTTTTAAACTTTTTGAACAAATTTTTTAATTAAAATATTCAAAAAGTCTAATTTTGCGAAATAAAAAACAAGTGTTTAATAAAATGTGTTTATTAAGTATTAGTGCGTTTTTAATACAGTTATGTGAGGAATGTGAGAAGGTGTTGGTTGCTGATCATTTTAATCCACATAAAATTTCATGGGGCTAGAAGAACAAGTTGTAGGCTCCACAGGAAATATCTTTCCTAACTATATGTTGGGCAGCTCATTTTTTCATTGTTAGATATTACCGAAGTGGAATCTTGTCCGGACTTAGCTGGACACTCTAGTATATACCACACCTCGGTTAATTAAATTTTAATTCTGAGATTGCGATTTGATTGATTTTGTTAAAGATGGTTTCAGATATGACTGTGGGAAAGGGGGTCTTCCTTCGTCAAACAACTTTTTAAAATATCAATTGGATAACGTTATTTGATGGGCTGAACATTTCGTTAGCTACCTCGGAGTTTTATAGAATTGTTAGGTATGGTTTCGAATTATGCTTTTTAGAGAGTTTAAATTTCTTAATGATTATCTTTATCAAATGTACAGTTTTAAAAATTGAAAGTGAAATTTTGCTTAAGCCGAAACGAGTTTTTCTACTCATAAATAATAAAAGAAAATCGTAGGGAAAATTCGAGGATTATGACACTTAATAATTTTTCATTTCCGGGTCCTTTCTTTGATTTTTATGATTTGTGTAGCTTGCCAGGTAATTTTGTTGACTATGGTAATTCTAATAAAGTTGTTGGCTTAGAAGATTTAAATACGACAAGTGGGGCAGGCCCCGATGGTATCGCACCCTTTATCACGGATAAAAGTGCTCGCAGTTTGTGGGATCCTCTCTTGTAGTTCTTGAATGTTAGCCTTTCGAGAAGAGTGCTTCCTGATATTTGGGGACCATCGTTTATTATTTCCAAATTTAAATCGGGTAGAAGAATCGATATTACTTGTTATAGAGGCATTTATCACGAGTAAATCGACAAATTTAAATTTGGTCTTTTCCAACGATGTATACTGTTGAAGATTCCGAATGATTCGATTTAGGGTCCAATTTAACTCCAATTATATGGATAGCGAGCTCAACATTTTTTTGAGATTCGTTCACGCGTCATAAATTGCCCTTGAATATAAATAAGTGTAAAGTTATTTCGTTTTGTAGATCTGTGCTGTATCGCTTCTCATTATTTCTGTAAATATTGTTATAAAAATAAATTAATTTTTGTTATTATTTTTATCATTTTATTTTTTTAATTAAATATTTTAGTTTTGTTTGCATGTTTTTGTTATTGAAATTTGGTGAGATATATTGGTAGTAGAATAAATGTCTAATTCATGACATTTCTAAAAGGTATATATAATGAGTACGTTTTATGAGAAAAGTATAGTTCGTTACAATTTTTATAACTGGTATACAGTCTGGCCTTAGTTGAATCAATGAATCATAGACTACGTATATATTAAGAATTCAATCCGGATTGAACCCGGGTGGAAATTTCAATATATACGGGATCGAGTCAACTTCGCGTTAACTCGATTCGATCCACCAAGTTTGTAGAGTCGAGTTAACTCAATCCTTAAAAACACCAATATATACGGAATCGGGTCGAAAAACAACAACATAAAAACATTAAAACAAAACAACGCCATTTTTATTTCGTTTACGATCATTTACGGATAAGTGCATTTTGGTTTTTTGATATTTTAATTTGTGTAGTAATATTTATAATTTTTGTTAAGATTGTTTTTATTTAATTTTAGTTATTTTAAGTGTTATTGGAAATTTTAAGTATTATTGAAATAATTTTATATTTGGTTCTTTTTATAATGAGACCATTTTGAACCGATATGGAAACATTGGATCTCCTAGAAATTTTCAATGAAAAAAATGGGATGGCATTATTTGATGGGAAGAGAATTTGAAATAATGAAATTTATAGGATGGTGTCGTCAGAAATGCTGAAACGGGGTTAAGTGGATCGTGACGAAAAACAAGTTGAACAAAGATGGAAAAATTTCATAACCCATTTCATCCAATAATTATTTTCAACCCAAACGATGGCAAAACGTTTGCAAAACTAGTTACAAAACTTGTTACAAAAACGTTTGCATTTCCTGATTCTGCAAAGTCTAATCAACCAAAATAATCGAAAATCAAATTATCCGACAAACAAAAAGGTCTGGTAACACTAGCGTATAATAAATACTGGCAATGGTCGTTTTCAACCATTTGGGATGAAATAGGGTTTGTAGAGAAACTTTATAGCAGCAAAAAAAATAATAATGTATCAGGTGCAGCACGATCCAGCTGTAAGTACTATGAGGAGTTAAGTAGGATCCTCAGCAATCGGCCGTCGACATAATGCGCTGAAAATGAAAATGGTTTTGAGGAAGTGAATGTTACTAGAGGTAAATTTTGCATATTTTTAATGTGTCATACAATTTATTTATAATAACTATAATTTATAATAGATAAATCACCAAGACCGGAACCAATCACCGATGAGGATCTTACGGCAAAACCACCAGGTAGTAAAACCTTTCATTATGGTAGATTTAGTGTAATAATGGTTTTAATTTTTCAGCAAAAAAAAGAAACCTAAGTGCATCAAAAAGTTGGCGGACCAACTAATTAAAACACAAAATGAAATATCCGACAATTTTCTCAAAAAACAAAAAGAACTCGTCAATTACGAGTTTAAGCTTTATAAAAAATTTGAAGAGGAACAACTACTGAAACACGTCCAGGAAACCAACATCTTACTACAATCCTCCATGAAAAGTTTTTTTAAGGGATAAGAGAGATATTCGGTGGAGGTATACCCTCTACTGTAATAACCCCGACAGCATCTTCTGCCTCATCATCCTTCAACATCGACTAAAACAACAGTAACCCATTCTCATTACCACCTACCCGTTTCCGTGTACCTTATTCAGAAAATATCGTCCAAGCCCACTATAGCTGTACCCCATCATCATCAGCATCACCATCAACACAACCTACTTCCTCACAAACAGCTTCCTCAGAAGAAAACCGAACCATCGATAGGATAGATATGATAGAAATATCCAAATATGGAATTATGATGATGTAGATTATGTTTAGCATTTTAAATTTTTTTAGCCTTATTTCTTTAACCTTTTTTTTATTTTTTAATTTATTTAACTAATCCGATTTTTAATAATTATATTTTTTTAATTATTGTAATACTGCGACTATAAAATTTTTTAAATATGAATTTTGAATTTAATGTGAGAGATTATATTATATTATACGAAATTTTTCATAAAAAATAGAAAGCATTTCGTAGAATTTAATTTTATTTGAGACTTTAAAATAACAAAAAATTTTTGCTTTTATTAAAAACTCACGAAGTTCATCGCCAGGTAGAGTATTTGAACCTCTTACCATAGAACTTTGGGGGTGGGACAAAATATTGTCTTCAATTAAAACGGGCTGATTCCAAGCTGCAACATAAGGCACCTTTTTCTTTTCTAAAATATTATGAAGAGTGCAGCAAACTGCCACTACATTTGGCACGAATCTGACGTCGATGTCCATTCTCTTTTGTAAAATTCGCAAACGGCCTTTTAATTGTCCAAACGCATGTTTCACAACAACACCAGCTTTATTTAAATATATGTTAAAAAGCGCTTGATCAACCAAGGCAATGTGGAATACGGTGGATCGCCTACAATACACGCGGTCACCTCGACCCCATCTACAAGTTTTACCGGCTGAGAAAAAAAAAACAATAATCGTTAAGTTTGCTTTGTTTTACAAATTTTAGTAGGCACCATTTTTTTGTTCTGAATTCTCTCATAAAAGCCGGAATCCTTAAATACTGTGGCATTGTGACTTGACCTGACTTTAAAGATCTTTAAAAAAGCACGACAAAACTGGTAAAATGTTTGTTGTACTGTGAATTTATGTATTGATTTCCGATCACACGGTATTCGGCGCCCGACGCTAATTTAATTTGTAGATGCGCACTACTACTTTTAACTCCACTGGTAAACCCTTTCTAAAATTAGGTGGTTTTGGAGTTAATTCGGATCTCAATTTGTCGCATATATAAATAAATGTGTCTTTATCCATCCGGAAGTCCTCGATCATCTCGTCGTAGCAGTCCTTTTGTTGTTTTGAATTTACAAACTCTATCTAGTATAGGTACGAAATTGCTTGCGCTATGTTTGCGAAGGATATTTTGTGTTCTAGAATCGATTGTTCTGAGATGCTGGAAATTTTTTTTATTTATGCTTCTCAAAAAGCCTATATACCGGCTTGACATGTTGCGTATTCCGTGTTTTCTTGCGTGGTATGAATACCATATTTGTAAATTTGTACATAATTGATAGATAAATGAATATTGTAAAGTGTTTTGAATTATTATATATATTTTGAATTATTATATTATAGGCTACAACACTACCTGTTTAATTTTACCATAATTTTCATTTTTTTAAATACGTAATTAACAATTTTAAATTAAACTTTTAAAAAAATATTTATATAACATTAATTCTTTAATGTTTTTTATTTATTGTTTGTGTCACGTTAGTTAAATCGTCCAGTCAAATATGTTAAAACATTATTTTCTATAAATTAATTATTGGATACGTGATAAGATCAATAAGTTTGTTTGAAAGTTAGAATATTGGTTGTCTAATACGCGGAAATGAAATATATTCACACTGAGTACCACCTATCACAATCAACAATATAACGCCATCAATTTAACGTAAATTTAAAAATACAAAATGAATTAAAATATGATAATATTATGTGACGTGAATTAAATCATACAGGCAAGTATAAATTTAAAATTAAAAATTTTTCTTTTTCATAAATTATCAGAAACTACAACAGATCGGCGTAAGGAAAATAATTTAAAATTCATAAATAATTTGTATTCTAAATTAGAATTACGGATTCACAATATTTTCTTATTCTAGATAATAAATTTATAAATAAATAAATAAATAAAATTTTCAATTACTTATATACGACAAGAATAGTTAATTTTATTATGATAAGTATAAGGAATACGTAATACATAAATGAAAATTAATTTATTTTTCAATAAACGTTTTGGATCATTGAAAAATGTTTTATTTAAACCGATAATTTCTAATTCAATTCTACATAAAAATTACAATAATAATATGAATGTTTGAAACGATTAGATAATTTATTGATTATTAATTATGAAATATTCACGCTTTTGTTTTTATTATTATTATTTATTTACATACAACAACAATAAAAATATAAAGTTGAATATAGTTTCGCTTTAATTTAAATTACTGATTACAGCGGACAATGCGACGTATTCATCGGCAAGATCGTAACCTTCACGTGGCGTCTTGTTGACATTAAATTTATTGGAGATAATGACAAGTTGGCAATTTACGCAAAGTATGAAATTAGTTGCATCAAGCAAATGCGAGTGCTCAAAATACAAAACGCCTTCAAAAAATCAAATCAACATAAAACGTTCATACGTATAACTCAACACTTACCGCTACGGCATATAATTATAATATCATTAAACGAATTAATCATAATTTTATCGTCATCATAATTTAATCGTTTATTTAGAACTGAATACTATAACGAACAAGACCAACTAAACGAGTACCGATATCTAGTGTCCGGCAAGTAGTTTTTAACCTGAATTGAAATGACATTTTCGTTGTGTATCTTATTACATCAAACGCGTTGTAAAAAAAAATGTAAATTACACGTTCAATTGTACAATCGTCTTACTACAAAACAGCACGCGTATTTCTTATTTTGTTGTTGTCGTTTTACTTTTTTCCGTTTAATTTGATTTGCCTTAACGTTCGCGTTCTCTGTTTCTATTTCTTTTTTAATTTCTTTTCGATTTTTGTGACTCAATTGTGGTCAAACAAGTTACAAATATAAACAAATAAACTATAAAAAAATATATATAAAACGTTTATAAGAAAGAAATATATCTAAACTTAAAGAACCAAAACGTTGCAGATACTTATTTATTTATTTACTTGTGTTATGTATACTTTTGTGTTTATACATAGGGTGTTCAATATATTTTGAACATAAGTTATTAGTAAGTGACTCCTAATACAACAACACCAACTGCATACATTTTGAGGGGATCTCGATAACACATCAAACAAATAAATCGGTGATATAAATTAAACTAATCTCGGAATAACAACATACCGTGTGCTTGTTTCCACTGTAAACTTAAGAATATTACAATTGTTATGAAACGAAACCGCCATAAAATGGGGCCAGCTCGACGTAACTATTAATCAATCCCAATGAAGTATTAACCTATAACCAATTGGGCAAATTTTTCATTGGTAATCATTTCCTTTGGTCGTTTTTGAATGTTAAAATAAATGACAGCAGGTTCAAAATTCGGCCTCTTCAATAGAGTACTTTAGCGTGTAGGATATTACACCAAAAATATTCTAATCCAATAAATAATTATAGATTTTTCTTTCTTCTACGTATAAAATAAAGTAAAATTTTGCCCTCGAGATTTTTGCAGATTTACCATTCGCTATATCGTTAAATCCAATAAAAGTAGTTTTTAAAAAATCTCTGTTGTGTATGCGTGTATATACGTGTGTGATGGCGTGCAGACTAAGTGTTGTTGGTTCATCCCAGACAGATTAATTGATCGGGTGAAACTTTAAATTTAACCTTTTTCTATAAATTGAAAGTTGCCAGTGATTTTTGGCCGAAATCTGTCCACCGTAAGTGGCAGCATCCGCAGACGCGTTTTCGTTGTTTTGCAAATATTTTGTAAAGTGCCATATACGAGAAAAATATAAACGATTTTAAATTAATTTTAAAACAATATCGGTTTTGCGGGCTGCGGCCGTATTCTTGAAATTCAATCGAAAAAAATCGTCTACGACTTTCTGCCAAAACACGTCATTTCAATCGAAAATTTCAAGTAGTATTGTATTCTTGCAATTCATAAGCGAAAATTTTCGATTAAAAAGTAGGGGCAAATTTTCGATTGGTATAAAATCGATGAAATTCGTTCTCGCGAATACGTTTATCTGTCAAAAAAATTGTTTTGTAAAAATAATTCATTGATTCATTAGATAGTGTTTGTAATAGCGTTTGTGTTTAAAATTTAAATGGAATCTAAAAAGAAAAGATTTCGTTCTAGTCAAACAAAAACTAAATAGTAGTTTGACTTACAAACAAAGCGTCAATTAATGGGAAGATGCTTCAAATAATTTTAATACTATTCCCGGAGCTTTTAAATCCTTGGCATAGTTGGAAATAGGTAATACCAACAACGGTTTAAACCCACAACGTAATACTAACAATGATTTTTTTTAAGTGTTGGCAAGACATTAAAACCGATATAAAGTTAAAGCTAAGCGCCATAAACAAATATACGAGTGGTACAACAGGTGGAGGTTTAAATTATTTTGACGAACCTAGAAACAAGGGTTTCTTATTTAATAGATGATGTCAGTATTTCCGGTCATAGAGACGTGACAGAAGCTCCATGGTATTATAGCTTATTTGTAATATTTCCTCTAAATTAATTTTCGCAAAATTTATCGTTTTTTAGGAAGTACCTCTGGGGCCATATTATTGAAATCGGTGAAAATTTCCCCAATCAGAATACAATTTGCTTCGAATAGTTTGCTTCGAATTTGCTTTCGAGTAGTTTGGCAACTATAGCCAACAACTTGTAACATGCTGCATTAATTGGTTAATTAACGTTTTTTTCGTATTTTAAGCCGTTTTCTCGCAATTTCTTCCTTCAAATGCAACAATACATGTAATATTTGCTGTTGATGATCTTTCCATTCTCAAGATAGTAGGTGAATAAAATACCTTGCGCATCCCAATATCGAGACCATTTCAGGGAAGTTGGAACAACAAAGGCAACCAACGGAGGTTGAAAAAAAAGGTTTGCTCAATCTAAGAGAAAAAGCTGGAACACCCAAATTTGAAGACCATCAACTCGTTCTCTTAAAAACTAACACTGATATTTTTATTAATGAATAAGCAGCTTAAAAATCGATTTCCAATATCAAGAAGTAGAATTTATCTTCGCTTACTTCCAAAAAGAAGTCTTTCTACTGAAGGGAAGAGACACGTAGCAACAGCTTCCGTTAGAATGATCCCATCGCAACAGGATTTTCACTCTAGGCACATTGATGGTAAATTTTGTATATCGAAAATAAGACATCTTGAAGATTTGGGCTATTGGGTTCACAGCTGCGCAAAAACAGGCTCCAATTTTGATGCACGTCAAATATAGGATCGGTCTTCCTGACCACGATTGGGTCACTGCATCTAGACATAAACTAATCCCTTCTGTATCTGGGTGGTAATAACATAAAACATCATGGACTACGTAAAATATAGGCTGTAGTTACTCTGGCCCCACATATATCGCTGTGCGTTCCGGGAAGTCCTCCTAAACGGCTGTTGGGCATCTGCTAGATTTTGAAAGAAACCTGCATCTTCCTGAGTGCGACGTTATTACCAAAAAACTATAATACCCAATAATTGTGTTTGCCATTGACGGTGGTCTCGACGAAACCAACGATATCAAAACGTAATCAACCTTGACATTCATCATTTTGTGAAGCATGACGTGGATACTCTTTTGACAGCTGCAAATGCCCCTGGACGCGGTGTATTCAACAGTGTGGAACAAAGAAGGACATCCTTAAGTCGTGAGTTATCAGGAGTACAATTGCTGCATACTAATTTTGGAAACCACTTAGACAAGCCCGGACGTACAAAGGACCTGCTCCAGAGAATGTTGGATTAGCGTAATTTTTGATAACTATCCAACAGGTGTTGAAAATACATGTTCAAGCGAGTCATTAATGGATTCAAATTGCTAGTGTGGTGATGGAAATTAATGTGCAAAACCTAGAAGTAGTTATTTTACAGTAATGAACAAAAAAAAAGATTTTTACCACCACCATTTCCACTTATTCAAACCAATATTGGAATAAAAACTGCAACCGGTAGAAAAAATGGTAAAACATCATTTTTTTGCCCATTGTTTTTATTATATTGAATAACGCTAATATAAATAATAACCTTATAATCATATTAATTTACTTGCCAGACACATGTAATCCCACACACACACACACGCACTAAACAAATATCCTACATTTATAAGGTACATGCATAAGTATACTCGCAAATTTTTTATTTATTTTTTTTTTTGCGCAAAAACAATCAAATTTTGCATATTATATTTTATTGATTTTTTATTAACTTTTATTTAATGCGACAAAAAAAATCAATTACCTGACAACAATATCAATTCTTACGTATGTAAATTCCCTTAACATACTTACTATGTAAACATACTTATCAATTCTATTGAACCAACCGATCATCAATCATTATGTATGTGATCGCGCAAAAAATCGAATATTGAAGATCATATACTGATCATTGTTTAACTTAAATGATCATGAATAAGAAAAGGTCATGACAGCAAAGTAAGCGGGAAAAAATCGAAACTGAGTGTTGAATAGAGAACACTAAAACCAACACTGAAAACTATATTAGAAAATTATATTGCGCCGTACATTTAATGTTTTCGCGCGATTTGAAAATAAAACTGATAAAATATGTAAATTTATCATTTTAAATGTGTAACACTGTATATCCATACACACAGATAGCCACAATGACAAAGAGTTGCAAGAAAAATTCAATTTATATTAATACAGTAAGAAAGATTATGTCTTATAAAGTCGATCAGTACTTTATAACACATAATCTTTCTTACGTATGATTTTCAAAACAGAAAACAAATACCTGCCTCCAAATTTCAAATCGTTCAATAACGTGAATCATCTCGATTCTAGACTTTCTTAATATGTTAGTCATGCAAAATATGCCGATACAAACTTTTTTTTTTTGAGAGATGCTGTATATTAATGTAAGCAGAACAAAAAAAATGCATAGGATTTGTTCGTTACGGAGTATTACTCATAACCATATTATTTTTATTGGTCATAGAACTTTATTAATTAACGTCTTGCGGGTAACGGTAAATATTATAGTGCATACTTTAAAAGGAATATTGAATGTGTATTAGATAAACCGAAGGCCATGAATTTAATACGTACCAATGAATTCTAATCTAATCTATATATGTGTGCATTGTGGTGAAATATTCGTCACTAATAATAAATCGTTCAAGGTTTTTGTATTTGCGCGATTAACAAATTTACATGTCACATAATATAATAATAAACTATATTTGCTCGAGTCAAAATAATCTAACTAACGCAGTCTCTACAAATATAAACATTATATTAGGTTTACTTTGTAAGTTTGTATGATTACGATTATCAAACAGAAAAAAATTAACAAAACTGACATGAACTCTCAAACACACCCACTTCTTCAGAATTATAGTATACTACGACAAAACGAAGAAGACGGCGAGGAAGAAAACAAAAGATTAATTTAAAAACCAAATTTAAGCGAACTTCACACACTACACTATACATACAAACACAAAGCTGTGCAAATATATAAAAATACAACATAAAATAAATAATAATAAAAATAAATGTTAGTACTAATACACATATTTAACATTGTAATGATCAAGTAAAACGATCGCAATTTATGCAGCGTAAACGCATTGCCAGTGATCATGGTTTAATTATATAATTCCATTTTAATCAAATTAATATAAAAATAAAATAAAAAATTTATCATGTTCAAACATGTTTCAATACAACAAGTAAATGTACGTTTTTTTTATTTTTTTTTTTTCAATTTAAAATACACATAAAATACAGGTTTTTGACGTCATAAATTATAATGATCATTAAATTTGATCGTGCACTTCGAGAAGATCGAAAAGACACAACTTATACATAAAAATACAAATAGAATATAATAAAAGTACAACACACCACCATCACAAAACCAATGAGAGAGCTGCATGTATGTAGCTTACCATAATAAAAAAATATCATAGAGATCTTGAAGAAGGGTAGAAACGCAAGATTTACAATAAAAAAAAAATTAAAAACAAAAGAATAACGAACAGAGAGACATATCAAAAGGTTGCAAGTTGAAAAGATCATATTATTGTGATACGATTGTTGTGTAATATATCAACGATCATGTTTTGTTGTTGTATACTTGTTGGTTTCTTCGTTTTCCTGATGTGTGTAAAATACTACATATTATTATTTATGGATGGTACATGCAACTGTTGAGATGAATAATTGCTAAGAATAAAAATATCAAGTTTTGCACTATACAAAAATTATATTTCAATAATGCTGTACATATTTTTTAATTACTTACGCTTGTATAGAATTGCACATTTGGTGTTAGTATGTACGTACGTCACAGAAGAGATTATATATTAGATAACGGTATCAATCGTCATTTATATTATGTATATTATACAAGGAATCATGCAATTGTACATATATGAAGCTAGGCAACACTAACCAATTCAATAAAAAATCCTCCTTTCTCTTCTTTGAAGTTAGCCCAAACCAGAATCTATTTTAATCCTTTGTAAATAAATAGTTAAGTTATTTGTAAAGTCCAGGGATTTATTAAAAATTACTAAAAATCACAAAACAATCGTATCGTTGGAAATTAACAAAAGTGGGGCTGTTACGCCCAACTCATTTTTTTTTTTTTTTTTTTTTTTTTTTTTTTTTATTTAATAAATTTATTTATTTATTTATACAATATTACAACTGATTCAGAGATCATCTAGTAATTTATCTTTCTTAAATTAAGTTCTCGGGTTAAGATGAGTAACCTATTGGTTACTCATTTTATAATTCTTTCTTCTAAACCAAACTGCCCAGCTCCAGAGGTTTCTGCCTTTGGAGTCTCCTCACGCCGTTAGTGGTGTCCAACATACGACGGATATCTGCATTTTCGTGTAGAGATAAGCGCTGTACGTGTTTCCTTGCATGATTCTTTATTTCATCGGTGACGTATTCCATCTTCAGGTCTCTATGGATGTTGTCATTCCTAATGTACCATGGGGCGTTCACAATCCCTCGTAGCACTTTATTTTGGAAGCATTGTATCATTTGTACATTGGTTTTCTTGGCACAACCCCAAAGCTGGATACCATAGGTCCATACTGGTTTTAGCATTTGCCTGTATAGAAGCAATTTGTTGTGTATTGAGAGCTCAGAGTTTCTACCCATGAGCCAGTACATTTTTCTATATTTGATGTTTAACTCTTCTTTTTTCTTCTTGATGTGTTCTTTCCATCTTAGCTTAGCATCGAGGGTCATGCCAAGGTATTTAGCTGTATTTGCATATGGAATTTGGTTTGAGTTGAGAACCACGGGAATACAGTTTACATTTTGATTTGTAAAGTTGACGTGTACTGATTTGGCTTCATTTAATGAGATGCGCCATTTTTTAGTCCAGTTGCTCACCGTGTTAACTGCACTTTGAAGTTTGCTTGTTGCTTCCGAAATATCTTTTCCAACTGCTAGAATAGCTGTATCGTCTGCAAATGTTGCTACTGTGGTACCTTCAATATTCGGTAAGTCTCTCGTGTAAAGAATAAACAGAATAGGTCCAAGTACGCTACCTTGTGGTATACCTGCTGATATTCTTTTTATTTCAGAGTACTCATTTTCAAATTTGACTCTAAAGTGTCGATCAGCTATGTACGATTTAAGAATTTGATAAAATTGCTTAGGCAGGTCTCGATGCAGTTTAAATTCAAGCCCTTGGTGCCAAACTTTGTCGAAAGCTTGAGCTACATCTAAGAAAATACTGGAGCATATTTTCTTATTCTCGAGTGCATCCTCAATGACATCCGTTATTCTGTGAACTTGTTCAACTGTAGAGTGGTTTTCTCTAAACCCAAATTGGTGAGGTGGAATTAGGCATCTCTCTTCTATTATAGGTTTGAGTCTTTTCAGCAACAGTTTTCCAAATATTTTTGATATGATTGGAAGTAGTGATATCGGTCTATACGATTTTTTATCGTTTCCTGGTTTGCCTGGTTTAGGAATCATTATTACTTCGGCCACCTTCCATTGTCGTGGAACATATTTCAATCTGAAAGCTGCATTAATTATTTGATTTAATTTACGCAAACCTTTCTCGGGAATGGCTTTCACAATTTGCCCAGTTATTAAATCATAACCTGGAGCTTTTCTGATACTTAAGTTACTATTGATTTCAGTTTTAAGCTCCAATAAAGTCACAAGCCTTATGTCAAGATCATCTGCTTTGTTTACGACTGTTGTATTTTCATTTGCTGTTTGCCTCGGCAACGGTTGAAAAGTCTCTTCTAAATAAGCAGCAAATAGAGAGACTTTCTGTTTGTCACTTTTAGCCCATGAACCGTCATCGCATTTGATAGGCGGCACATGCATTTTTGATCTTTTTAGTCCCTTCGTTGCTTTCCAAAGCGAGTAATCGTCATCCTTTAATTCAGAAAGACCTCGTAGTCGCTTAGTTATGCTTTCGTTCTTTATTTCTTTTATTAGTTGTTTTAATTTGTTGCACAAAAAATTTAGAATAGTTTTGTGTTGCGGTGCACGAGAGTGCTGCCAGATTTTGCGAGCTTTCCGTTTCTCCCTAAGTAGCTCTCTGACTTCAAGAGGATAGTTATGTTTCATTATAGCGTTGGTATGAGAAATCGGTGAACTTTCCCAAGCCGCTTGTTGGATGATGTTATTAAATATTTCTAGTTGATCTTCCAACTGCACCTTCGTTCTAATTGGTTCGCCGAGATTTGTTCGATCTTCTACTAATTTCTTAAATAGATCCCAATTGGTTTTATTGTTTGTTAACTTAGGTGAATTATCTTTTTTTATTATCATTGTACTCAGTGTCATGATCACAGGTGAGTGGTCAGATGATAGTCCTTCACTATTTTCAATGCATGTGTAGTCCTCTAAAACTCCTTTTGTTACAAAGAAGTCAAGAAGATCTGGAATTTTATGTATGTCAGCAGGCCAATATGTTGGTTTATCGCCAGAGAGGAATTCACAGTTGTTCTCGCGAGCTGCATTAAATAACTCTTTCCCTTTAGAGGTTGTAAGTCTAGATCCCCAATAGGTGTTCTTTGCATTAAAATCACCGCCTATGATAAAATTTGATCCTAGTGATTTAAAAAGTCGACTGTAGTCTTCTTTTTTTAATTGATGGCGTGGGGGACAGTAAATAGAGGAGATACTGAGTTCCCTATTATATATTGATTCAACTATTATGGTTTTAACCTGCATAATTTCTTCCTCAATGCCGGGCACTTCGTAATGTTTAATATTATTTTTAACAATTACGGTAGACCCGCCTCTAGCGTTTCCTCCTGGATGAATAGCATGGTAGCATTGATAGTTACGTATTTTAATAAATGAAGTTTCTGTTAAATGAGTTTCCGAGACAAGACATATATCTATTTTTTCTAAGTTTAGAAAAATTTCTAGTTCTGGAACATGCTGTGGTAATCCATTCGCGTTCCAAATAACAATTCTAAATGATCTATTCATTTGATTAGTATAGCATTGATGTAAGCTCATTGGTAGCTTCTTGTCTATCCAGCCGCTTATATATAGCTTCTAGACCACGTTCTTGTTTTGCTAGGCGTGCATTTATCGTTTCTATACTTCGAAATATCCTTTCTAGTGGATTTTCTTCAATAGTATTTTGTTGCGTTATCTGAGAGTAGGATCTCCTCTCTGGCCCTATGGGCTCTGGTTGAGTCGGCGCTCTAGTTGTAGTTGGAATCCTTTCTCTTTTAACATTACTGTTTTGAGTCGATTGGCGTGTTTTATTTCTTAACCTTTGCAGTTGTACCGCTACTTCGCATCCTCTATAGTTGGCTGGGTGTTGTCCTTTACAGTTTATACACCTTGCAGGTTCGGTTCGACTAAGAGAACAGTCTTTCGCGTTGTGTCTGCCGGCACATTTTACACACCTAACATCTCTCCCGCAATATCTTTGGGTGTGGTTATAAGCTTGACATTTCTTGCATTGAGGTATTAATCTCGTGTTCTTTTTCAGTGGTTCTATTTTAACCCTCATATTAAGTATTGCTTTGATATTAAATATATTTTCAATTTTTTCGCTTTTGTTGAATGTGAGCATGAATAGCGGGAGCCCTCTTTTAACGATCTTGGTTCCTTGACTATTTTCAACTTTCTCTCGTTTAAGGATATTGACTGCGTCTTCAATTTGCAGTTCTTTCATTTTGAGATCTTCTATTATATCCTCCTTCCTGCAGGTGGGATGTAGACCTCTGGCCATAACCTTGATGTTTCGGTTATTTTTGTCTTCATATGTATACCACTCTTTACCTTCTTCAGTGAGCTTTGTGGCTAAAGCTCTGTATGCATCGGGATCTCTTGTGTTTATCTTCCAAACATTATTGTTTAGTGCAACTACTCTATAGTCGTTTGTGGACACTGATTTCATTAGAGCTTGGATATTCGCAAACTCAGTAATGCCTACCACATTAATTGGCGGTGGTGCTTTGGTCTTCATTGCAACCTTTCGTTGTTCTTGTCGCTGGTGATGTTGGGGTACAGGCACTGGATTGACAGTTTCATTAACTTTTGCTTGCGAGAGCTCCTCAACTTCTGGCGAGAATTCTGCTCTTCGTTTTTTCCTTGGTCTTTTCTTCTGTTTGTGTATCCAATCAGTTTCTCTTGCAAGTTCCTCCTCATCTGTGTGGAACTCAGCGTCAGTACGGGCAAGGGTACTGGTTTCGTTATAACAAGTAAGAGGAGTTTCCACAACCTCTATCAGATTGGGCTTCTTTAGCTCCTCGTTTTCTTTCTTTAACTTAGCGATTTCATTGCTAAGTTGCGATGCGACTTTTTCTATTTCACTCAGTCTTCTGCGTAGTTCAGCATTTTCGATTTCCTGCTGAGTTGCGAACTCTATTTGTCTAGGTGGTGACCTAGCTAATTTTGAACTTCGATCGAATGGGAATAGCAATGGTTGGCTCACCCCAGAATCCTTTGAGCCGGCCTCGTTAGAGGGTGGATTAGCCAACTGAGCAGTTGGTGTACCACCTGGGGTAAAAATTCCTTTTTGTTGAAAACTCATTGCATTATAATGACTGGTTATTGAAGCAGCTACCAATCTAACCAGTGAAATTGGCAGTGGGTCAGTGGAGAGAACATCATTTACTAGGTTCTCGGTGTTCGGTTATCCCGCCGTTACTCGGTCGCCAGAGCCTCGTTGGTTAATTAGCAGGGAGCACCACGTGCAGGTGAGGTTGACATTTGGGCTGGTGTATTGACCTTCTAGACCGATGCCCCTTACCCCCCCATTTTTGAAGTAAAATCACTTTTAAACTTGGCATGATAAAAGTATAAATTAAAAAAGGTGGCATTACTAAATTTCTGTGTCTCTATCCTGTTTTTTATGAACAAGGGCACTAGAAAATATTTTCTCAGCGTTTTTATCCGAATTGTATTTTCTGGCCCACTGATGCACTTAGGTGTAATAGTTTTGGAAATAAAGTTAAATGACGTCTCCTAACCTAGCAGAACCCATACAGCCGAACATTACAAGATAGTATGGATAATTATACGCTAATAATAGGTAAATTAAATGCTCTATTAAACATTTTGGGATCTATCCCTTTAGAAAAAGTTAGCAGAACCCACATCAAAAACGGTTTAAAAACAATTGGACAATTAAAGGTTAATTTTAGGCTAATTAAACGCCCTATTTATTTTTTTTTATTTTGCTCGATCTAGATATGCATTTTCTGCTTTATCAAGATCAATTGGCATACAAATAGCTTTGGTCTCAGTATGGCCTAATCAAATGCCCCATTAAAAAAAAATCGGGTCCACTACAAGGAATTTTGGGATCCACCTCATTTTTGTTTTGGGTTCTGCTAGCTTTAGATTAAATATCCTGAAGTTTGGTCAAAAACGAATGGAGCCCTAAAATTGTAATAGGGCATTTGATTAGACTATAATGAACCTCAAATTATTTGTTTGTCAATAGACCAACTTTTTCGTTGTAATTTCCGGGTTTGGCCCGATTTACGATTTGGATTCTGCTAGTTTGGAGAAGAAAGAACGAGTGGTCCAAAATTTTTTATTGGAGCATTTGATACGGTCATAATGAGCATACGATTATTTGTATGTCAATTGATCTTGTTTTGCGTTCTAATTTTGGTTTTGGTCCGATTTTCGATTTGGGTTCACCAAGCTTTAGATTAAATGACCTGAAGTTTGGCCAAGGAACGAGTGGAGCCTAAAATTTTTCAATGAGTTTAAAATTATTTGTATGTCAATTGATCTTGTTTGGCGTTCTAATTTCGTTTCTGGTCTGATTTTCGATTTGGGTTCTACTAGCTTTGAAATGAAAAAGCCTTATACATTTTCTAGATCGAGCAAAATAAAAAAAATTAAAAAGGGCATTCAGTTAGCCGAAACTTACCCTTTAATTTTCCTATTGTTTTTAAATCATATTTTGATATGGGTTCTGCTAACTTTTGCTAAAGCTTGCAGAACCCGCGTTTTAGTTGGAAGAGACGGAGCCCAAATAGAGCATTTAATTAGCCTATTGTTAGCCTATAATTATCTATACTATCTTGTAATGTTCTGTTAAATGGGGAATTGTTTTACATAAGATGTTTCACCGAAGTGGACGATCCGAAGCAAGGTGCTAGGGGAGCTCATTTCCAACAAAAACAGCATAGTAAAGATTTTTTGAATTGTTGATGGATGGTGCTAAAGTTATTCCACTTTTTGTGTTTTTTTAGTGAAATCACTTGTGCACCCACCAAAAAAATAATTTAAAAAAAATTAAGAGTTGTTTTGTTTAACTTTTTTGAATTTTTATAATCTATCACCTTCTATCAAATAAAAATAAAAGTTTTGTAAAGTTTTTATTTCTCAAAATTTTTGATGGTGTTTAAGTGATGCCAGCGGGAAAACAATGTACTATAGAAAGTTAACTCACTAAGTGAGTCGTGTTTATTGAAATATGCACTGTCGAAACGCACGTTCATTATTTTTAATAAAATTTGACGCTTCGATTATACATTACCGCATCTCCTGGTACGATCTGGTTTACTCTGTCATGAACCAGCTCTTTATAATAACCCCACAATAAAAAGTTTTAAAGGATTTAGACCAGGATACATGCAATGGAGCCTCCTCTTCCAATCCAGCGGTTTGAATAATTTACGTTGAGGTGTTGTCTAGTTCAAATGGGCCAATCAATTTTCCGTTGACTATGTTCGCCCACAAATTAACTCCAAATTGGTGTTGAAACCGACTACGCCGCACTACTTTTGGATTTACGCGGGCCCAATAGTACAAATTTTGGATATTGAATATCCCCTCCCTATTAAAACATATTTCGTCACTCCATAAAAAGTAGGTAAAAATTGCGAATTTCCTTGGCATCGACTCAACATTTCTTGACAAAATTACACCCTTTGTTCATGGTCAGCAGGTAAAAAGTCTTGCACATGGTGAGGGTGCAACAGATTTCTTTTAAAAATAAGATGCAACGTGGATCGTGACATTCCCGAAGGTCTTAATAAACAACGAACACTTATAAGTGAATCGTCTGGCACCATTCCAATTACTCTATCTTCGTCTATATCAAGTTAACCGGCTGTTCTATCTCTTCTCGGATTACCAGGGGCTTTGAATTCACTGTACATTTGAAGTACGGTTTGAAATACTCTGTAATCGGGCAAGCGTTCCCAATTTGGATGTCGTCTTTGGTATTTTCTTGCTGCAGCTCGGCCGTTGCCATTACATAAACCATACCCGAAATGTGTTTCTGCATATTCGCGATGAGAATAAGCCATATGATTTATTAACATTTTAATTATAACCATTCGAGTATGTATGGAAGTACTAACATGAACTACAAAATGTTTTTCTTTTTATACCATAAATTCTGTTTAATTCGGGCTACTAGATTTTCTTACAAAAAATGGCATATTTTAGTTTACCATTTGTTCATCATTTTGTTTTATTTCTGACGAAACATCTATTTTAGAACTCGAAATTTTGATAAGTTCATGTTTTAATAAACACGACTTATTTTGTGAAAAAATTGATAAAAACATTTTGTTGTGAATAACCCGGTGTGATAATATTTTAAAATCTGCAGGTGGGCCAATTTTCTTTAGTTCGTTGTTTTCCTGCTGGCATCACTTAAACATTAACGAAAAAATTTGAGAAACAAAACTTTTCAAAACCATTGTTTTTATTTGACAGAAAATAATACAGTTTATAAAAATTATTTTATTGGTAAGGCACACTCTTCTAGATCGTACTAAAGCAGAAAGTTAAACAAAAAACTCTTGGTTTTTTTTATTTAATTTTGTGGTGGGGTGCGCACGCGATTTCAATAAAAACACTAAAAGTGGAATAACTTTTGCACATCAACGATTCGAATAAACTTTACTTGGCTGTTTTTGTTGGAAATGCGCTCGCCTATCACTCTGTTTCGTTTGCTCGTCCACTTCTGGGACACCATGTATATTGAAACTTTTGAGGAAAAAGTTTCCGATTTAACTTTCTTTAAAAATTTGTTACACCACAGTTATTCCATTAGTAGGTCAGAAAAGTACTAAAGTGCTGTGGAATTGTTTTCCCCAGTTCATTATTCCAAGGAAGAGCCAGGGCGACAGAAATTAAAATATAATTTTAATTTTTTATTTATTGGTTAATATTGCCAGATGAAATTTTATTATTTTTTGGGATAAAATAGCGGATGATTTCCATATAAACGTAGTCGTTTGAAATTTTAGTGTGTAAATACAAAAAAAAAAAAATGGGGTAAAAAAGTTAAATCGATCATTGGGGTAAATCATCAGTAAACAACGATGGATCCTAGTGCAAGTAATTCTCCTTTTAGGGTGTCATTGCCACTGAACGGTAAATTAATTAACAAGTTTTATTAGCGAAATATCGTTACCAGTAAAACAAAAATATTTACCGATTATTGCCAAAAGGGCTAGAAGGTCAAAACAGCCAAGTTGGAAGTAAAGGGGTTAAAACAAACATATCGTTGATTTAAAAATTTTATAATAAATTTAACATTATATACCAGTATTACATATGTACTCAAAATATATTCCTCAACATTGTGTTTTCGGATACTTTCAAGATTCACATTTACTGGTTCCTTCTGCGCCCTTAGTTTTTTTCTCGGTCTATAAGTTTTATTTTTTGAACAACGAGAATCACACGATGCTGCTAGAGTGCGAAAATAAGGTTGGATCTCTAGATAGTATAGCTAGTTTTTTCAGTGTAAACAGGTTATGATGTTGTATGCTATTGTCTTAAACTTATATATTGTGATTGGTTTGGATGGGTTAACTCTCCATAATACACGTTGATAATTCTGGTCCAGTCCACATTTCTTCAATATCCGCCGTCATTATACGATTTTATGTAGAGCATAGAGCTTATAAACTCTAAACTCTACAATGATAAACTTGACTTCTGTCTTTTTCTCACCGACACGATAAAGGCGGGACGGTTCAACAAATCTCACCGAATAATTTGTTTGAAATGTAAAAAAAACAAGCAGCTCGTCGTTCTCCCGTAGACTCAAAATACCGTAAAATTCGTCGTATTTACATAGCACATACTTGTTTGCAAAAAACCTCGTAAACATGGGGTTTACGATGTTTTTTGCAAACAAGTATGCCAAGCAGCACAAAGGTTAGCGACGATACAATTTTTTAGAAAGCAAAATCGTATAAGAGGTCTTTGATTTTGCTGGACGATTAAACAAAATATTATTCTCCAAATAAATTTTCTTTACCTCGTATTTCATAAATTTTTAGTTGTGTATTTTTCTCATTGCATGCAATCGAAGTGATATTGCTCGATTGCTTGGTGAGTAACTCCTAACTGTTCTGCAAGGTCTTTCTGATTTTGACACGGCTTTTCATCTAGTGAAAGTTTAAAATATTCGTCTTCAAATTGTTTTACTGCACATGGACGTGGATCGTTCTCAAGACTAAAATTGGCATCACGAAATCTAGCAAACCACATTTTTACTGTTAAATGACCCACAGAATGGCCGCTCAAAGTCGAAATAAGCAATTCCATCAAGCTATTTTTCATTTTAAAACAGAATAGAATGCAATGACGTAAATGTTGCTTATCGACATAAATCGCTTAAAATAGTTGATGCACACCGCACGACAGAAATTTATATCATAAAACCAGCAATGGCTAAGCTGCATTTATCCAAAATGGCGGGTTATTTGGATGCGTTCAAGCTTACTTTAATGCAACGAATTTCAGAGCCGAGTTTCTACTTGAACACCAAATGTGGGAAAAACCAAATTAAGAAGTATCATCCCGACCAATCAATACTCTGTACAGAGGCGGAAATTTTGTTGAAAACCTGTTTTTTGTCAGAAATTGTTATTTCCGCCTAAATTTTATAAATGGGACCGCTATTATTGCTAAATTAATTAAGAATGTTTTAGTTCATGGAGGTTTTTCTCGTAAATGATACTTCAAGAAATATCTGCTATAAACTTAATAGCTTCTATGGAAGCTATCACTTCCGTTGAACCGATGTCGGCCCAACATCACTGGGACCTTCCAATTTATGGCAAACATCAATCCGTTTGGGCTGTACAGAGGCCGAATTCATTTATTTCAATTTATTTCAACAATTAGTTTTTTTTGTCTTCATTTCCTCTTAAATTTCTTGAAGGGTCAATATTATTGCAAAATTAATTTAGAATCGCTTAGCTCATAGTCGGTTTTCTTGTAAATGATATACTTGAGAGCCGAAAGCTACTGAAATCTTCCAATTTATGGAAAAAGTTTAAGTATCTTCATACCTAGCCCTATCAGTCAATCCATCTGGGCAGTAGAGAGGACACTGGCACTAGTCTACACGGAGAACTTTTTAAGAATCACTTTTTCGGTCTACTTCATAATAGCTAAGGATCTTTCATGAGGACGTACTATACATTTTTTTACTACGTAAAAGTAAGTATGTACATATACCGGGTGTTTCTTTTAAACTGAGGCGATCAAATATCTCGAAAAATAGCCACTCTACGGAAAAAATGTCCATAATCAAAATTTAATCATACCGCGGGGAAATACATTAGTGCAAAAAATAGTCCCACACCCTCCGCGTTGTAGGTGGGGCGGGGGTAACTTTTAAACTAAGATAGGAAGCCATATTTTTTATTGCAGATACGAATTCCACGACTAAAAGTGCGTGATTTGAATGAAATATTTTGTTCGGTTCATGATAGAGGGCGTTGTAATCGACGAAATTCAATTTTTTAAATTTGTTCTTCTTAGAACACACGCATTCGATTCTGCAATACGTTTGAAATAAAAAAACATCACGTTTTCATTGGAAATACTCGAAATTCGTCATCAAAACAATTTATTCAGTTTTGTAAATCACATTTAACGTTTGTGTTATTTCTTATCTTCATGTTTTTCGTAATTGCAAAATAAACGATAAAATGCTTTAGAATGGAGCGTTTAACTGTGCCAGAGATAATTGAAATGGTTCTGGTTTATGGAGAAGCTGGCAGAAATCTTGAAAATGCTGTTGCTATTTACGCTCAACGTTTTCCGGATAGGATTCGTTCACGTGCTTCATTTGGCCGTACTATCAAACAATTTATTACTGATGCAAAATGTTTAACCGAAAAAGGGGACCCTTATAGAGCAACAGTCACTGGAGAAAATAATGAAATTGCTGTATTGGCAGCAGTAGCTCATAATCCTCATGTTAGTACACGAGAAATAGTTCGCGATTCCGGATTGTCCCTCACCAGTGTTTGGAGAATTTTAAAACGGCACAAGTATCATCCATATCATGTGTCTTTACACCAAGATCTTCATGGCGCTGATATCCAAAATCGGGTAACTTTTTGTCAATGGGCACGTGAACAAATACAACAAAACACCAATTTTTTTCGTTGCGTAATGTTCTCTGACGAATCGTCCTTTTACAAACCATGGAACGGTTAATCGACACAACATGCATTATTGGAGTGTTACAAATCCGCACTGGCTTCGTCAAGTTGAACATCAGCGTCCTTGGACTGTCAACGTGTGGTGTGGAATAATTGGCAACAAACTCGTAGGCCCCCACATTATTGAAGGCAACTTGAATGGTCAAATGTACCGAAACTTTTTGGAAAATGAACTGCCAATATTACTTGAAAATTTGAACTTAGGAGTGAGACGGAACATGTGGTTTCAACATGATAGTTGTCCTGCACACTATTCGGTGGTGGCACGTGAAATACTTAATCGCGGTTTCAATGGTCGCTGGATTGGTAGAGCTGGTCCGATAAATTGGCCCGCCAGATCACCAGATCTTACTTCGCCAGATTTATTTTTGTGGGGCTATCTCAAAGAAAAAGTTTACAAACAAGAACCAACAACACGTGAGAACATGATTGAGCGAATCAGAAATGCGTGTGCTGAAATTCAACCAATCATGGAAATGCGTATTAATAAGTGCATTGAAGTCGCAGGCCATCATTTTGAACACTTATTTTAAGCTAAAATTATTTTATTCGCCTGCCATTTACATTAATAAATTGTTTTGATGACGAATTTCGAGTATTTCCAATGAAAACGTGATGTTTTTTATTTCAAACGTATTGCAGAATCGAATGCGTGTGTTCTAAGAAGAACAAATTGAAAAAATTGAATTTCGTCGATTACAACGCCATCTATCATGAACCGAACAAAATATTTCATTCAAATCATACGCACTTTTAGTCGTAGAATCCGTATCTGCAATAAAAAATATGGCTTCCTATCTTAGTTTAAAAGTTACCCCCGCCCCACCTACAAAGCGGGGTGTGGGGGACTATTTTTTTGCACTAATGTATTTCCCCCGCGGTATGATTAAATTTTGATTATGGACATTTTTTCCGTAGAGTGGCTATTTTTCGAAATATTTGATCGCCTCAGTTTAAAAGAAACACCCGGTATAGAAATCAAAATTTATTATTGAAGTACACACTTGTAGATTCGATCGAACCACTATCATCATGTCTGTCAAACTAGAAATCGTAAAATACTCTATAATCTTAAAATGTTTTTACGCACTCCTACAAATCAATTTGAACAATGAAAAACATTTAATTTCTTTATTGTCTTTGATGACGAATTTTACGCAAATTAATTAACAGAACGTGGCTCGTGTCTTCATCCGGCTTTAGCCGGAACAACATTCAAATTGTCGAACAACATTCAAATTGTCGAACGTATGAACACTATTGCGTATTCCAGTAAAACTGTTTTAGTTTTATTTACTGTTATTCACAAAAGTTATGCACCCCTTGGCAGTCAGTTTTTATGAATCAAAAGAATGTAAGTTGAGTTGCATAGATCAGCAATCAAACTACAGGCCGCAAGTAAAAAAAAAATCTATGAAAAATTTAATGATTTGCGTCACAATTTTAATCTGCTGTATTATTTATTTTGGTTTGCTACGTTTTATTTGCGGCCTAGGAAAATCCGTACCAATATTTTTATGTACGAGTATTTATACTTTACAATCGCAAAACAAAAATACATTAAAACAATGTGTGTGAATTGTCATAATACAATAAATCTAGTAGCCATATTTCTGTTATTCACTTCGTTTTATTTCGTAAACTAGTTTTCACTGGAATTAATATTAGTTGCTTTCCAATCGACCACCGCAAGTACTTGTAAGTGCAAAAAATGTGTATTGGCTAAAGTGTCGATTGGAAAGCACAAAAAATTACAAAAGCAAAACATAACCTACAAATGTGTAGTTTATTTGTGATAAATTTTTAATACAAAATATCTATTCTGAAATTTTATTAGTGCTTCACATACGACATTCAATTATATTTTTGACAGAAAAATACTACACACAATCACCTAGCGGACAAATTTATCGTAACTGCTTTCAACTACTCATAATAAAATGGTAGAGCAGTAGTGAGTAGTTAATTTAGTAAAGACAAAAACCATAAGTGCATGTAAGTACTTGCGGTGATCAATTGGAAAGCAACTTAATTTATTAGCTATGAAATTATTTTTGTGAGCATATGTCGTAGTTCAGTTATTTCTCATAGAAGTTTCAATTTTATTTTGGATTTCCTGAAAATTTCATATTTCCGACTTACGCCGTTATAAATTACATTTTAGTAAATTCGTAAATTTTAAATAAATCTTGCCCGATTTGTGTTATTTTTGAATGACAAGTACGATCTAATCATTTTTCAATTTGCCTAAAATTTACAAAAACTGAAATTCATTTATATATGTACATTCCCGAAAAATGTACATTCCCGGCGTAATGTGAATTAAAATTTATTGTTTCTCGGGTTGATCCGTAACATTATTAATTATATTTTTAATGTTCTTTGTGTAATAGTAGTAGGTAATATATTAGATGAACTCATCGATGGTGTCATTATCTACGAACCAATGAGCAAATTAAATTTAACGGTGCTTAGGACGCGAGACCAAATTCATGTATATAATTAATGTTTACATTACGTAATAAGCGTTTATGAGAAAAATTATTTTACATTTAAAATTTATTCTAATAGATTTTAAAATTTAATGCAAATAACCCAATAAATATTTTTACTAAAATGTATGATTTTAAGCAACAACGATGTGATATAAATCACGAACACCGATCGTATAATATGTCAAGTTTATCAATCACTCTATACTAGACGGTTACTGATATAGGGTAGGAAATGATGGCATAATGATGTCAGGTTTATTAAAATAACAACTGACTCGTGCCTAAATTCAAAGATTAGATAATTTTTCAAATGCTATTTTATTATCAAATTATTTCGTAGCAAGTGATTTCTATTGTTCAACGAGAAACTATTTGCAGACAGAGACCTTATAAATTTGAGTTATTTAATTATCTGAATAAAATATACGAGCTATATATAGTAAATTATGTTAGGGTTTTGTATTTAACATTGAATTTTCTTTGCCGTGTCGCACAACCTGGGTAAAACGTTAACAACAATATAAATTTTTCTCATTAGCTAGTGGAATCCTACTTGATAAATAAATTTAATTTAATTTCCATTCTTGACGTATAGTAGGATTTTGTTTGGTTTTAGACTTTTCAGAAATGAACGCAGTCGCTAACGTGTCGAATTGTGCTGGAAATGTGACCGAATGAAATTTAAAAAAATTGTGCTTAGTTATTGCAAAACAAAGTTCTATTTGTGATGTGTAATGTTTCTCTATAAGCTATATGCTATGTCAGATGTCATACAAAAATTTCAAGAACAATAACCGCAAATAATAATAATAATAATCCTAATCATTCCCAAAGACCAACCTAGCATCTTTATGGTCGCACGCAAGGAGTCACCATGTATTATGATTATTTATGAAATTTAATCAGAAGTATTAAAAACATGGATGTCAGGCTGCCGAACTAACACATTAAATTGGAAATAAAAAAAATAACATAAAATATAAAATTAGCGAAACAAAACTATGCAAATATGCTGGAAGAAATCAAAATGCGAAAAAATTCGAAGAGTAAATACAATATGTTTGTGGCGACCAACCGATTTTCCTCAACTACGAATTTATACCTAAATTTCTAATACACTACACCATTTTTGATTTCTAAATGAAAAAACTAAACTTACCTGACTTTTGGAAAAACTGTCTTTAAACTTTCCTTGTTTAAATTTCCTTATAGGCTGAAAATTAATTTAAATTTTTAATTCTGTGTCGCAAAATATTAAGAAATAAGAAAACAACTCCTTTGAAGGCTGCCACTTTCGGTTAATCGATTTCGACCAGAAAACACTAGGATCTACTAATTTATGGAAAGAGATTAAGTATGTAGTTTCATCCTAATCAAACATAATCCGTATCAAAAATCGTGATTTCCGTTTAAATTTTGTAAAAATTATTCGTACCATTTTTATTAGGATAGGATATAGAATATTTTGATTGATAGTCAATTTCCTCATAAATGGTACACTTTTCAAATCATTTGTGTAAAAATTGAAAAATCTCCTATAGAAGCTGCCACTTTTAGTAAACCGATTTCGGTCAAAAATCACTCCGATTTCCCAATATATGAAGAAAGCTTAAGAATAAAGTTTTACCACGATCAGAAAAACCGTCTGCAATTTAGAGAGGGTGAAAATATTTAAAATGCACTTGTATTAGTAAACCAGTTGACAAAAGATCTGTTGGAAAAATTTTGTTTAACAAGTTCTAGTTAATACGCAATTAGTAAGCTAGTGACTTCGGGAATGACAATTAAAAATTAATAGACTCATACGAAATTCAAAATGTTTAATTTAAATTTTAGTTAGCAAAAAATTTGTTATTAAAAAACCTAAAAGAGTATCGCTAAAGATTCCGAATAAGATATTTAAACATGGTGAAATTCACCAACTAATCAAAATGACTGTTCATCATCCACCTCTTATTAAAAATGATATGGGCGATAAAATAAATTATAGGGCGCTCACTTTATACAAAGATCAAATTTCAGAGATATGCGTAAGGTAAGCGCTATAAAACGACACCACTCCTATATCAATGCACGGGCCAGAACTCATTTGTCGTTGACGAAGAGAAGAAAAAATACACAACAGTTTGGTAACAATAAAGAAGCTATAAAATAATAATATTTAGATTCCCGATATCCATCTGATTGAGCGTTCCCGTTTGTGATTGGCCAGCCTCGCATGGTTTAAGACTTCCTAGAGAAATAATAATTATTTCTATTTCTATACATCATCGTATGAAAATGGGAATAATTTTTGTTTGTCCAGAAAATCTTAAGCTTATTTTGTATATTCACCCACCTTGTCGGTTGGAAATCTCAGTGAGCTGGCCAATCAGTAAACAGTGAAAAAATTTATCAAATTCGGAGACAATAATATAACAAATGGGGTTTCACAATAACAATGGGTCTTTGAAATTTCTGTAAGCTGATCAATTCTCGATAGACTGAACACGATAATTCCATTTGTTTTCGTTTTGTAAAAATTGATTAACTTCGGAGTCAATGACAAACTGACCTT
This sequence comes from Nephrotoma flavescens, assembly GCA_932526605.1. Lineage (NCBI taxonomy): Eukaryota > Metazoa > Arthropoda > Insecta > Diptera > Tipulidae > Nephrotoma > Nephrotoma flavescens. The sequence continues at coordinate 136,336,283 of OW052221.1, read as the reverse complement.
TATCATCGTATGAAAATGGGGATAATTTTTAATTTACCATAAAGCCATAAGCTAACTAACGCATATAAACCATGTTCGTTGGAAATCTCTGTAAGCTAACCAATCCTCGCTACAGTGAACTCTCAAATTTAAATTTGTAATTGTATTGCAAGAATTGATCAATTTCTAGGTTAATCAAAAATAGGTCGTCATGTCATATGGAAATGGACGCCTTAAACTAACCCCGCATATACACCTTGTTTGTCGAGAATTTTTGTGAGCTGGCCAATCCTTCTATTTATTTCAGTTTTGCAAAAATTGATCAACTTTGGGGTCAATAACAAATGATTCTTATCATCGTATGAAAATGGGGATCATTTTTATTTATCCACCCTTAAGCACACCAAGTATTCTACATCTCTTTGCATCGCATATTATAGTTGATTATGTTCTTGTATTTGTAAATCTTTTGCGTAGAATCGTTCATTCGTGTATGACTCTATTCGTATTATTATAAAAAAATCAGTTTTCTTTCAGTTACTGTTCAGTAAGGTTTTGTTACATTTTTCTTGGTAAGTAGTTTCATTTCATTATTATTTATGATAATTAACTGTAAATTTCCTCGATTGAGAATGTATTGGTCACTAATTTTTAATTTAGAAGTATTCAATAATAGTATGCCTGTAAATCGTTTTTGTCAACTTCGACAAAATATTCATATAATCAATAATTTGGATCGCCCAAAGGATTATACCGACAAATTTTATAAAACTCGACCTCTATTAGATGCTCGACCGCTGATTACAGTTAAATATATAGAAGACAATCTTTCAACCGACGAGCAAATTATCCCGGTTAAAGGTAGATTAAACATTAAACATAACATGAAAGGGTAGCCGCATCATGAGGCATTCAAGTGTACTTGTTGTGCGGAAAAAGTTGAATCCCACCAGATTTTTTCCTTTACCAGGGTGGATTACCATCTTTAAATTTAAGCCGTTTTGGTTTCGGAGCTAATATCGTATTAAAGCTTGTAGAAAGACTACGAAATAAAGGACACAACATATATTTTGGCAATTGTTTAGTTCGTATAATGTATTCGAAATTCTAGAACACAAAGAATTAACGCAGCAGGTACACTTCGTATTAATCGTTTTTCAAATCCACCTATAATAACCGATAAAGAAATTGCAAAGAAACACGGAGGTTTCAGTGATTCGGCTACAAGTCGAGATGGCAAAATAAGCCTAATAAAATGGAAGGACAACAAACCCATAAACCTGCCATCAAATTTTATAGGGATAGGTTGCACCGACAGCGCACAAAGACGGACAAGGCGCAAAAAAATCGTACGGTTATACAACTCTGCGCATTTATTTTTGTATAAATGATTAATTTATATAGAAAGTATACTCTAAATTGGTTAAAGTTTAATGTATTTATGGACCAAAATACTGCTTAAATTATACAAATTTAAATATGAATTTTGTATACTTATTAAACATAAATATACATAAAATATGATTTTACACATTATACACATATAAGTGTTAGTTTTAACCTAAAATTAATCCTTAAATTCAAATTTTAAACTAAATTAAGTATATTTAGGATAAATACTTAACGCGGCAGTTTTATGGTTTAATTATGATTAAACAATTTATACAAATTTAAATATGAATTTTGTATAAGTAGCAAAATGAAACCAAAAATTTCAGAAAAACCTGAATCGAAATTGCATTTAAGAGTTTATGTAACTAGTATTTTTGAACCGGTTATAACATGTTTTCCATTTCGAATAGTTTAAACGTTTCTGGACAAGTTTTCTGAAACTCTTTTGAAGCTTTAGAAAGTTGGCCCAAAATTCTAACCCATTTTTTTTTCAACTATGGCAACAATAAATTTGAGTATTGAAAATTTATTTATACAAATTATAAACCAAGAAGTGTCGATACTTTTTATTATAGAATTAATTGTTATTAAATAACTATTATTTAACCGTTGTCATTACTATGTAAGTTTCATTAATCTGTATACATATAACTAAATAAAACACATTTCGTTGAAACAACAATAATTTTACAATAATAAAATATCCCATGTTAATAACATGAATGATTAATACGTTCTACAAAATAAAATAACTTAAAAATAAAATTATAACAACTTAAATAATATAATATAATAACCCAAGACGGCATTAAATTTTTCGATTACACACGCCGACAAGTATGGCCCATTTATAGCTAAATAAATACTCAACAATTTTTACTCTTTAACTTTTAACTTTTGGTATTGGTCCGCGATGCCATTATATTTTTCAAATAGTTCTGGTCCTAATCTATATGCGTCGGGCGTGTGATTCTAACAAGGCTTTCATGGTCATATATAGCCCAATTGTTGCTAAATAAATACTCATCATTTTTTAGTCTGCAACATTTTACTCTGTAACTTTACTGTGTAACCAAAACTTAAAAGTTACAGAGTAAAAAGTGATGAGTATTTATTGAGCTATAATTCTACCATATATGACTGAGTAAAAAATTGGCGGCTGTTCATTGAACTTTTATTGGGTTATTTATGACCCAACACTCTAAGTGCAGTTGCAGAAATGAATTTATATTTTTAAATTAATTAGGTTCTTATTATTTTTGATTATCTGTTTGTCTTTAATTTGAACTCAAGTGGTATATTTAGACGAGTGGTATGTTTAGACTTTATAGTCGCAGAATACCGTCTGATAAACATAAGGAATGGCAAAGCTTATAATAAAATTTGTTAAGTCACTTGGTAAACATACATCGAGCTAAAAACCCTAAGAAAATTTTTTAAACTATATTATCGGAGCTTGTAGACGATTTTAAGTTTTTATAAAATGTGTGTCAGAAACCCTTTCAAAAACTTTTTGGTATTAAAACCTAAGTTTCGTATCGGTTTTAAAACCTATTTGAAAATAAAAATTGCTACTCAGTGGTATTTGTTCAAAACAAAATTTTTGAAAAAGCCCTACAGTGCTTTTGGCAACTGTTTTACTAATACAAGTGCATTTTTGTTATTTCGACAAATTTTGAGGTCCGCCATAAAAGCTTTGTTAAGTTTTAATTTTGTCGAAAACCACAGCCGTACGTAAAAACCGTGTTTTAGTATTAAAATTATTTTTGAACGAAATAGAGGTAATTGGAATTAATGCTATCAAAATATTGTAATTGGGCTCAATGATTTCTAGTTTTCACTTTAGTTTTCCCGTCTTTAAGTAGACATTTTTCCTTTTTTATTTCTTATTTTTTCGACTCCTAGACTAGTGCAAAATTTTCCCTTGAGCTGTAACTAGCACAGTTTCAGCTTTAACGATATGTCAAATTTCATTTTTAAATTAGAAACTTTCATAAGACAAGATTTTAAATAACATGGTTGTTTTTATTGTTTTAAACGAAAAATGCACCCGGGTCTCTTCCCGCTATTAGCCCCCTTGTTTCTTAATATATGTTTATATATTCCGATCGGACTAACGTTTTTTAGCGTCTACAATTTAAAATAACCTCCAACATTTAAAAACGATCAATAAATTATAATCTCTCCATAAACCTATTCCTTCATTGATTGTGTCTCGCGTATCATCCCATCTCTTTAGCCGCATATACCATACACGTTTATTCCATTAATCTTATTCTTACTTCATTTAATCTTTATATTTTATTTGTAGGTTATTGTTTTATAATGTAAATATTATGATTATATAACAACTGCATTATCACGATTTGCCACATGGTTTGTTGTTTACTATATGCATATATGTTTTCTCCTTTACGTCGCTTTATCGTTTCAAAATCTTTCAATCTTATTATTGTTTGTATAATGCATTCAACATTCATCTTTATAATGTATTCTAATGCCAATCGAATTCTTGGTTTCCGATAAAACGCTACTTGTTCACGTTGCGTAATGCTTCTCGCTATTTATTTATGCATCACAGTTATTGATTAAAAAAATTTAATTCATAACAGTGCGTATATGCTAGTGCAACTGCTCTTAATCAGTTTCCATTGTTAAACACTAGAATTCCATTTTCATTGATTAATTTGTTTATATTATTTGTATTTAATTATATTTTATGATATAAATAGAAAATAGTATAATGTTTATCTGATCATGAATGCAGGTTGATAAAATTTATGATAATATTTGAAAATAATGTTGTATTTAGCACCAGTTCGGAGAATTTGCAGCTAATTAGCACAAAGAAAAGATACGGATAGCATTCATACAATAAATAAGGGTGTTAGAAGGTCGATAGAGGTTTTGTGAAATGGTACTCGTACATGGTCGAATAGCTAAAACTACGCCGCAATTTTTTTTTTATCTACAGCACTTATTATATAATATTAAAATCAAATGTAATCAAACATGGCCTTGAAAATTGTATACACAATTTTTTTGTAATCTCTATACCATACTAATTGTAATTCAATTATTCATAAATCTTGACAATTTACATATTGGTAATTTGCATGTATATATCAACACAATTTTCATTGTCAAATCATTATATTATCCTCGTGCTAATCTAATAATAGAAAATAAATAACAACTTATGTAGCATACAAGTTTTTATCTCGTACGCAACGTCTTTAAATTCCCGCCCTTTTATATGTACAGACAAGAACATTTTATTGTATTCATTTCCTTATTAGAAAAAAAGTTTTCCCTCGTAAAAGTGTATAAAGACGCCGAAAATCACGTTCTACTTTTATTATATGACTCCGTCCTATTTGTATACCCAAATATCGTTTCCTTGGTTTTTACTTACCCAAATCGTAAAAGGAGGGTTTAATAAAAAAAAAAATTTTTTTAGTTTTATTTTCATATTCTTCCGAGTTTTGTGCACAGAACAGTAGTAGACAAAATTTGATATAATTTGCCGAAGCAAAACAAAAAATATTCTGCTAAAATTTTATTTGTTCGAGTAATAAAAATACGGAAATAATAGAAAAGTTGAGGGTTGATCCTTTTCTGCTTTGTTGTCGTCGGGCTTTAGTTGTTTTATTATTATTTCTCCCCGTGCCGAAAGAGAAGAGCAATAGAGGAAATAAATGCCGTACACATTTTTATGTGATAGACTGAAAAAGGATATTTTGGTTCAAGGAAAATACGAGCATGTTGCAGGAAAAAATGGGATGGACTAAATTTTTTGTATTTATTCGGGAATCAGGAGGAAAATATATACGATAAATGTTTGGAAACATTATAAAAAGTTTCTGGTACTGTTAGTACTTTTTTATTTAAGTAACAAATTAAAATTTATTATTTAGACATTTTATTTAGTTCGTTGGGGCGATTTTGTACATACTTTTTTAAATGAATATAAATGTTTGTCGACTAGCGTAGAAAATGTATTTAAGAAAAATTTGAATACGTACATAACTACTTTCCGTCGGTAAAATCACATTTCGATGAAATCATAATTCTAATTAGTATTGTGGCTCAAATAACCACGTTGATGTCATAAGTTTGGAGAAGTAATCACCACCCAGGGACATGTCCCCAGGGAACTATTTAAATATTCGTTGTGATCAGGTCCCTAAGGGCTATTTCTAAATTTTGTGAGAAATAATTCTTTAGAATTAGAATATCAAAGAAATCGTGACAAAAATATAATCCATAATCAATTAAAAGATGATTCATATATTTTTTTTTTGATTTTGCGAGCATATATTAAAATTGTTTGTTAAATTATAATTCCAAGCGCGAGTTGCTAATTTAATTTTGAATCATTATATCCCAAGTGGCAAAAAAAAATTAAATTAACTATCACGTATAATGGAGCGATTAACGCTGTTGAAATTTACAATAAATACACAAAATATTTCTCCTGCTTTAATAAATTGTCCTGGAGCACCGAGCGACGCTGGACCAAAGTTGGTTAAATTGTAAATTTGTGTGCCATTAAGTATAAACATTTTAAAATTTAGACGCTAATTTTTAATTGTAAAACCGTATAGAAATCGAGACTTTATTATAAATTATATCAAGGCGAAACAAATCTCAGTCGCTTCAGTAATTCTAAATACAAACATATAACATTGGTTGATTGATGATATCGTTTTTTGAATTTTTGACTCCATAAAACCATTACAATAGAAAATAAGATTGATGATATCGCAAAATAATTAACAAATTTTTTAATTTCGCCATTTTCAACGACTTTAATTTAAACAACCTTGGTTTTGTTTCAAAGAAATCGGATATTTTCATAGTATCAACCGAGTTTCACTATTCGTTTGAGAACGGTATTCGGACCGATTTAATTATTTACTAAAATCACATCCGGAACTCATTTTGGAACCCTATGCTTAACACAACGTTTTGCACGTTTACAGACCCCACAGAATGTCTTAGTCTTTATCCAATATGTCTTATGTTAAGAATATCTGACAATTCTTTTATAGCAGTAGGCAATTTTTTTACTGCTCTACCTCAAGGTAAAGATAAACCAATAAGTTTTTGTAACAGTTATCTTAGACACTTTTGTAGCTTAATAATAGGTTCACCATCATTATGGATGACTTTATTTACGCCCGCAGGAACGCTGATGTGAATAGAAATATGTCATGTCCACATCCCCACACCGAAAAACGAAATATAATATTGGCCCGAATTGAGACGAGACTATCGAGGGACCTCAATTTTTTTTTACAGCCCGACTTGAAACCGAAGACCTTATAGTGTATTTATTTTGAAGTCCGATTTGGCTAATTGCAAGAAAACAACAAAAACATAGCAAGGAAGATATGATATGATTTACTAATAACAAAAATAATTAAAACTTGGCATTGGGTATCTGGTTATTATCTTTACCTAAAAAGATATGCCTCGACTATCTTAACTAGGGATTAGGATCGAAAAATTTCAATTTTCGATTAATATTGGACTAAATGCTAAATCTAAGAACTGCCATTAAATCCAGAACCATGCATATTAAAAATATTGTGTTTGTTTGGGGACTTAGGCCTTTTTTGATATTTTCAATGGGTCGAAATAACTAACATATGAAACTTAAAATTTTCTCTTGACAAGAACAATTTTAACAGAGGTTCATTAAATTTAGTGACCGTTTAAACCGAGGGTTTGTTCTTTCCCAGCTAACCCCAAAGGTCATAAATTTGAATGTAGGTTTCAGTGGTTGCCACTTAGGCCATTTTTGGCCCATTGTGATACCACGCATTCAAGCTAACATCATTAACCCATTCACCTACTCACACAAATACAGTATACCACCTGCACATTGCAAGCTCCATGTCAACCTGTACATTGATATGGACGGTGGGTCGGCGTTGAATTCTGTACTCCATCAGACGGTCTTAGTTGTGTTTATTAACATCACCGATTGTAATCGATGATGAAAATTATATTTTGTATCTAGCCTCTGATGGGATTCGAACCCAGTACCTCCCGGTCCAAGTGCCGAAGCTTTAACCACTACACCACTTGTCCAGTGATTTGAATGTAAATATCCCTTGAAAACGAAGGGGATCGATTGAATATTATTTAGAGAAAATTTAAACTAAAACGCCTCAACACACTTTCCTTTTTCTTTTTTTTAAGTACCGTGTGATACCATTTATCATTCTTATATGCTTATCGATTATCGAAAAGTAAAAATGGGAGAGCCTGCATAATCCTTACAAACCCTTGTGATCGCAATTTTTATGAGATCGTTCGAGCCGACAAGAATTAAAAAATGGTCTCATCATGATCCTTGCCTTCTTGTCTAAATGTTTCCGAAATCAGAACTCATCGTGATCAACCCACTAGACGACGCAGATGAAATCAAAATCGTTTAGGGCGGATTTAAATGTAGAAAAGGGACCAAGATACATATCTAATTAGCAAATGCTATAAATATTTCCAACATGGTGCAAGATGACGTCGCATATGGGGAGCTTCAAAATTAGTTTTTCGGAAATCGGACCTCCTTCCATTCGAAACCCGCTGTTCCGGTAAATAATATCAAAATCGTTGAAGGTAAGAGCATGTTAAAGAAGGCTTCAATCTCCACGAATGAATTTTCTGAGTAAGGATTTATCGGAATCGATTACTAGCATTCGCAACCCCTCCCCCTTCCCTCTCCAATTTTTATTGAGCCAAAGTTTTTAAAAAATAGTGAGACCAATTTAATTTCAGCTTCCAGCCCTTAAACGGATTTTGCCGAAACTAGGATTCATCACAATCCATTACTTTAAATAGAAACCCCTAATTAATGCATTTTTAAAAAATCAATCGAATCAAAAAAGAAAATGGAATACAAAAAATTAACTTTGCGTGTTTGGACCCACCGATTAAAATTCGGCCCATCAAAATATTTTTGAGCAATCATATTAAAAATCGTGCAACGAATTCGATGAATTTCACAGCTATGCCGACGATTATTTGCGACGAATCTGACAGTTATTCCAGAAAATATAAAAAAATGTGAACAAAGTCGTTTTGAAAAACCGTAAGGTGAAATTGCTGACATCATAAAGATATTAATTGGTAGTGTACACACAATTTTCTATGAACATTCGTTCATGAAAAAGCTCTGTTCAAAGTGAGGTCAAAAACAATAATGCGCCGATGATTCCTGGTTCATTTGGAACTGTATGTAACATTGGATTAAAAAATCATAAATTTTCATACCTAACTAGTTTTACAATAAAAATTGTGGACTGTCGTTTTTTGCGCTTTGAAGAACCCTATTAAAGGTAGCCAAAAAATGGCAGCCGACAAATGTCGGTAATGCAGATACAAACTTATTAAACAAAAATGATAGCACATGATTGTCGGTAACATATCCATCGAAAACCTCAGCCGAAAATATCGATAATGCAGCTATACACTTTATAAGTAATAAGTAAATATTTATACTATAAATGTTTATTTTGCTGCTCCTAAACACCAATAAAAAATTAAAATGAGAATTTTTCATTCGAAACAATTAAAACTAATAACCAAACGAAATTTTTCTAAGTTATTTATTAGATGTTTAGGGAGGTAAGATGTTAAATGAAGCTATATTGACTGCGCAATATTTGTTTGTTTGGGAAATATTTTAAATGAAGTGCCTTCTAATGATTATCATTTAAAAAACGGCGGGTCAATTTTCATTTGGGGAGACCAGAAAAACTCATATAAATATGTCAGTTTTTGTGTGGAGAGTCCGCACACACAAAATTTGTAAATGTCGAAAAATTTGCCTTTTAAAGTGCCATGGCTGGAAATAAATTCAAACGAAAGATCCTAATGAGGCTCAAACCTGGAAAAACTTGCACGTCAATTTTCATATGGGGAACCTTTCATTTTAATCTTTTTAAAGCTAATATTTAAATAAGTAAATAAATATTTAAACGTTCAATTGTTAGAAGTTTTCAAACTTTGTGAAAACTTCCCCACATGAAAATTGACCTGAAATTATTTTCAGATGTGAACATCACAAACCTTTCATTTGAATCTATTTCCAGTCATAGCACTTTTAACGTTCAATTTTTAAATTTTGTATGTACGTATATTAAACCGAGAGTTTTCAGGCTTTTTAAATGAAATGTGATCTAAATGATTTTCCAGAAATAAGTATTATTTATCTAACTTATTTAAATAAGTATGCTGGCGAGCTGACTGTTTCGTTCTTACAGAAAAATCTCAATTAGTTGACAAATCTTTGTTATTATTGATCTGTCAATTTTTTCATGGTTTAGGATTTGTTCAAAGTTTAGATTTTGTCAACCTTTTTATCACAAAATGGCTGTTTTTCTGTTTTTATACTGTCTTACTAGAATTTGATAAAATCTATTTATATTTTGTAATATTTATAGGGGATATTTTAAAAAAATTAAAAAAAATCTGAATAAATTTGACAAAGATTAATAAAAATAATTTGTACTTCGAAATTGTTCCAAAGAAGTTTTTAAAAATCACGTTTATGAAGATAAATTGTTGGATTTGGAAAATTTTATTAAATTTCAAAATATTTATTTGAATAGCACAAGATTTTGAATAAAGTTGACGGGTTTTTATTAAACTCAAAGTTTAATTTTGTAAGCCCTTCTACAAAACAATTTTGTGCGTTCTACCTTAAATTTTTTTTGGCCGTACTCTAAAAACTCCAGGGGAAGAGATTTGCCTCTTTTTCAGCCCAAACATAAATCGATCTACAACAAAGTCATCAAAATGTTAGCTCGGTCGTGATGCCGATTAATTTTAAGTAAATAATTTTATGTAAAAAAAATACCAATATTTAAATTAAGATTTTTTTTTTTTTGTAACCTTTATTTCTGTAGAAAATAACATATTACATTCTCAACTGGTAGTCTATGTATTCTTATGGGACGAGACCTATCGGTTCATTGCAGCTGTGCCAGTCCTTTGATGACCACATGTTTCAGTTTTACTACACTTGAAAACACACACACACACACACACACACACACACACACACACACACACACACACACACACACACACACACACACACACACACACACACACACACACACATACGCACACGCACACACACATTCCGTATTCTATCGTGATAAATCGGCTTAGGTTAAGTTAAAAATTGCGCGAGTTTTAACCTAACATAAACTGGGGAATTATGCAATACGGGATTTTGTAAAATGCATTATGTCATACGAGCAACCGCACCCAACCTGATTTTAACGACTCGGGAAACCACTACTTCGAAAGGCTTTCTTCTTTTTAGGTGCTTCGATTGGTCGATTACTGGGTTCCAATAGGCTCCCCAGCACCACGTTCTCATGGTGCTGCAGTCATCGTACATAACTGCTTACAAATTTTTGAATTTAATCGCTCATGTATTCCATGTTTAAGTCTCGATGGCGGTTCTCATTTCTAATGTACCATGGCGCATTCACAATGTTACGTAGTACTTTGTTTTGAAATGTTTGAATGATCTTCACTATAGTTTTCCTTGCGCAGCCCTTAAGCTGAATACCATACGAATACCAACCAGATAGGTTTTAGGATTGGTTTTTATAACAACAGTTTGTTGTGCATTTTTCAGTTCGGAGATTCTTCCATTAAACCAGTGCATTTTTCTGAATTTTGAAATAGGTCCTTGTTTTTTTTAACATGCGCTTTCCACCTGAGCTTAGATTCTAGCGACAGGCCGAGGTACTTAGCGTTACCAGAATATGGAATTTGTTGCGAATTCAGCCTAATCGGAATATATTCTATTTCGTATTTGTGAAGTTTATATGTGTTGATTTCGATTTGTTAAGTTATTCACTATATTACTAGCATTTTGTAGTTTCTGTGTTGACTCAACAATACAGTGATCATAACAGCTGTGTCATCAGCAAAGGTTCATATTCTATCTTCTACTATGTTTGGTAGATCATTTATATACAGGAGGCATAATGCAGGGCCCAGAACACTACCTTTTGGAGCCCATGCCAATATTTTCTTTAGTTTGGAGTACCCCTCTTCCTGTCTCAATACGAAAGAATTGGTCGTTGATGTAAGACTTAAACAATTCAAAATATTATTTTAGTAAACCTCGTTGGAGCTTAAATTCTAGAACACGGTGTCAAACCTTATCAAAAAATTGGGTTACATCTAAATATTGCTGAACATACTTTCTTTTTTTCCAACGCCTCCTCAATTGTATCAGTGATTCTATGTACCTGTTCTATCGTTGAGTGCCTTTCTGGCAACCCAAATTGATGTTCTGGTATAAGATTTCTGCTCTCTCTAATTGGTTTTAGTTTGTTGAGAAACAGTCTTTCGGATATCTTTGATGTTGTTGTTAAGTCGCCTCCAATAGTAAAATTACTGCCAAGCGATTGAAGAAATTTGATGTAGTCTTCCTTTTTTGGGTTATATCTGGATGAATAGTAGATTGTTGATATACTATAGCTCTTGTTATTTTGGGTTTCAATAGATACAGTAGCTACTTTGCTTCGTCTTTTTTTAGCACGCTTATATTAGCTCACTCTGTGTGTCTGTTTGTATCGTCAAATTTTGTAATCAATTTTTCAACCACTTAGTAAAATTGAGCTGAAATTTTGCATACAGGCTTAACTCCGATGACAATACAAGATTTTAACATTTTTGGACATTAAAAAATTTCGATGACTAAAAAGTAGAAAATAAAATATATTTAAAAACAAACTTTTTAAAAAACCTCGCTTATATTTAAAGGCTCTAAAAAGTAGATAATATAATAAAATGCTTTGAAAAGTAGAAATAAAATTTTTCTTCCTTACTCCTACCTTGATAGGATGATTTATAACAAGTAGAAATTTAAAATTAATATGACTAAAAATATAAGCGTGGCGCGCTCCTTCTGAATGTATATACTATCTCTCAATATATCATTTTTACGTTAATACTGAAATGCTCCAGCAAAAAATCTATTATTAGGATACATCAGAATAGACTGTTCCATTAGTGTTACTAAAAGACTTTACTTCATAATGCCGTAAAGGACCGCCCCACGCTTATATTTTTAGACATTTTAATTTTAAATTTCTACTTGTTATAAATCATCCTATCAAGGTAGGAGTAAGGAAGAAAAATTTTATTTCTACTTTTCAAAGCCTTTTATTATATTATCTACTTTTTAGAGCCTTTAAATATTAGCGTGGTTTTTTAAAAAGTTTTTTTAAATATATTTTATTAATTATTCGTGTTATTTAATATTATGCTTAATATAATAAATAATAATGTCCCACCTCTAGTCCTTTATGCTGGATGTAGAGCCTGGTATTCACGTATTTTGGCATACAAAGTTCTGGCAAAAGGACTTTCTGAGGTTAGACATATTTATCAATTTTTTTGTGCTTAAAAATACTTGTAATTCTAAAATGCGTTGTGCAAGACCATTTGCATTCCAGGTAGCAATTCTTAAATAGTATGTTTTTCTTGTTGAGTTTATATGAACTAGAATTAAGGTAAGTATTAATTGTGACATTCTACTAGTATTCTTTTTTAATGTCTCAATCATAACTTTCATATTAAAGAATGAATCGATTCCATATACCCTATCAATGCTTTCATCGTTGTCAAACATGAAAAAGGGAATCTCAACTTTGGTTGTTTCACTTTCACCGTTTGCGTTTTTAGTGACCTCTTTCTTTAACAGGTCCACATCATTAAAGATTTTGAATTATTTCTGGCTATATTCAAGAATTTTTTCGGCTTTTCGGAGAAAATATTATTTTCATGGACCCACACAATGTTTACGACTATTTTAGTCGCAGTCTTTGTTTTCAGCGTTTTCTCTAGCGACATCGAAGTGGTTTTTCGCCAGGGCCTCGTTGGTTGATTAGCAGGGAGCACCACGTTTTTTTGTGATTTTTTTTGTGCAATATATGTGAAAAAGTATACAAGACAAGTGGTAATAGAACAAACCTCGTGGATCACATGCGTAGGATAAATCAGCATAGGACAGATTTTTTCAAAATGAGCCGAGTACTTTTGCAGTACGTCAAGGTATCATCTTTCGCAAAAATTGGTCGCGTTCATTTCAAAAGACTTTGAGCCACTCTATGTGGTTGAGCCGGCATCCTCGGCATTCAAGAATTTTTTATTTGAATTGAATTGCAAGTTTGTATTACCATCTCACAGATACATAAGTGATGTCCTCCTACCAAATGCCTCTCAAACTATAGTTATGCTACAAGGTGTTCGGTTTTGGGCACTTAGTACCGACACTTGGACTTCCTCTGTTACTGAGGGGTATATAACAGTAACGGGTTACTTTATACATTATAAAAAGCTAATGTCAGCTGTATATCAACTGAATAAAAATTGAAAGGAGCCACACGGATGAACATTTAAAACATGTTCTTTCAGCAGTGACGACCAAGTGGAAAATTACGGGGAAAATTACGACCATCGTAAAACAGACAATGCGGCAAATATTATAGCAGCTACACTCAGAAAAAATATGATAAATACATGATTGCATTTACCATAATATCATCATTGTATGTTAAATACAATTACTTAAATGATAGATTTTGTCATACTGTGATTGATTTTATCATACTATGATATTCTTGATCATTTTTCTTGATCTTCTTCATCATAACAATGATGATCACTCAAAAAACTTTTTTTTTCATTGATCATCAATGTTATGATGAAGAAGATCAAGAAAAATGATCAAGAATACCAGAGTATGATAAAATCAATCATTTAAATAATTGTATTCAACATACAATGAGGATATTATGGTAAATACAATCATGTATTTATCATAATTTTTTCTGAGTGTACAAACCTACTAAAAGTAAAACACATGCCATGTTTCGCTCATACTCTAAATTTAGTGGTGAAAGACGATTTGTCACCCACGTTAGCAAACAACGATTTAAGAAATGTTATTAAACGGATTAAGGACATAATTAGGGGTCTCCGGTTGTGGATACCCCTGCATAACGTCTGACATAATGCAAATATGGCGGAACTGAGTGCTGTCATACTTGTATTTTGACAGTACGCAGTTTTCGAGCTAATATCGACGTGAATGGACGAGCTTGTTCATTAGCTGCAATTACATTGAAAAAAGTCCGTAAAAAATCAACGCAATTGTAATTTTCTAATGTTTTAAAAGTGCGATAAATCAAAGTGAAAAATCTAAAACAGATGAGTGATATCGATATTTCTACAGTATTTTCGTTGTAATTTGGGATGCCAGATCGATTTATTTTAAAATCACGACGCATCACATTTTTTATTACTTCGGGAATGGTTGTAATTTCCGGTTGTGGTTAAACGTAACCGGTAACTTAAATGCAACCGGTTGTGGGTACCCTCTTTATTTATTGCAAAATCCCCTCTTTAGCGTATCAATTCCCTAAGAAAATTGAAGTTAAAAATCCGCCTCCACCCTGAGCTCGTTTTACGCACCCCGGAACAAACATCCATGCAGCACGTGAAAGGCTTTTGTAAATCAAAAGCCATTTGATGGTTGAATGTCACTTCGAAGCAACGAATATTTATAACATGGACGAAAGCGGGTTTTCAACGGTCCCGACAAAAATTGGCAAGGTGATTGCCATGAAGGGTATGCGACGGACGTGTCGGCAAACTTGAAGCCGCTGAAACAGAAGCGAGGGTGAAAATGGCCTTAACCGTAAGCGCTGCTGGAAGCAGTCTACCACCAATCTGTCTTTTCCCGAAAAAAATGCACACCAACTTCTTCGATAACGTTTCTGATGGGACTGCCGGTGATGATGCCTAATGGTTCTGGATGGATGTGCCAGCAACAGTTTCTGCGCTGTATGCACCATTTTATAAAATTCGCAAAGCCTTCGTTAGCTTTCATCGATACCGCGAGTGAATATTGTTTCTTTTCTGCCGCACTGCAGTCACAAACTACAGCCACTGGATCTGTCTATTCTCGGATCAATAAAGATCTATTACAAGTGACAGTGTGCATGGCAAAAAATAATGCAATAAGGTAGGACTTTGGATAATTCAACCTTGCTTTCTAGATTTGAAACTTTTAATTCTCATCTTGTTGTTTTAGGTAAGGGAGATTCGACATATTGCTGAGCAATTCCGGCTTCAGAACATCCGGAATTCATCCATACGACCCAGACATCTACTCTGATGTTGATTTTGTTCTAGCAGTCGTGCGGAATATAAAAGAACCTGGCTCCGAGGATCGCATTGATGAAGAGCAGCAGCATCGAATCGTCTTTCTTGGGTCAGATGTTGTACATGAAGTGAAAGTGGTTACTACACCAAAACCTTCCACATATTTACAGCGTCTTTAACGAGCCGCTTATCAGTCTTGAACAAAATTGGTTCCCTGCAAGCAGCTCCACCAAAAAAAGCCACTAAATCGCGGTCGTAAACTGATGCAAAGCACCACACTTACTTCTCCAGGAAGCGTTGCTGCTTTAAAGAAGAAACCCGCTAAGCGAGCAACCGTCTCCCATCCGAAGAAGAGTAAAAAAAAGAAGGCAACTGCACCTAGCAAACCGGCGGCCAAACGCTGTAAAGAAAATAACTCTTCACCATCTGATAATTATATCGATTTCTGCATCACCTGTTTGAAGTTCCTGCTATCAAGTGCAACACGGGTGATCCGCCCATGCATTTGAAGTGCGCTGACATGCATTCCAGCTATCTTACATGCAAATATTATGTTGATGACTTGGTAGATGAGGAAGACGATAAATAATTTACAAAAAACCTTTTTATCGCCCAACAATGGACCATCCACCTTCATAGCCAACACAAGTAGCCAAGCCGAAGCTCTGGAAAACGTTGTAAATTTATTGGAGCCGTTCGAACCACAGATATTTCTGGTGATCATTATTTGACAATCTCATTGGTAGTCCCACTAATTCATGGTATTACGTTCAAGCTGGACACATTAATACCTAAAGTTGTCACACCAATTTGGGAACAAATGCTTCAAGGGTTAAAACAATCTGTCTCAAAAAGACTGGACCCTTATGAACAAAGAACAACCGACATGGTAACATCTTTAGTTGATCCTTGTTTAAAAAAATGCATTTCGAGTCACAGACAATGCTAGCAAAGCACAAAAGTTTCTGACAACTGAAGTTTCGTCATTTATTTCCATGTCATCGGAGGCAGTAGAAACTTGTAACACAGAAGGACATACAACATCTGAGGTCGGCGGCAAAGGGTTGTTGTCTTTTGTATTACAATACTACAAACAGTTGCAATAATTTCTATAAGGCAATATCTTAAGAGACCTATATAATCCAACAATGGTGTGACCCAATTTCGTTTTGGGTTGACAATCCGAGTCATTCTCAACGGTCTCTTTGAAATATCTAAGCGTACTTGCGACATCAGTATCCTCTGAAAGAAGTTTTTCGGCTGCTAGAGAAATATTAAATGATAGTCAAAGTCGTCTTAAGGGGACATAGCACCTTCAAATTATCAAAAAATCGAAATTTTTTTTATGATAGAATATGTTAGAATGAACGTTTAAAAACATGATTTTAATGATATAAACATGAAAATCTCAAAAAAAAAATGTATTTATATTTTATTTATTGCGAAGCGCGCCTAATTTAAAGCGCGATAATTTAAACGCGATTATCTCGAAATGACGTTTTCCAAGTTGGCGTGCAAGATTGAGAAAAAACTACTTATCCAATCGTTCTAAAATTTTAGCACGTTGATCTACATATATTTCTGCTCAGAATGAACTACGGAAGGAATAATCGGCTTTAAATTTTTTGAGTTACAACTAATTGGGGGGGGACAAAAAAGCTGCATTTTCGAAAAAATGCCGCCATTTTTTTATTTTACAACCAATTTTTTTCCTTTTAATTCATTCCAAGGGCGATTTAATGCTGAATAAAACCCCGTTTTTGTTTTTTTTTCTGCCATTTCTGAGAGCAGTTATGATGCACGCCGCGAATTTTCAGTGTTTTTGGAAAACCCTAGGCTAAAAAAAATCTAAAAAAATTTTTTTTTATATTTTCAGTCATATAAAATGTCAATGGAAAGTTTCATTAAGATATCTCGTTTTATTATAAAAAAAAAAATCTTTGAAAAACTTTTTTTTGCAATTTTGAAGGTGCTATGTCCCCTTAAACTTAGAAGAGTTGACAACAGTTGGTGTTTTTACAAAAAAATCAGTTTCCTAATCAGTACCTGAAAGTCGTCTATGTACATTTCTATGATTTATTTACATATATTTTTTTTTATAAAGAAAGTATTAATCATCCAGTGGATTTAATGTCCTTTTAAGGTCAATTAATACTCCCCTTTTCATTCACGCATAACACACCCATCCCATTCGCTCCAATTAATTACAGTATACCACCTGCACGTTGCAAGCTCCATGTCAACCTGCACACTGACATGAACGGTGGGTCGGCGCTGAATTCTGCACTCCAACAGAGGGTGTCTAAAGTTGTGTTTATTATCATCACCGATCGTAATCGATGAATAAAGTTCGATTTACATCCTGCCTCTGGTGGGATTCGAACCCAGTACCTCTCGGTCCAAATGCGTAAGCTTTAACCACTGCGCCACTTGTACGGTGAATATGTGTATATTGAATAAACATAATTTTGTACATATTTTTTCTAATCTTCTTTTCTAACTATCGATTGTTAAATTTAAACAATTGATAGCCCATCATAGTATCCAACCACTACGCGGTAATATACTCGTTAGTTAATTTCCAAATTTGTTTGTTTCACTAAAAATCAATGATACGGTTAGATTTATTTTCCTTTTATCATTGACAATGTTAATTAGTGCAGGAAATGAGGAAACACAAATAATTAATGGAATTTAACAAATAGAAATGTCAATTACTCCTAAAACTGGAAAACTAGTGCAATCATAACTTAAGATTTCATTAGTTCCAGTAATCTTTAGAGACACACCAGTAACCGTATCAAAATTGAAAATCCTTATAAAAGTTATAAAACTGTCTCTGATCATCATACTATACGGTAGGGTTAACCAGAGACAAACAGCATTAAAATAATAATTAATTTATTGTATTTCAATATTTTTATGACTATTAATTTTTATTATTCCATTTTTTTGTCCGTTTCGTTAAATTAATATTAATATTTACTATCTTCAAAACAAAACGAAGAGGAATCATCATCATCATCACAAGAATAATAGAAAGAAGTAATTTAAGAAAGACTAAAATTGGATATACATACATATATCTGTATATACAAACAAGAAATATATAATAATACATATATAAGGTTATTACCCTTGTAAATAAAAAAGTCAAACCAACAACAATCATTTTTAACGCCTGCCTATAATACATTTATTTATTTATTTTTTGTTAGTTTACAATATTTTCTTCTAATTTGAACTTAACACAAAAAGTAGTTGAGTGTTTTTTTTTAAATCAATTCCCCTACTCTGTATAATGTTGTGTATGTAGACGACTCTTTAAGAACTGCATAACAAAATCAAAACAGAGAAAAATCTAACGAAAAAAAATTTACAGTCAGCATGTCGCGCGCTTTGTTTCGTATGTATAAATGTATGTGCGGTTATGTACCCCAGTCCGAATACAGTGACTAACATTGTAGTGTGTAATAATAGTTTTGTCCCCACTATTTAATAAAAACTATATATTATAATTTTTTTTAACTGTGTTAATGTTATACTCGTCGTGTATAATAACACGATAGATAATGAACAAATTGGATTGGTTCGGATTTCGAGGTAATTTCGGGTTGGTTAATTAAATTTGATTTTTTGGTGATTGGGTCTCTCGCTACCTGGACCATATTTTTGAACAATATAAATTTATTTGTGACCTATATACATTTTTTTTATAAATTGGAAATATTAAAACGTAGTTTGGAAGGATGATGAAATACATGAGTGTTTATTATATCGATAAGATAAAGAAATTGTCACTAAAACAACGATTTATATAAAATTATTTGGTTGGCAGGGTTTAAATTTAATTAATCTAATCAATTAGAACCACGTATAAGGTGAAGATTGCTAAATTCACTGTATTTTATCAAATTTCGATTTCTTTTGTTTTGATTTAACGCAACAAACACATACATGCAACGAAATATTATATTAAGGGGAAATAGAAATTTGTAGTTCAATAGAGTAGTGAATGCAACAAGGTAGTAATATTGTAACCAAGTTTTGTGTATGTTATATACGGAAATTGTGTGAGTGTAACAGAGAAAGAGCGTTATATGTATGTGGTTTATATTTTTAGTAGATAATAAGAGGGTGAAATTGTACAAATCGACTACCGCATTTACCGTCGTCGTAATATTATTGTTTACGGAATTAAATTACGAATTACGTTCGTACACACAATATATACAACGATGGTTAAACAGAGAGAGAACTATTTATCTTATCTCTTTATTATTGTGAGTGTTATATTATTTTATTTAGTTTTATGTGATATACATTTTTACTGTGTTGTGTCGATTAAACAACTTGCATATAACATGTAAGTCAGTTATTCAATAGCTACGAAGTGAGTAAGACGTGATTTTTTTTAACTGTTGTGCTTTTTTATACTTTTGTACGAGTAGTATAGTTTTATAAAATATAAAGTCTTAACATAAATAAAATAATTTCGAAAAATTCGGTCGATCAATATAATAGATAATAACACATTTTAGTGAATTATATAATACAACATAAAAAATTACGATAATTAGCACTTTGTGCTTTGGAAAATTTAAAGTGATTTTGTGAAAGAAAAAAAAACTAAATTTTTAATAGTGAATGCAATTTGACAATGGATAAAACTTATTTAATCGAAAGTCCTGATTAAAGCGAATATATTTATAAAATATATGTGTGATTTATAAGTTTATTGAAGTTTACAAAAAAATTATTGTGATATAATATATATATTTATAGTTCTAAAAACTTACAGTTTTATTATTTTTGTAAAATTTAAAAATAATTTAAAGTGTTAAAATATCATATAAACGGAAAAAATATTACTACGTCTTCAAAAATGGCTAGACCTTTTTATGTGCCAGATGAGGAGGGCCAGAATTCAGCCCAATCCTCACAAACAAATTCACCGACTCAAATTAATAATACCAACAATATTAATAATAATTCGAACGCGAATACGACAAATCGAAATCATTCATTGCCAACCCCAATATCACCACCATTAACACCAAATTTAGCATCGACACCTAGTACTTCTACATCTGCTTCTTCATCTTCATCATCATTTCAACAAAGTCCAAATGCTTATAATACCGATAGTAATCGTTTAAACAGTGAACATTTAATTCAAGTATTATACGAAGCACTTTACCGTATCGGAGGTTGGTGTCCTTTTACTTCTTGTTTTTTCATCATTGGAGTTACACATTTATAATTCCAAAACTAACCAAAAAATATATATAAAATATTTAAAAAAAAACTAACATAATAAAAATGTAAATTTCTTATTTTTGTTACTTTAATAATAAGTATTATAAATTTCCCGCCAAAAAATGTGATTCACAAAAATTCAAAATTCCACGTGTGTTTTGTATACACAAAATATTTATTATCACGCATGTTTGATGCATTCGAGTAAATCGTGACCATGAAAAATACATTTCCTTGTTTTAAAGTTATTTATTGAAAATGCACATAAATTAAATTAAAGCCAAGGATTTCTAATTTTTTTTATTATTCTTCTCTGTGAATCGTATTTTTTACTGAGCTTTTAATTAATAATAATATTAATTGCAAACTAGTTGCTTATCAAGTTTTTTTTTCTACTTCATTTTTTGTTAGGATCACCAAATTTTCCACATCCACCATTAAGTCCGTCCTGTACAAGTAGTAATAATAACAGTAATAGTGCGAGTCCATATCAAAATCATAACACACTGCTAAATAATACGGGAGGAGGGCATTATGGTGATATATTTTTTCCACGTACAACATCGTCCGCCAATACGACACGGTCTACTCCGCAAACACCTAGAACGCGATCAAATCCGTTCGATTATCCGAGAAGGTAAACTAATTAATTATACCGCTGTGACTAAAGTGAACAAAAAAAAAATGTTAAGTGTATTTTGTTTTTATTACTTAATTTAGAAATCGTTTGTCATCGACCGGGGAAGATGATTACGAAGATAGTTGTTATTATGATGCTGGTGATATTGATACCTCATCGGG
This sequence comes from Nephrotoma flavescens, assembly GCA_932526605.1. Taxonomy (NCBI): domain Eukaryota; kingdom Metazoa; phylum Arthropoda; class Insecta; order Diptera; family Tipulidae; genus Nephrotoma; species Nephrotoma flavescens. Next base: position 136,314,638 of record OW052221.1, on the reverse strand, counting down.
TTCAGACGATATCGATGAGCACTTTAATTACATGGCGGCACGTGAGCGATTACAAATGTTCCCAGGCCGAGTGCCACCGCGCCGCAAAAAGAAGGAACAAACATTTGCTTGGCCTACGGTGGTTACGGCCGTTGTAATTGCTGTTGGTTGTGGTATACTGGTGACACGTAATTAATTTCAACTTATAATTTTCCCGCTTTTTATATCTGCCATTTACAAAAATTCATAGGACTCAAAATATGCTGCCACAATTTTTTTTTTTATATTTTTTTTTAATAATTTAGTTTAATTTTTTTTACATTATATAATTTAAATTTTAACAAAATTTTCGAACAAAATTGGAGAGAGGATATAAAAAGATCAGTTAAATTTTTTTTTAAACATTATAAACATCCAAAGCGATTGTGATTTTTTCTTATAATTTTTTTAAATAAATTAAAATCATTTTTTAAAATTAGTTTAAGTTTTTTAATTTTCTTAATACCATTTTAGTTTAATTTTTTATTTTTAGTTTTGTGTTCAATTTTTTTCATAAGTATTATAATTTTAATATAATTTTCTGTTTTTTTAAGTTTTTATTTTTAATTTAAAATAAAAATAAAAATTTTAAAAATGCTCATTAAAGCGCATTGTGATTAAAAAAAACGATAAAAATGATTTTGTGTATAAAATGAAAATAATTCAATAAAAATATAAACCAAATAAATAATAAATATATATTTTATTTTGATTATTTTTATTATGATAAAGAAAAAATTTGTTAAAAATGTGTAAAATAATAAGCGCAATGTGATAAAAATTAAAAAATATTTTTTTAATTATTATTATTACATACTTAATTATTATTATATATTTGTATTATTAAAATTTTTAAATTAAATTAAATTATTTACAAATTTAAAAAATTATACATATAACGTGTTTTTTCCAAAGAGTTTACAAAAATTAGTTTATTATTTATTTTAAATTAAAAATAAAAACTAAATTTTTTTGTGTTGTAAAAAAGTTGAACACAAAATATTATTAAATAATATTAAGTTCTTTATAATTTTATGTCTTTTTTAATTTTACCACCGAGTTTTTTATTATTTTCAAATTTATTTAGAAAACAAAACATAATTATACATTCCTTCAAAATATTTTTACGTTATTATTATTATTATTATTTAGTCGAGTGTCCTCAGGTTTAATTAAAAATATTGGAAAAATACATAAAGCACAAAATTTAATTTAATTTAATTTTTTTAAATTTATCACAATATTATTTTGTAAATAATGTTTTATTATTCTAGGTTAATTATATTACGATAAACATATAATGAAATATTTTTAGTTTTTAAGTTTATTTTTTAATATTATAATTATAATTTTTTTAAACCCCGGAAATTTTAATTCAAACAACTCACCAGCCTTATTTGAAATATTTTAAATTTCATTATATGAAATCGTCTAAAAATTTGTTTATAAATTTAATTTTATATAGTATAAAATTAAATAAGAGGGCTGATGAGAAAGTACAATACTTAAACTTAATTAAATATAATATAAAAAATATTAATTTAAATGTTTAACAACAAATTTTTACATGTCTATTATATAAATATATAATTAATTAATCAACCAATCAATCTGCTTAATATAATTAAATTAAATGTCATTTTTATACAATTTTCTATGTAATATTTCCTATTTCTAAAATAAACAAACAAAAAGAATTATAATTATAAATTAGTTTATAAGAATTAATATTTTTTAAATAGTTTGTAATGGACTAGTCTTAAAACAAAATATATAAAAAAAATTAAAACAAAAAAAAACAATTAAAGTTTGACCCTTCAAAGCGGGCCTGTGATGATAAATAATTTTTTTCGATCTCAATTATATATTTAAAATTAGAATACCAATACATTAATAAATATTTCAAAATGGTGCATTAATAATTTTTTGTTACTATCTATTAAAAAAAATTGTGCAATTAATTAAATAATCATTCCATAATAACAATTTAATTAAAAATCGAAATATTATATATAATTAATGCACAGAACATCGTAAAATTTAAAAAAATTATTGATATATGTAATTGGACCAACCCAATGTCAATTTTAAATTTTTAATTAGATCATAAAAATTAAATCAATTATTTAATTTAATTTAATAAATATTATTTTTTAATCAAATATTATTATTATTTAATAAATAAAAAAAACTATATTTGTTTTTTTATTTCTTTTTTTATTTTTATAAAATAAATCAAAATATATTATTATTATTAAATGAAAAAAACAACACAAATTTAAAAATAATACATACATAATAAACATTTCTAAAATGGAATTTATAAACAGAAAAAACTAAAAATAAATAAAATTTGAATATATTATATTATTATAATTATAAAATAATTTTTTTTATTACGAAAAAATGACAAAAACAAACAAAAATATCCGAAAAAGCAAAAAACTTGAAATAAAAATAAAAAATTTGTATAAACAATAAATGTTTTAACAAAAAAAAAAAAAAAAAAAAACTGAGTGTTTTATTTTTGAGTTGAATTTGATTTTGAGTGGAACATCAAATATTTCCATGTGTAAGTTGAGCACGTTGTTTTCAAAATTTGTATTGGTTTGTTTACACAGATTTCCCCTTGTGTATATACCTAATGTGTACATAACAGACACTATCGAGTGTAATATACTCACCACTCTCTTGTACAAAATTTGGGGTGATGTGCTCGCCCTGAGTACGAGTATTGTATACCCGAAAGAATTATAAATCAACACTTAGCAACAGAATACAAAACATAAACACCAATTCTTATGTATTCCATTAGTTCAGATATGTAACACATAATATTGTGGTGGCAGCACCTACTGGAGTTCAAATCAACGTTAAATTATTTTGATTGGGAGAATTAAATAAAACAATTTATTTGAAGGGTCGCATAGTTCTGCCCATCTAGGGTAATAAAAGTGTAATTTTAACTGGCTAACGTTATTTTTTTTTTGTTATGGAGTGGTAATAAATTGTTTTTGTAATATAGTTCCGTATTAAAACCCGAAAAAAATAGTGGCAGCACCTACTTGAAATTAGTTTTTTAGTAAATTATTTTTTAATGTATGTTGATTGTTATGCGAGGCTAATGGACGAATAGTTTAGTGTATAACGAAAAACGTAACTATTTAGCAAAAACATAGGTCGCATGCATAGCATTCAACACTCGTTCAAGGTGATTTTACTTCTGCCAATAAAGCGATTGTCCCAAAAAAATTAAAAGAGGCTGTTAAATAAGATTAGAATAAGATTAGAAGAATTCAATGATATTTGATAGATGAAATAAACTAAGATGAGATTCCAATTAATTATTAGCATCGCGTGCATAGAAATGTACGTTTTTATAGAAGCTGGAATGTACATAAGATCGGAAGCAGCTATTCCATTGGGTATTGGGCAGCTCTTGGAACAGTTAATTATAATGTTACTTAAAACCTTATGCCTGAGCATCTCAAGCGTCTTTATTTAAAAAGTAACTCGTTTATTATCTTTTTCAACTATAAAAACGAGACTTGATTTTAAGATATCTTTCTCAATAAGATTTTTTTAATTCTGGCCGCCTATAAAATAATACAAATTTTCCAAAAACGTTAAATTTTGTTTCTATTATATCAGTAGCGCCATTCTACATGCCATTCTAAGGTATTATTACTAGAAATTTATAATAGTTCCTTTGGTTGGATGATCAAAATTGTGCGCGAAAGATTAGAATAGATTCTACATGAATGAAATATGTACGAGTACAATGCACATAAATGTGAACATAAAACATAACAAATTTGAATAAGTCTGCTTACCTAAAAACAAACCTAGTCAAATCTATTTAGGATTAAGTTTAAGTTCCCCATGTGCAATTGACAAAGAAACTAGTTCATTGAATTGGAGAATCCACTAAATAATGCACCATATTTTTGAAATGTTACCAACAATAAGTTTATTGTTGTATATTACTTCATGATTACGATCGATGATGGAAATCAATACTATATCCCCTTTCAGAGTGCAGAATTCATGGGCAAACCGTGTCCTATGTGTTTCGGACCTTTAGCCGTACGTCCTATACAAGTGAGCTTGTTATTTCCAAACAGGTTACATTATATATTTAGTGCAGAGGTTCATTTCGTATAGATAAATTGGGGTACTTGAGTCGAAAACAAAACATTTGTTGTACTTTATTCCCAATTCTTCCTTTTTTATTTTTGACTGAGCTTTCTAGCGAAGCTTCTTAGTCTTGTCAAGATATACTTGGCAGTACCAACATGTGGTACTTCTTGATTGTTAATAAACATTGGCCTACGTAATTTTTTGAATATAAAATCAACGTGTATTATTTAGGTTCATTAGATTTCGGCGCAATAATCTGGTCCAGTTCTATTTTAGGTCACTCATAGTCTATTTCAATCTTCCTTATAATTGATTTCTATCTCCTAACACCGTGATTGCTGTTTCATCAGAGTGACTATATAATGCTCTTTTCAGGTGATGGAATGGAAGATAAGAATTTTGGTTATCTTGCTTAACCCTGAAGAATCTTTGTAGCGTTTCCTTAGATGAAGATTGTAAATTACAGATGGGACACATACTCTTACTATAATAAATACGTAGGTAGTAGGTTTAAAAACGCAATTTTGAAAATAAAAATTAAAAATGTTTTTCTAGTCGAAAAAAAAAATATTTTTTTTAATGTATACCTAAATTTTTTGTGTAAAACTAATAAAAATATGGAGCGAACGAATATGTAGTGGCCAACAATCAACTTTTTGCCTTGCTATAGGTTTCCATGTGTTGAGCGCAGAATAAATTGTTGTTTCAGATTACAATATTATTTGTCGCGTTCGATAGGTTACGCAATTACGAATGGGAAAGTTGTGAAGTTTTGTTTTTATCGCCGTTTGAATAATCAACCCAGTTCAGTTTCAAATTGTAACATTGAATGAGGTACCGTCCTTCTCAACAATGAATTGCTCGTTATTTTTGGATAATGGTGATATTTAAACTTAAAAATTGTGTAGTACATATTCTTTTGTATTCCTTAAGATATAATAATTTTGTTATGTCTATGAAATTTCTGATATTTGCCATGATATAGGTTTGCTTGTTGAACGCTGAATAAATTTTTGATACAGATCTCGAATTTAGCCCAGACTTTCATGACAAATATTCGCCTGTTATTCGCATGTAAACATTTTTTCATTTTATTTATTTCTTTTATTTTAATTTGTAAAATGTATATTAGTTAGAAACAAATATAATTTCTAACTGGCCATATCAGAAGTTGTATGTCCTTGGAGACAAGTGCAAAAGCAGTGCAGATTCTGTAAAATATTGGATTCTGTAAAATATTGTACATTACTGTTGCTGGAGACAAGCGGTGTTTCCCAATTGAATGACGCACTCTCATGTAGCTGGAAAATTTATTCAATGTTAGACAAGGAAGTACCTGCATGAAAATGCGAAGTATATGTACATACCTAAATACACGACAAATCCATATTTAGATGTAGTAATAAATATTGCACCCTGGACGCTTCTATGCTCAAAATGGGGTGCGAAGATCACAAAATTTTTATTAGCGAATAAATAAATTAATAAATATTTGTCGCGTTCTATAGATTACGCAAGTCTGAACGTGAATTTATTCAGATAAAACAAATTCACAAAACAGAAAAATTTCAAATCATAAAAATGATTGAGCAAACACTATATACAAGTTTTGGCCATTTTCTGCGAAGTGTAGAAAATTCTGAAAGCATGAGCTGCAAAACACGCATTGGCAAATTGGCAAACAGTTTTGGTAGAATACCCATTCTGAACTAAATTTCAACTCAAGAACTTTTACAGTAATGTACAAGTTTGATTATATGCACCTGCATTGGTTAAAACTTGAAATTGATGACCAAATCGTTCACAATCAAATTTGTTGATCCCTTTTGAGACTTTAACAAAATACAATATTTTTCATCCCGAGTGTATCGCCCCTCAGCCAAGGGTACCTAGAGGACTTTGGCTATTCCTTTGCACACCTAGGTAGTCGCCGTCCTAGGTACGACCCGGGTATAGCAGCAGCAAAGTACTACCAGGGACCAAATACCAGCGATATATCTTGGCAAGCTATGAGTAACAACAAGCTATGAGTACAACAAATACGGGATGTGATCGCAGGTGGTATAGCAAAGCTGTTGCTTAATCCACACTCAATAACCAAGATCTTCAAGTGAAAATATATTTCAGTACGAGAAGTAAAACGCTGAGCAATTAAGAGAAATAAAGGAAATTTAAAATAACATTTGTAATTTTAAGAGAGAGAATAGAGAACTGAAAAATTCAGTTCAAAAACTTTTGACGTCACCTAACCCTGCAATCAATGATGACATTAATCAATTCCATGCAGATGAAGAAATATTAGAAAGGAATCAAATTGGATGTTGAACCGGCATGAAAGACCAAGCAAGTAAGGAAAAGCTCACCAGAAATGGCAGCAATTTTACCATCCACTTCACAATAGGTTGGTAAAAGCCATAGTTAATCATCACGAAACAACTATAAGTTAATCATCAAAAAATCACTTTTATCAATTAACATTGTTGAAATATCAAATTACTATACAATCAATTATGAAATCGGTCACTGTAGCCGAGTATAGACTCGTATCTCTAAAGGCAAAAGAACCTATAGCTACAACCTTTAAAAAATAAAACTGTAAAACAAAATCCAGGAATACCAGAAAAAATTAAACAAAGTTTCACCAAAAGGAACCAAAACCTCATGCAAATAAAACCGGGGAACCAAAACTATACCGCACGTGGCAACGCCAACATCAGTAGTTTCGAAAGGTACTGTCTAAGATACTATAGTGCTCCGAAAGAAACTAAGAAGCTGGAAGCTCTTCACATTCGGCTAGCTAAAGAAGAGAAATACCTTAAAGCTCAAAGCAACAGGTTATTTAAGCAAGATTCTCTAAATGAAATGACATCCATTCTCTATTAAAATGATGCATACAAATGAAACATTAAGCATTGTAATCTGGAATGGAAACAAGCTAATGCAACATATTCCAGAATTAGAAATTTTTCTAAATATTGAAAAATAAATTGAGCCAATTAATAATCTGAAACAGCTAGAGAAGAACAAATCCTTAATTTTCATTTTATTTTTGTCTAAAATGTTTTTTCTTTAATCCTTTTTTCATTTTCTTTTAGTACGTACGACTTTTCTTTGAGACAAACTAACCCTTTCAAAGAACTTTGTGTTGGATAGAAGTCTATATGTCTATTGAAGTTGTATCTGGTAAATCAAGGTTGATGTCACCAAATATCATGGTGATGTGGTTCCTTCCACAGCGGTTTGGAAATCTATCCTCAACCGGTGAAAATGTTTGATTTCTGGATGGGCCTCCTCCCGAACCCGAGATATTAATTTTTAATTTTATGTGGAACTTAAAGTCTGCCCATACCTTCTTCGCGCCTATGGAGTTCTTAGTGGAGGTCCCTGGCTATTTAATTGAATGATAGTTTTACTTCGTAATGATTCTAGCATCTGATGAGGCGTTATTTCCTCCGCCAAGTCGGGATGATCCTATATGAATGAAACTAACACTTCATACTGTTTTGCAGTCGTTACTTTGGGCCTAAAATACACATTATTATTGTCATTTCGCTGTTAAAAATAGTTAGCAGTTTAAAACTAGCAAAATTTTAAAAATATATCACTTACATCTTTATTTCTAGCTTCCTTCTTGTTTTCGTTAACTAAAATGTCATCGAACAGATTCCAATTCGTATTGCACGATAGGTGAAAATTAAAAACGTATAATGCATCTACGGATTCGTATAAAAATTATACGTATTCGTAATCAAAAATATCAATGATACGAATACGTACACTTTTTATACGAATTCGGACTCAGTAATAGGGGCGCATGTCTTTGTCAGAGTATGGCATAAAGCCTTGGAATATAAATTACAAAGTGTCTTACCAAAGCAGTATTATGAAATACTAAAATATTACATATATATCCGATACTTTCGTGTTAAATTAAAAGGCGAATTCTCGGAAATAAGGCATGAAACAGCAACAGGAGTATCTCAAGGCATTGTGAGACCAACTGTATGTGCTGTATATACCTCGGCCTTGCGAATGATAGAGCAGACAATAGCAACGCTTAGGGATGATACGGTCATCTTAGCTGTTGTTGATAGCATAGAAGAATCCACAATCCACAAGCTACTAATATTGTTAGTACCTTGAAGAAGATATGGTGAATAAAACCAAATGAAGCAAAATCTGTTTACGAAGTATGCATAGAAATGAAAGGTGAGTTAAACAATTAAAACAGAAAACTAGATTGGCTCTTATTCAATTCTGAATTAACTTAATACATAATGTACATACATAATGTACATAATAAATTGCCCGCAATTCTAAAACCTGTGTAGACTTACGGGATTCAGCTCTGCGGCTATACAAAAAAACCAATGTCAATATCATTTTTTCATTTAGCCTTACGTCCGATTTATGCCCCTATTATGGTTCTCACCTCACCGAGCGAGTCACCTCTTCAATACAAGTCGTGTGAGATAGATTTTTGTATTATGGTGCTCGTTTTTATTTTGGTGAGATGTGTTTGTTAATTATGACAATTTCCATTAGCTGTTAAGTTGGAAATATTGTAATTTTTTGCGTTTTGGATATACATTTTTCACAGTAGTGACGTTTCGTGTGTTTTTCATTAGAAATTCTTATTTTATGCATAGATTTTTTTTTATTATGCAATAATTTTATAAAACGAAATCCTATAAAAAATTATTATGGAAAAAATCTTACGTTTTTTGCTTTTTTGACACTATCGTGATTACTTACGTTTTCGTTTTTTGCTATCCATCTTGAAAACTTACTATGAACTCACCAGTATATTGTTGGTGAGTATATTTGACACTAGAGTCACCTCACCCGCAACTTGTATAATATCAAATATTTCAAAACGGTGAGTTCAAGTCACCATTATGACGTATTTCTCGGTGAGTTGAGGTGAGGTGAGTACCATAATAGGGGCATAATGCCTTAATCTAACGTACCAGGTTCACATTTAATTCGGTCACTATATTGAACCTTTATGTGGATGTCAAATTTTACATCATATCCGGGGCACCTAAGGTACAAATGTTCCTTCATTTGTTTTATATAGAAAATGCACTAAAATATAAATCTTTAAACACAATTTCATTTATAAATATGTTTTAAACAATAAGTAATATGAAAACTCAATTTTATGCCCCTATTATGGTACTCACCTCACCTCAACTCACCGAGAAATACGTCATAATGGTGACTTGAACTCACCATTTTGAAATATTTGATATTATACTTGTTGCGGTGAGGTGACTCTAGTGTCAAATATACTCACCAACTATATACTGGTGAGTTCATAGTAATTTTTCAAGATGGGTATAAAAAAACGAAAACGTATATAATCACGAAGGATAGGTAAAAACGTAAGATTTTTTTCATAATAATTTTTATATAGGATTTCATTTTAAAAAATTATTGCATAATAAAAAAATATTTCTAGGCATAAAATAAGAATTTCTAATGAAAAACACACGAAACGTCAATATTGTGAAAAATGTATGTCCAAAATTACAACATTTCCAACTTAACAGCTAATGGAAATTGTCATAATAAACAAACACATCTCATCAAAATAAAAACGAGCATCATAATACAAAAAACTAACTCACACGACTTGGATTGGTGAAGTGACTCGCTCGGTAAACCCTCGGTGAGGTGAGGTGAGAACGATAATAGGGGCTTATACTAAACAAAATAACGGTGAAAAGATTAGTAGCCGATAGTAGTAGTCGATTTGGTGCCAAATAATGGCACCGTATGGAAACAAACACCGCCACTAGAGCACAAAAACAAAATATTTTCTGCCATCAATGTGGCCCAGTTGCCTCAACCAAGAATTTTTGAATTAAAGACACCAAATGCATTTTTTCGGGAGTGATGATCAATATCATCGTATATGCACAACGAATCACAAAGCGGAACAAATGTTTGAAAAATGAAATGCAAACAAATGTGCAAACAAAATATGAACGCGAACACCAAGAGAATTTTACGCATATTTTGGAATACTGGTCATAATGAAAGTATACATCGCTCTAATTATGAGCATCACAGCGTATTAGATAATATGAACAAAATGATAACACATTATACAACAAAGCGAAAGACGCTTCGGTTGCCAAAACCCATGTTTTATAATATTATGTTTGCCGCTGCTCTGGCCTCATATAATTTAGTCCGATAGAAATCCGATCAACCGGTAACAATCGGTAAACCATTATCGATGCCTTTTATTGAGGATCGTGCGAGGAATCCAAAAGTGATGGCCTAATTTTCATCTCGATCTCACATATGGGAAGCTGCTTTGTTTGTAGATCGTTGTCATCCTTCCAACACAAAACACCAAAAAGTTGTTCGATTTGCAATGAACTTGCAGAAACAATAATTAAATGTAAAGAATGTCCATAAAGTTTAAATTTGAAATAATAAATATTTTTGAAATGAATTTGTTCTGCTTGGGCTGCTTTACGATATTTTTCCCGGTATACAAAATTATTTCACTATAAATTTCTGCACATGACAATGTATGGGGTAGTGTTATGGTGTAGTGCGTGGTTGTAAATTAGACGATCGATGGGTTGCAATCCAATTTGCACAGCTATCATCCTCAGCACATATGATACACTTGAGGAACAATACTCAATCAGAGGAACTGGTCGATTCACTTTCATAAACCTCAATCCGGAACTCGAACAACCACAACTTCGAGGTGAAATATTTAGTGTACTGACGGGGCCCCCACAAATAAATAAATCAATACACAAAACTGATTTATTTTAATTAATTTATTTTTTTTGTTTTAATTTTTATTATAATTTTTTATAAATTAAATTTATTTAATTTTTATAGTTTTATATTATATTTTAGGCTTTATCGCCATTTGTTATAAATGAATGTTTTTACAATTAGTATTGGGCGCTTTCAGGTCTCCTATCATGATTAGTAAAATCATCGCCAATTTGATTTAAAAATTTCATGTGCTAAACATTTTCATAACGTTGGCTACGATTTTACTCAACATGTTCCCAACTGTTGGGTGTCCTGAAAGCGCCCATTGTATGTCATTAGATTTTCACCAGACTATTATTTTTTTACTGCAAAACAATCGGCCTTTTATAGATTTAATTCCTTTATTTAAAACGGTCGCTGCGATCGAGAAAATAACAAATATGTAGCTCTAATTCCCCTTAATCAGTTTTTATGCTCAAAATCAATTTGTCAATAGATGACGCGACGAATAGTAAAAGGTCAACTAAAACTAAATATGAGGTTGGAAAAACCTGCTGAATTATTTGTCAAAAACCCGAAATGTCCGAAATCAAAAATGGACATTTCGTTTTTGGAATTTAGGATTAAAAGAAATGTAAGTATTATTTCAGACATTATTTATTGAACAATGAACAGAAATAACAATTATACTAATGTGATACATAGTGATGTGATACAATCGCCACAAATGTATAGGTACAAATGTACTTCTGCTGCCCGTTTAAGAGGTATTGATTTTATCGTTTTTCTTCTTATTTTCTTCCACAATATTTCCAAAAGAGCCAAATGCTGATAAAGGAAAGACTATTGAAACATATGTTTCAGATTTGTAGCTAAATTTTAGAGTAAAAATATTTAAACTTAAAAACGAAAAAGATACAATTGTACCTGGCCAAGCACGTAAAGGTTAACGAAAAAATTCATTAGCAGCCATAGAATCAATTTAACATTTATTTTTTTTCTATAATGTTTTGCGTTTTGACTGCACTTTTATATTAATTTATGAAACAAAATTTGTCAATTCGGCGAACAAACATTCAAATTATATTATTAATTATATTTAAAACCTTTTCACAGTAAAGTTATGTTAAAAACAAGCGTTTTCTTAATTTTTTTGACTAAGAAAAACGACGATTGAATAAAATATTAGAATGTTGAAGCCACTATGGTGTATTTCATGTTTAAAGATAAAATATCTGGAATGAGTTAACACTCCTCCAGCCAGTAGTATTTTATTTAAAAATCAAGGCAATGGTCCATTATTTTATTTTTTGAATTTTACCAAACCAATACAGCTTGGTTCAATTTAGGAAAGGCAACGTCTTTCAATTCTTAATAATGTTTTATTAAAAATATTATAAATAATTTAGTTTTGCCAAAACCCGGAACTTTTTGCATTTATTTTCTGATTTTTCAACGATATGGTCCTATGTAGATTTCAATATAGATCAATACCACGTAAGTAAATCTTGTTTAACTGACACACTGAGTGATTTACTAAGATTAATGGTTTTAGGTATTATTCCCCCATAAGTTGAGTACTCCCCTTCCAAATTCCATAAAATATAACATTAAACAAAATAATTAATTAATGAAACATATCATCATAAAAGGAAGTTTTAATTTATTTAACAAAAATTTCAAAACATGAACTGACCTTCTAGAGAGTAAACATCTGAAAACAAAAGCTTTGTTACATATTTTATAGCATTTTCTCAAGAAATTTTCAAACGAATTAATAAATCGGTAAGAATATACAATACGCACACATTTATTACGATTATTGTTCACATAATTGTTGTTGTTGTCTTTAATCCCTTAAAAAGGTAAATTATAAAATTCTTAAAGTACAGCAAAAAAAAAATTATTTTATTATAAATAAATAAATAAGTTTTATGTGCACTCGTAAATTGTTGTTATTCAGTTTTATCTAGAATTTTTCCATTGAGCAGCTGCTATTTTTGCGTTTAATTAAATTTAATTACTTTTAATTTATATAATTTTCGTATTAACATTATGTTTGTTTAGTTTATACACTTATAGGATCATTAAGCTCTTTTTAATGGCTCGCGATTAATTAAGAATTTTTAGTGTCTACCCTTTTTTAATGTGCTTAGGCATTTTGCATATTAATTAACGGATATTGTTTGTAACTAGTCGTAACTACGACTATGGCTAGGATTGAAACTATTATAGTCATCTCAGTAATCAGCTCGCGTAAAGTTTACTCCAAACAAAAATTAGGAAAAAATAAATCCGTTAATATTTTATTTGTTTTTTATTATTATCTTGATAAAATCAATGTATGAAATTTTTTATACGCGTACTCCCGGGCCTGCATAAATCTGAACATAAAAAAATCAAATGAAGTAATCGTTTCTATCCAAGATTTTAATATTACGTCTGTGTAAGACAATCATTTAACTTTTATTTGCACATCAACAATTCATTTAATATGTAAAAGTAAAGTATGGTGAGCTCATTCGTACATTACCAGCCGTTGGTTTAGATTGGCGCTGTCTACCAGTTTCAATATGGTCTGATATATGTTTTTAAGAAAATCGTCAATGATTCCCGTGAACACCCGTTGTACCAGAAATGGAGCCCAAACACTAACCATGTGCCTTATGAACTTGGCAATTGGTGTTTAATTCACCAGACCTCCTTGTGCGGAAAATGCTCATTTATATAAAAGTTGTCTACCAAATAGGTTTAATCAAAATTTAATTTACTTTTAAAAACTAATCCCAACGAACCTAATACAGAATGTAGGGCAAGTCTGGACACATGGATTTAAGTAAATAAATTTGTCGTATACTGACAAAAATTAGACACATTTAGTAGAAATTCAATTGTTTAACCAGGTTTATGGCATGACAAGAAAATCAAACTCGTATTTAAGTAACAAAATTATCAATACATACACTCAAATTGTTATTCAAATTACGTACGTTAATGGGCTAGTTATATAGACGAAAACGAAACAGACTGAAATGAAACGAAACGAAAGACGAAAGAGATATGGTTATATAGACGAATTGGTGAAACGGTTTTGACATTTTCATATTTGCTTTTAATTTTATATTATTTGAAGTTTACTTCTTGTGTGTATGAAAACTAACTTAGAAAATCCATTTTATATTTGGCGAACTAAATAGAAATATACAAAATATATAAATTTATACAAAATATAAAATATTTTGACAGTTTGACATAAGTCCTAGCAAGGATAACAAAAAAAAACATAACCGATAGTGTATAACCGCAAAGACGAAACGAAAGCAAATTGAATTGAAGCAATTTCTCCGTCCGTTTTGTTTCTTCTATATAATTGGTTTAGTATGTTTTTATGTATTCAATTCGGTCCGTTTCGTTTTCGGCTATATAACTGGCCGACGGCCAAAGAAAATACAATTATTATAAGAAAAATGCAATTGACGCGTGCAATACTACATTTTTTTGATGTATTTGTTGATTCACTTCTAAAAAAGGACTCTGCTTTACGTTTTGGAATTCATTCATTAATACTATCTGTCAGGCCGCACGAGAAGAACACATCAACTTTTCAAAATCAGAACTCAACACCCCAATTTTAAAAGAAGAGTAATTCTGTTCAAATTTTTCCAATACTTTTGGTTTCAAGCGATGAATTTCATCGTCTAAATAATTGAAAATGTCTTGCAAAGTACATTTAATAAATTTTAATATACATAATAAATGGACAATGTATTGCTGAAGATAATACTAATTTCCCGGAAAATACTTAAAATAATTTAAAATGTACCTTGGGCACATTGAAAAATAATATTGTTTAATTTCAAGGAGCACCCTATCAGACTAATTAGGAAATCATGTAACTGCATAACGACACTACAATGGTACTGAATAGTCCAGCATACTACTGAAGTTGATGCTAAGTCTGAAAAAGTCTTAGATTAGTTTGGAGTGTATCTAAGATCCATTAAAAATAAAAGTTATTAATCTCAATAAACATCCTATCAGACCCACTAGAAAATGACTGAACTGCCTTCATTATAAATTATTTTGCAAACTAATGCATATAATGTATATCAGCAGTAAATGTGACAGTTTTTGTAAATTTCTTTAATCTTGTCTAAGCACATTTTCAATGGTTTTAAATTTTCTTCATGAACCAAAGCAAGAGAACCTCTTTTCACAACAATAAACAGATAAGTTCATTGTCACCGTTCTTGTAATCGTTTCCAAAACTTGAATCGTAAACTGAATTCCTAAACCAGGATTCCTACTAATCAATCGAGACTTGGAATATGGCGTCGGCTAATGAGGATGTACTAACAGATTGTAATCACTTGGGTCTTCAGAATTCAAACAAGCCATTTGAGAATTCAAAATAATTAACTGCATATAGGACGATGAAATAAAGACCTATGTCTTATATGTTGTTTTGGGCTTCACACAGCAGCTTTCAGAAGTCCATCGAAATGAGAGCGCTTGGTGATCGAATACAAACTACTAACGAAAATCACTGGGTATAAAATTATGTGGGTATATATTTATAGTTAACTTAAACGTTCAAAGTTTAGTTGCTCATCACTTAGATATTGAAACTGATGAGATATTATCAAAGTCTGATTTTCGAGTGAGACTTGGACGTACGAAGATCAACCGATTAAAATTAGAGGATTTGAATTGAAATCATACATGAACACCACTCTTCGTTCGAAATTTATAAATAAACAGAGTAAAGCAAGTGAAGTAGCAATTTATAGAAATACTAGCGGACCCGACAGACTTTGCCTTGCCTGAACGTTGGCTGATATGGTGGGTTCAGCAAACGTTTTTTCGATATTCGAATTTTTGATAAACTATATACTAAGTGACATTTGACATTGAGTTTGACATTTCAATCTTTTTGTTTTGTCAAAATCAAAAAATGAGATCAATTCCTGCTAACATCATGACCTCTGCACGCTAATTAACTAAATTTTCAATAAATGTTTTATTTTATACAAAGAGAAAATTATTAAAAAATTGTGTAGTTAAATCTTAGCGCAAAATTGATGTACGCCTATGAGTAAGTATGTATTTTCTGATATATAGGTAAAATTCCAAATAAAGGAAGAAAATAACCATTTATACTCTATATGAAAACTGATATCCATCAAAAATAGAAAGGAAATTGCTCAAAAATTATTGGGATTTCGCTGGAAAAAAATTAGTATTACCAACTTTTATGGCAAATTTCTCGTAGTAAAATGTGTGCCAAATTCCACGCCGTATAAGCATGCTATAAAGTAAATAGGATTTAAGCCTATAACTCTTGTAAAACTGTAATGAATAATTTGAAACTATGCCTTAAATATTAGACTTTAAGCTATATTTTCAGAAGATAATGATAATAATTATTGCTAGATTGCCCATATTTAAAGCATAACACTATACAATGAGATCTAATGCGTTGGTTAATATAGCTTACTCTCTCATAAAAAAGGAGGTATTGCTTGTTTGATTGTTTGCAATATTATGGAATATTTTATTGTTGAATATTTTATTGATGTCCCAAAACAGCCTATACCTATGGTTGAAAAATATGTTAAACATCGGGATGTTTACCAATAATTTTTTTCAGTGTATAGCTTACCTTCCCACAAATTGTATATTTTTCCTGTTTAATTTTACAACAATTAATTGTTGTCCCAAAAACGGTTATTTGGAAAATTATCATAACATTTTTTTAGTCAAGCACTCAATATGTACGGAAATGTGCATGAAATATCGATAAAAAGCGAACAGAAATTGAAATGTCAAATCAATGCGAAGGTATTTCGATGAATAATACACTCAATATGCACGCAAATGTACGTCGTTTATGAGGAGTTCAATTACATACTTACGTACAAAAGAATTATATATACAAATACAGATTGGGAGCTGGTGAAATTTTGGGGTTATATGTTCTATTATGTGAAAAATCTTAAAAAAATATGAAAATAAAATTTTGTAAAAAACAAAATAAAATTTTTCTCGAACCCTATCGCAGTGCACCCAAACGGGTAGAATTGTGAATCTTAACCATCTGGAACCCACTCAAACACACACACGAAATTTCCAATCGTTTAGGAGTAGTTCAATTAAATAAACACGTACAGAAGAATTATATATAAAGAAGATTGGGGGTAGTGGGAGTGTTGTGAAATTTTGGGGTTATATGTTTGGATATGAAAGAAGTCTAAACAAAAAAAAAAAAAAAATATTTCGTCAAAAAACAAAAATAAAAATGTCCTAGAACCCAAAAGTAGTGCCACCTACCGGGTCCAATTGTGAATCTAAACTATCCAGGGACTCACTCAAATACACACCTAAAATTTCATTAAAATCGATTCAGCCTTTTAGGAGGAGATCAATTACAAACACCCGTACAGAAGAATTATATAAATTCCTTTTTCAAACAAACAAAAAAAAAATGGCTTAATAGAGTCTAAACCACACAAATGTGTGAGTAAAAAATCATAGTATGTAATGGCGTTTTTGATAAAAAATTTCTCTTGATTTGAAGTACAACCAACACAATTGTATGTATAGTTATAGTGTTTTTTTTCGGACGAAATAAGTTTGAAAGGAATGCACAAATGTGTAAGTTGGTTCAAAACACATACACACATACAAAAATAAATTTTTGACATGGTACTTTTGGCGTACTCACACAAATTGCACAATTGTGTTAGTAAATCGCAAAAGGGATATAAATAAAGATCAATAGTGTAGCAGATTGTCAGCCTATTGAGTTTGATATTAATGTTAGAGGACAGTTGATCGATTCATTTGGTGATATTTGCCTAGTGGATGTTACTTCGAATGGTTCGTCAAAATTTATACTTGGTTCCATTTACATTCATCCGCATGTTAAAGAGGTCGATTTAAATATGTTCTTCCTTGCGGCATTAATGGAATACATAGAAAATTCAAAATTAATTGATAAACGGTTTACAGTGGATAAAGAGGTTCCAATAATTTTAATGGGGTATTGTTCCGACCAATTATCCAAGTGCATTAGGAAATACTTGTCATTCAGTAGAAAAATAACTCCAGAACTTCGTTCATCGGTTTTTTACTTTTCGTATCATAGACCAATTCTTCATAAAATTGTGATGTAAAATAATAAAATGTTTCAAAAACTACCTTTTTATCGCCAAAAATATACTTAGCTTTATATAAAAAGATCAGTTCTACGTCTAACAACCCCTGTGGGTATGTCACCGAACCACAAAACCACGAACAGCAAAACGGCGTCAAGACAAGCGTGAAAAACAATTTATGTTTAGATGTGCGTACTTTACCCCAAGAAAGAAAAATCGACCAACTTATTATTTTTTTCTGTTATCCCAAAAATACATTTACATCCTAAATGTAAAATTTCGACACTTTTGCCTAGTGACGCCATGGCGCGCATACTATCTTGTGGTGGAATGAGAGACGATAAAAGAGTTATATGGTTGGAAGAAGGAATGTCCTGATGTTTCGAATTATCCAGATCAAGAAACGTCGCTTTTTGGAAACAAGGATTAAGTTTGTCTATAGACACGTTAACCTCTTGATTTCTAATTCTTACTTTAATTTTTTTATCAAGCCTTGATACTTTTAAAGGTCCAGGCATAGCTCCTCCGGCATCTAACTCCTTCAGACTGAATGGGTTGAACTTTTTTTTGTTATTATTTAATCTTTGCAATCTGTTTTGTGACCGAAGCACTCGTAGGCCTGATTTTATCACCATCTGCACATTGCATAGCCAGTATAGGCTGGCATGGAACATTCCATTTTGCATCCTGACCCTATCGGGATTCGAACCCGGTACTTCTCGATCCAGGCGCCAAATTTTTAAGTGCCGTTTGGTCAGTAAATGGGTTAAACTTGCTATGGTGCGTGCGGGTACCGGTTCAGTGAGTTTAAAATTATTATTCTGTTCGATAACAAAATTCGATGATTTGTGGCAGATTTATTTTGATTATTGAATTCCTCTGGCAGTCTTATAATGTTTCCCCCGTAAACACCGCAGCATTTGATTAAGGATCATTTTTGTGTGCGGACCGTAGTCCTAACAACACAGTTGGTAACATTCTTGTCCAGTCAGATCGATCTCGACACATGATCCCTGATTTCAACATGCGATACAATCATTCGATTAACCCTAATGTGAGTGGCGTGGGTCCCGGGTACCCTTTGTACTTTTAGACGTCTATTTTTGTATGTTTTATTTCCAATAAAACTTTAAATTTTATGAGAACTTCTAGTTCAATTGGTAAATTGCGATCATATTTAAAATTGAGAAATGTTACAACTTGGACGAACGTAGAAAAAATAAGTTTCCATACAAAATGCATGTAGGTGCTAATCACTCAAATTAAGATATTTCTGCTTCGCTCACACGGTTTAACCCTCAAACCGTTAGACTGTAGACTGTAAGCTACGCTGATTTTCGCTTACGTTTGAACCCCACTATATACCCCAACTCCCTAAATAACTCGGATTCAAATTATAGACCTTGGTCAGTAACGATGTATGATGTGATGCCCACTCTAGCAATCCAACTGCTGCGCAAAGCAAATGATACTGCGTCAGCAATGGGATTGACGATTGCATCAAAAAGTGGAAAGTTATCGTTCGATCGTTTATTAAAATCAGTTGTTGCCGATAATAGGGAAGGGATTGTACAACCGTATCAATCAAAAAATGGCTTTTACTAGATAAACCTCTCATATACAAATAACAGACGCTTGTGCTGGCCAACATCACAAATCGCTAGATTTGATTTTTACTATGTACTTCTTTAAATTATCAACTTGGCATTTTGCTGGGTCGCTACATTTAACTATTTCCTTACCAAACCGATTATGGTACCAGTATTGTTTATTACCACGTAAAATTCATGAAGATCTTTCGTGTGACCGAGTGTACCCAATAATTGATGGAGAAGATCATCAATTTTATCTTCTAAGACTAATTAGGCTTCAAGGGTTTCATTACTGAAAGCTAATGTCGTCTGCAACGCTGGACCTGATTACTCATTATTACTGCTCACGCGCATTACCGTTAGTAATTGGCTTGGTTTTTGCTCACCTAATATCGTCTCTCCGAGTAACCGTTGAAGAAGCGCAATGTCCTACTTGTCAGATCATTTATTAGTCTGTCCCTGATTGCAATATATTTGTCGGAATCATGCGGGTTCTCTGGTATTTCACTGACTATTTTCAAATATTGTTCGTCTAAAACTCCAACAACAATAACCCAAAAAAACGCCACCACACAATAACCCAAAAAAAATAATTAAAAAAGGATTGCACGATAATATATCCCTTTTGCTGCCCGGTAACACAATTGTGTGGGTAAGTCAAAAATTTATTTTTGTATGTGTTTTGACCCAACTTACACATTTGTGCATTCCTTTTAAACTTATTTTCGTCTGAAAAAAACACTATAACTATACACACAATTGTGCTGGTTGTACTTCAAATCAAGCGAAATTTTTTATCAAAAACGCCATTACATTCGTCATTTTTTACTCACACATTTGTGCGGTTTGAACTTAAATTAAGCCATGTTTTTGGTTGAAAAAGAAATATAGAACAATTATAAAAAAAAACCTACGCGAGTTGAGTACCACCTGTAACAAAGTTATTTGCGCAATGGAAAATGGAATCAAAAATTTTTGATTTTACGTTAAAAGAATATAAAATAACGATATTAAAAAACAATCAGAACGCAAATTACGTTAAAATAATGAGAAACAAGAAAAATAAAAAGTAACTGCAATAAATAAATTTGTACTTAATGTAATTGAGGTTATATTGTTCGAGGCGAATGTGGCGCTTCCTTGAAAACTTTCCTCGTTTTGTATCTTTGCGTGGATGCCGCTTCAGTATTACGAAGTAATATCCGGATACCAATGTTCGTCTAAGTTCACTTATATAATCGATTCCTTTGGCTGTGGACCAATTCTCAGGTAACCAGTTTAGTGCAGTAAATTTAAATTTTAGTACAAATTACTTTTCAAAACGTACTAATTCTCTAGTACATATAGTAGATGCGGCTTAAAGGGACTAATGGTTCCTTGGAATATACAAAAATTGGTACATAGGTACACGAACTAACGCCATAAATTTTATTGTTGTTGTTCCAATTATTCATATTATTTATATGAATAAATTTAAATCAAATATTTTGTCAGATTTGTTGCGTAATGTACACTAAAAATTATTGAAAAAATAAATAAAAATTATAACAAATAAAAATGTGTTCATTAAAATTAGACAACAAAAAACCATTATTATGTATTTACCTTTGGGTTTTCGCTTTGTCCTACTTTTAAGTACGGTATTTCAATTTACCGTATACACTGTTAAATCGGCATTTACACTACATTTGACGTCACTTGTTTGGAGCTTATCTTTGCACTGACCGTAATGGTTACGCCCACTGCTACTAATTTTTACCGATTCTTTTACCATCGACGTACTGTATGCCATTGTCAATGGTACATAAGATTACGACAGCTTCCATCGCTGAAGAGCTCATGTGGTTTGCCCCATAAAAGGCAAATAATGTAGTATATTTTTAAAAACAATCAAACACACGTAATAAATTTAATTTTCTATTTGGTTTTTATAAATTTTTTCTTTTTTTATTTAATTGTAATTTTATTAATTGTTTTCATAAAAAAAAAAAAAATTTAAAAACACGTACCGCAAAACGGCGTCTCATCATGCGTGAAAGGACAATTTACTTTAATATGCGCATACGCATGCTTGACTGAAAAAATTCGACTGACTTATTATTTTTTGTTTTTTTTTTTTGTATTCTGTGTGCTCAACAAACACGATGTCGTACTAAATGTACGATTTCCCAATACTGCCTAGTATCTTATCACAAAATAATAATTATTGATTGATGAACCATTTGTTCGTGCGATTTAAATTAACAAAAAAAGGGGGTGGGATGTTGTACACCATCACAATTTTCACTTATTTTATGTATCACCCAAAACGTGACACATAAAATAAGTTAAATTATATACTGTTTCATCTTTCCAATTATTATTTTTCTATTGT
Organism: Nephrotoma flavescens; assembly: GCA_932526605.1. NCBI lineage: Eukaryota > Metazoa > Arthropoda > Insecta > Diptera > Tipulidae > Nephrotoma > Nephrotoma flavescens. The sequence continues at coordinate 136,292,604 of OW052221.1, read as the reverse complement.
GGTTACACGATTTGTTTATTTATACATAACTTGAAATTTTTTTGGAGATGCGTTTGCTGAAAAGTGGAAAAAGCACAGAGAACATATTTATACTGAATGGTTGAACTCGCAATACTTTTTGTGTAATTTATTGGCGAAAGAGCATATCATTTTGCTTTAGAAAAATGAGACATACCTACACTAAGTAAAAAGTCAAAAAATATGATGTTACAACATCCCGCCCCAGAAATTAGATTTATGGTTATGATGATTGTCACAAGATGTTAAAATATAAAATTATTTTAAATGAAGAATGATATACCTTTCTGTAGTGCTAACTTTATCTACAGAATACCAACAAATTAAATAATATTTTTTTTTATTTAAAGTTTCGGCTTTTTTATAGACAAAAAATATTATTTTTAATGACATTCCCAACGACTTGTTGGTCATTGACAAAGAGGCCATCTACTCACAATATCTCTACCAAAAAAAAAGTAGAAAAAACGCCCCCCCCCCCCCATTTTCACCCCAAGAGTCTTGTATAAAAGAAACACAACCCTTACAACAATGAAGAACTTCTTCAAGTTCTCTTTGGCAGTGTTTTTTCGTACTGATAAAATGTTTTTCTATTCATCAGGTTGCAACGACCAAACCGCAAAAATTCACATCGTGTTTATACCTATAGTAGTTATAACACAACATATCGATTTAGCGAATTATATCACCAAATCAAAACTTCAGGAAATTCTCATTATGTGTGATTTAAGCCCACACAAGTTAAGACTCACTAAGTGATCGGAGGCGGCGACGTAGAGGCTTTAGCGGGTTTCCCGATAGTGTGAACACTTTCTAAACTTACTGCACTGGAAAAGCATCAGAAGTGTTGAATCATACCATTGTACCATTATTGATTTTATTAATTTGTTTTGGTTTTTATTTTATAACTAACTTTCCAGATTTTGGTTTGCGAGGCAAAATAGTAGTCCCCCCAAAACAATAATGTATATAAGCACCGCCATAATGCTGTTTGAATTACATCAATTTGAAGTCATTTAGAGATGCTACTATATGCATAAAAATAATGTACCTGCTTCTAAAATTAGTTATAGATTGTAAACAAAAGTAAAATTTATCAACCGCCAGTTATAAATACTTTGACGAATGATAAATCTCGCTTTAATTTGCAAATTTAAATCATATAAGACAGTAAAAACTATCAATTTAGTTAATCGGTAATTTAGCAAGTACAAATTAGTAAAGCACCGTATTAGACAATTCAGTCAAAACATTTAATAAACATATAAAACATTAAATACCGCTGTTAATTCGATTTAACATGAAATAAAAATAAATTTTAGTGAATCGTTGGAAAAACCCAGATCTCTATTTAAAATTAAATTTTACGACGTGTCTTGAACGAATATCGTTTTGCTCACTTCCTTAATTGGCAAAGCAAAAATATAATAGTTCTTTACGTGTGGTATAAATGAGGTGCATGTATCACAAATTCAAAATGTCATCATACATAGTAATTGAGAACTGTGCATCTATAATTTGGGCCAATGGCATTCTTTTATTTTTGTAGATATTTGAACCCTCGGGTGAATCCGCATTAAACTAAATAAATTGTCAAATAAGTTATTACATCTAATTAATTACGCTTATAATTTACATAAAATTCACAATTAAATAATTCGAGCAAAACAAAATCATGGACATGTGCCAAAAATTTCGTTTTATTACATGCAAAATAAATTAGTTTGCCTCCGCTATGTCTAGCTCGGCTAGTATTACTACTACAGTACTTATATACGAGTACTGTTACATATTTTCCGATCAACTTTTATTTTGTTGTAGATCACACTTTACAAATGTTCCACGATCATTCAGGGTATATTCTATTTTTGAGTTGCGTCAAAATATAAACAAACGCACACATTATAACGAATTGTACGATCTCGTCTAATTTTTTTCTAAAATGCATAAATTATTTTTATGTGATATGTGAAATAGTAATACCCATATTACAGTCGATTGCGAAAAATCAACAATATATTTAGTAAATAGTATGAAGCGTGTGTGTGTGCAAAATACGAAAAGAACTACAACGGCGTATAAAAAGAAGAAAAGTGATCGTAACGTCAAACACGTGTGAGTTATATTTTCTTTGTTTAATAATCTTTGCTGTATGGTGTGTAGAGCTATATAGCGTAGTCTTGACACTTTAATATTTTTTTCTCGCTTTGTGTTTTGCAGATAATAACGCAACAACAAAAATTAATTTGTAATTATCTAGTGTCTTATAAAAATGCAACTTGCGAGCACTGTAAAATAACATCACAAACAATAATTCAATTTTAGCGGGAAACTTTTAATGTCATTAAAATTAAAATTATCATAATTTGATTAACATAACTAGGCATTGAGAAGTGACAAAGAAGATCGTATTTACGTTAAAAATTAGTTACAAATGAAGATCGCGTAAATTATGGACAACACTAAAAAACGTGTATCGAAAGACTTAAATCGTTTTCTTCCAATAAATTATGTGTTAGTACTCGTTGTTAGGTTTATAAACGATTTTTTTTTATTATTTGATTACAACTTGTACTATTATTATAATTTTATACTTGTTTTATTTATTTATAAAGAACATAATAACCATTTTTTTCCTATTGTGAATATATCAATAAGATTTGCATTTAAAGTGGTTTGAAATACTCGTAACATTAAAAGATAAAATTATTGTCATTGGCTCAATTTGTAAAGTGTACATTGTTAGTACTTTTTTCAAGCAAATATAAAATCTTACAAAAGTAGCAGCTCCTTGTTTATATATAAGCAAGTGTATAGAGATGCCGAATTTCTGTTAAAAAAATTTTGTTTTTTGATCCAAACTCATCATTTCCGGTAAAATTTAAAACATAATGAAACTTATTTTGTTTGAAATTTATTCTTTAAATCGCTTTTTCGTAAATTCTACATACATACTTTTAAAAGACTTGCCAAACACGAAAAACGTCATATGTTTTGTAAATTATTAGGATCTCCTAATTTATGAGGGAAGAGTTTCATCCCGATCAGTCAATCTGTCCCACGCACACACAGATATTTTAAAAATCCATTCATTTTTACTTTGGCGATATATTTGTGCATGTGGCTTGGATTTCCCTTATAATTAACTTGAAATATGACCAATTTCCCAATGCTACGTTTCCATCATTTCAATTGCATTGCAGTGAATGTGCAATGAGCCCTCGCACTAAGCCTTTTTAAATTGGTGCAAAACTTGACAGTACTTCAGGATGTGGCTTGATTGTAATGCTCTAATCATAATACGATACATATCAAAATTCATACAAAAACCCTTTGCAACATCGCAGAACCTTATGCTGGATTAATTTGCATCACGTTAAATGATATTCGTCTTCTTGTTGCAAAAACAGTATTTGGAATTGAAGAGCGTCTTTCATGCTCGTCAGAGGATGTTTTGTCTACTGACCACTCTGTGATCATCTGTTGACATTAGCCTCTATACAGTTTGGATTAAATTTACTAGACGATTGCACGTATGGCATAAAATCTATAAACTTGGTATTATTGCATATTGTGTTCCGGAACTAATAGCACAATGTTGATTAGTGTCCGTCTCCTCGCTGCTCATTAAGTAAATTTGTAAAAACTTTGAGTCGTTGTCAGGGAGAGAAAGAAATAGTAATTTAAAGCATGATTGTACACTCGATTGTTTTGTATAAATTATCTGAATAACTCAGTAGTTTGTAAGACGTAAGTTAGACGAGCTTCAGGTGGTCTATCCAGAAGTAACAAATTGGCTTTTCCATTTAAACAACACATTCCAGGTGATTCATTGTGATACTTTAAATCACGAAAATTCAAATAAATATCATCCATATGCTAATCGGGCTAATAATTTATAAAAATTTGTTTATAAAAATACTATATTATTACATAGCAAAAGAATAATTTGTAATCATTTGTAAAGTTAAGTTCTACTAACAAAATTGTTGCTTGGACCAAAACATTTCAAACGATATGCATCACAATTATATAATAAAGATCAAAATATAACTCAATCCAGTGCTAAATCTATAGTTTAGATTACTAAATTTTTAAAATTCAACTAAGTTTGTTACATTCTTCAAGACATTTTCAATGATATGTCATATATTCTACAGAAATTCAATAATTAACTATCAGCACCAAAACGGTGGGTTTATCAACTAAATCGCTCTAAAATAGTTTTGAGTGCTACGTTGCATCGCCAAAATTTGTGGCATTTCTCTATGGTATGCGACAAGTACACTCAAATAATTGAATAAATATCTACCAGTGCCAAAACGGCCGATTTGTAAACTAAAGGCTGATTACAAAATTGATGATATTTCCATGACTTTTCAAAATGATTTTAGAAGAATAATACAAAGTGTAACTGCTTCCAGCGCCACCATAGTAGGTTTCCGAACTAAAATGCTCCAAGACTTTTTCAACAAGTATTGTATAATAAACAAGAAATTAGCTACTATTGCCAAACCGATGGGTTTAAGAACTAAATTGGTATCGTTAGAATTGTTTGATCTAAGACCTTCCAGTATATTAGAAAAATGTAAAGTAAAACCGTGTTATTGGATGTTTTTTGGGGGTGATATCCTATGACAGGTACACGACCCGGACCCGCCTTTAGGTAGAGATCCCAAACGCAAGGAAAACCCTTTCTTGACAGACAGACAAACCTTTTTAGTGCCTTTTTGGGATCAGAGACCTTAAAAATTTCATGAAAAATGGTTGGTGACCCTGGCTCAAGGTCATTTTGCATTATATTGATCATAGTTCCAATAACTTTGTTAGACTGTGAGAATTTAATTTCAGTTTATGAGAATTTCAAAATGGATAGGAGCGAGAGTATAGGACCGGGTTATATCGCGTTTTGAAATATCTCGTTTCGAGCTGATCCCAATCATATTGCATATCATTGAAAAGATCTTGGACAAGCAATAATTTTCTAATCAACCTTCAGTTCACTAATCAACCGTTTCGAGCCTGGTAGCTAATTATTCAATTAGTATAATAGAATATATGATGTGTAACGCATATCATTGAAAAAACATTCTTGTAGAATGCTATAAATTTTTGTAATGCATTATAGTACTCAAAACTACCAATGTGGTGCTCGGAGCAGTTGCAGTTTTCTTAATATGAGCAAGCGGGATATCGCCTGAAAAAATCTGGAAAATGCAACAATTTAGTAATTTGCACTTAAGCTGCTAAATTCACCGTTATGGAGCTTAATATATTATTGATTTATTACAAAATATGTGATAATTATATTATTAGAAATGTTTTTATTCATATTCAAATATTTCCTACCAAATTATTGGCGACCAACTTTTTTACTGAAAATTTGTAATACGATTTGATGAACGGTGTGGAGGCGTAATAGAAAGGTTCCCTTGGCACAAGAATCACCTTTAAACATTTCGTATCGTAGCAAGTGAGGCTGCCTAAGATTTTTTAATTAACTAATCGATTCTAGCTACTTATATTTGGTGCAAATTACACTAAATTTGCTCCCTTGTTAAGGAACACAACAAAAACTGCAGAATGCAGAGTTAATGATCCGGGACACACCGCGGCTTTTAACCACAATGGAATTTAATGTGATCGTTTCTTTAAACATTACTATCTCACAAAATTTTAAAACAGTCTTGTAAGTTTTTATTTTGAAATATAATCGTACTCTATAATGTAATCGTACTTTATACGAGAACCATCTTACTCAAGAATATTTACAAGATTTTGTTCGTGTTATAATAAGACACACTTTTATATTTATTTGTTCTGAATCTACAGATCATTGTCATTTTGAATTTTCTTTACCCTTACATACCATCTGGTAGCGAATTTACTCTTGGCTTTTTTAAACAATAACTTCTTAAAAGAATCGTTTAGAATTCAAATTTACTTAGGAAAATTGATTGATGTTAGTCAGATTTATGGTTGATCTCCGAGTATCTCCTTCATAATCAACGCATCAAAAAATTTATTAGAAAAATTATGCTCGTTCTTTCAGATGAGCAATTTGGTATTAGCTGGGATTACTCAAGCAAACCTTTCGAAAGTGTTTGAGATCAAACCTTAGTAATAATTTTAACAACCCCACTTTTCCTAAATACAGATTTTAGAATATAACTTTTGTGAAAATAAGACCTTGCGCAACATTTAGCAAAATCGGCATTTTTTTTTATTAAAACACCGAGGCTTACCATTTATTTTCGATACAAGTTTTACAAAACAAATGAGTAAGGTAATCCTCACCGATTTAACGACAGTATTTGCATCTATCCATTAACAAAGAAAAACAATGTTTTGGTCTGCGCCAAAATGGCAAAAATTAAAATAAGAATTAAAAACATAACAATAAGAATGTAAAATATAAAAAGATAAACAATTTGAACTAAAATTAAACTGCATCAGACCAAAACTCTAAATATAAAATCGATATTAGGATGCCCAAAGAGCCAAACTTTAAGTACTCAAAGAAACGATTTCGAATTTATCTGATGTCGAATGCTAAGTGGAAGTTGGTTAAACAAGGAAGGAGTGGTTACCAGGAAATATTTTCCCAAATGATTACTGAAAAAATATGGAACAATAAATAAGAACCGATCATTGTTCGTAATGTTGTATCGCACATTTGATCTCAATAATCGATGCTCCTTTCGCAAATAAAATAAACGAAAAACCTTATGAAACTTTTAAACTCAAAAGTAATGACCAATCAGAAACACGTGAAGATTTAAAACACATAATACGAATAGCGTATATTCAGACCAAGAGTTAATACAAGCATAGTAGAATTTTAGCAAATCGGAGTTTGGAGCTACTGGACTTAATAGATATAAAGTTCGTATTGAGAGACCTTGTTGAGAGACCGTCGAGGGTGAAAACACTTTATCGAGATGATGCTTCCAACTCAGATTACAATCAACAATTATTCCAAGGTAATTGAAACTCTAAACAGTTTCAATGGAAATGCATTAGCTGGAGCATTAACAGCAAACTAAAATGCATAATCATAGTTTTGTCCCTTAAAAATAGGAAATAGTGGTCATTGGTCAAGCCATTTCCTTAAAACTAATAGGTTGCATTAATAGGTCATGGCTTGTGGAACTTCAATGTTCAAAACAAGAACTGCCCATAGTTCCATTTATCTTAACAACATGATTACGATTTAAACCAATTATGTTAATGTTTCCTCCGAAACTGATTTTAGAAATCTTATGCCAAAGGTTTTTCTATGCAACTAAAAGCCCAGCGCAAGAGTCAGAATCCGAAGAAAACAGACTCCGAAGCAGACTCCGAAGAAAACCTCGCTCGAGTACCATGCTTCTCTAAAAATACAACCATTCTAAATTTAATAATCTTTGCCATTATTTTTAGCAAAACTGGTTATAGAGCGATAGGCCGGTAATTATTCAAGCAATATCTGGAACAATTTTTAAGAAGTGGCAGTACAATTACTGATTTTAAAATGTCAGGAACAATACCAGTTCCAAAACAACAATTAAAAATATGACATACATAAAGGAGGTCATATAAGAATAACGGAAATTTTAATTAAGAAATTGCTACAACCGAACATATCGTAAGAGTTGCTTTATTTTAAAGTAGCAATGGCTTTAGAACCTTCAACGTCGTCAATTAGATGGGGAAAAAAATTGCTTAACATAATCGCCGTCAAGTTTCATAAAACTCCTATTATTAAATGGAAGACTAGACTTCAAATTTGAAGCATTACTTCCAAAATAATCGCTGAACTCATTGGCAATAGCAGAGGCATCAGTTAATAAATTACCATTAGATGAATTAATAGAATTGTTGAGGTTATTATTTGACGAATTTTTACTTAATATGTCATTGATTGTACGCCATATGATTTTGGGATCACCGAAACAGTTATCAGAATTGCGCATATAAAATTTCACCGTCAGATAGAGCGACCGGTAATGATACCGTATCATATAATCCGGTTGGTAAAATTATTGAGCTGTTAGCAAAAAATATTAAGCAATTTTCAGTTCAGTGTACATTTTCTCAAAAACTGTCAAAATATTTTGTCTGTCAAAAACAATTTCAATTTGTTTACTAGTTTTATGTTAGGTATAAAGTTAAATTTTGAAAAGTAATTGGTTGCGTTTATTCAATTTCGTTTAAAATATTAATTAAATAATTTTCTCATAAAGTGTGTAGTGCTAAAATGTAAGCCAAAGTTTTACATTCTTTTTTTAAACAACATGTTTGGGAATTTTTATATTTTTGTTTGTTTCAGGAATTTTATCGATTATTTTTCATTAGTGGAATTTTCCGATGAAGAAAAATTTCGCGAAATTCGTGATACTCGCCTTATTAGACGCCAATTAAGAGACAACAGTAATCCATTTTGATTAACTATACCGTATTGAATATTTCAAATAAATTTAGCTTATTTCGCAAAAATTGCAAATGCTTTGCTAATGTGGTCACCACCTTATTTAGCTCACAGGTGATGTGGATCGCAAAAACCATCAAACATCCTTGCCACTCAATATTGCGTCTTCTTCCTGCGCATCTAAACTACTTTGTTTATTATTCGTAGTATTATCATTAGATGAAATTACATACTATTACGTCAGTTGGCCTTACGATGGCTCCAAACCGTTGACCAAATCGGGATTCTCGTTTATAAAATTATTCAGCATTTTTTTTGTATTTATTGTTTTCTTTAGAATTTTTATACTACAATAAATATAATATGTGACAAAAACTAACCAAAATCATAAATAAAAAATTATTTCCTTACGTTGTTAAATTTTGGTCCGCCATTTTGACTTAACAAATAAAAACATGGTCCGTCAGCTATTTATAATCAGACAAGATTTGATACCGGTTTTTGTAAAACTAGATAATTTCCGTCAAAATTTTACCGGTACCGGATTTCATGATTTGGGCACAGTTTATTACACTATTCGAAAATAAAGTTGGAGATAATTTTACATTAGATGCAAGTGCTAAATTCACCATAATATTGTCTTTAACATATCCAGTGCAAAATAATCGTGTTAACATTATACACAACCGTAGCATTAACGTCCCAACAAATCAGATAAAAATCTTAACTCTTTTATTTGACGCGCAATTTATTGTAATAATCGATTGATCATTAATTGAACTCGCCAAATAGCGCAAAGTGTGGAAAACGAAGATCAATTTATGTAAACATAAAAATCATATAAAAATATAAAATCATATAAAAATCATATTTCACAGAAATTATTGAATTTTATTTATTTATTTATTTTTGACTACACAATAATCACAATAATATTTACTAATAATATTTTTACATTATTGACAGTTTTATTATATTTGACAAAAATAAAAATCAATTAATCTTCACCTAATCTCGTAATTATCGTTTTTAGAAATGGTATAAATCGATTTTACAGTGTACATTAGGTTGGTTTCTCATATAATTCTACTTTTACCATAATGACCATACTTTTGTGATTGGTATAAATGATTTCAGATAATTGAATCTAACTTTGTTATTGTTACATATATATTTTCCACCTTTGACTAGTCTATATATAGGCGTAATTTTTGTATATAGCGTCACTTTTAGTAAACTGTCGGTGTTGATAACGTACTTAGTAATAAAATAAGAAAAAAATATATATATATATTTTTTTTTCTATTATTTGTATATTTTTACTTATTAAATTAAGTCAAACGTTAATTTATAATTTAATTAAATATTATAAGTTTACCATATTTGGTTTGTTATTATAAATTTTCATTACCAAAAATGGAATGCAAAATTAATAAAATATAAACTAAATATAGGGGATTCACCACAATTGTAAGTCATAAACACAAATTAACAATTCTTCATCTCATCATATTAATTTTATTGTATTATATTTTTTCCGCGATATATTGTGTATTGTTTGATTTTACAACAAATTTTCTTCATTATCATTTTACAACAAAACATTTTATATATATATATATTAGTTATGTGTATTTAAACACTTGAAAATGGTCTAGAGGACCGAAATATTGTGTAGTAGGATCTAACAATTTTATGTAATGTATATTAAATAAAATTGTCTATAAATTTTTAAGAGTTGGATGTTACGATTCATTTAATTAAATTGAGATAACCCATCAATCCCAACGTGATTTAACATATTATAAAAATCATATAAACGATAAATTTTTCAAAGGATAGAAAACGAGTGCGGGGGTGGAAGCAGTAAGACAGTTGCTAGACTTTAACTACTGTAACAATTTACATGTTTGTATGTATGTCAACTTGGTTAAATAGTTATAATAATTAATAATTTTAATTTATAACTTGCGTCTGGAGTAAATAGCATTGCTCGTATAAATTCATTCTATTTTTAAATAAAGAACATTGATTTCAATAGGTGATAAGGAGGTGAATTATGTAAGCATTACGAGTTACGACAAATGACGTCAAAAGGCCTTTTCATTTAAAGCATTTTGAGTTGTCGTAATTACGACTTTTTGTTGTTGTTTTAGTCGTACACATTTATAAATACGACACAAAAGTCGTACTATATTTTCTTTTCTTGTTTTCATTGACAATTTGTCAAAATTAGTTTCAGTCGTAATTCGTAAGTCGTACTCGTAATGCTTACATAATAACCCCCAAGATAAAAACAAAACAAAAATTATCCCAGATTTATTTTAGTGCTGAACATTTTATCTAACACAAATATCGCAACTTCTTGGAAATTTGATCAGTACGAGCTGATATCGATGTAAGCGATCTCTGATAGCGTTTCAAATTATTACGGGATATTCTGTATGTTTTGTTTGTTTGTTAGCAATAATTAGAGGTTTTTGTGTTTTATTATTATTTTGTAGTTCGTGGTAAAAATTAATCACAAATTTATTTACGGAGTTCTCGGAACTGATTACAGCTAGATATAATCACTAGCGGAGATACATAAAAAGGATGAACACCCGGAAATTTGCGGTAGCGAACATAATCATATTGATACCCCGTAATTTTCAATCGAACAATTTACAAAGTAAACATATTTCCCATATTACTCAAGGACTTTTACGTTTTAATTTATGCAAAAGTGCATCATTTAACAATCGACGTACATAACTTTTAATGGTTGAATACATTTGAACACTGTAGTGTTCTAGACATTGTTAGTAATGCAATGATATGAATCGCGCTTCCGCGTTTGTATTAATTGTGACGCGGTCACCCTTCGAATAATTATTAATTTTAGATTTTGCAGTGCCGATATTCCAAATTAGAGCATATTTGTTAAGAATGTGGTATAAATTTATATTTTGACAGATGAAAAATATGTGACATGAATATAAGTAACACAAAATCGATCGTTTATGGAAATAGGTAGTAGTTTTTATACAGTATATTATACAGTATACAGTATAGCTATTTTAAGAAAAATCAATGTTTTTCATTTACGATACTATAAGACGCGACTATATTTCATTCATTAAAATTGTTAACGTATTTTACGCAAAAATAAAATACGTTAACAATTTTTTGCGTACATAAATTATCTATGTGTAATAATTGTATCTACTTGTTGTATTGTAATTGCATCCTTGGCAATCGCAAAATGAGAATATTCATGAATAAATTATTTATAAAATACATTTAACTAATTAGGTGACCAGAATGCTCACCTATAAAATTATAAAGGCTATTTTCTTTGTTTGTTAAACTGTTACAAATTACATTCATTACACTCTCCTTATTTATTAAAACCACGAACTAATTAGAGATCACAAATTTCTAATTAGTTATAAATTTTATTATATCTATTTTCCAGACTGCCATCACAATTGTGTGGGTTGAAATTTAATCCGGAATACATTAGAACCTGTCATTTTTTACATACACATTTGTGCGTTGTTGACCTATATTGAAGAAAAAAATTCTTCATTTTAAGTCCATCATGGAGTTCGTGATATCGACCCGGTGATTAACATTATCCATCATATGTTTGGCTACACTACTTCTTGTGCCTTTATTTCTTATATTATTTGTAGAATGCCTTGGTTGTCTAGCCAATGTATTTTTTTTTTTTTTTTTTTTTTTATAAAAGAAAGTATTAATCATCCAGTGGATTTTTAAAAAAATTTGCTGTTACATTCCGTGCAAGAAATATTAGATTCCAGATCTTGATGAGGCAGTCATATCCTACTTTTTGTGACCAATTCATTATTGAATTTTTTTAACATATTCCGCATTTCGTTGGTGATGGATGGAAAAAATGGCACACATATCGGTTTTGTTGGTAGAAATGGTGCAATTCCGCTCGTTAGCGTAGTATGTATTAATGTGTTGTTTACGTTTGTGTTTGTCTAAGATTCTTTCAATAAAATGTGCATCAAAACCTTTTAGGTGCGCTGTTTCTTTTATGTATTTTTCTTCCAGTTTGAAATCAGAGGTGGCTAAAGGTAAAGTGTAAAGGCGGTGGGCCATGGAAAGCAGCTTTTTGTGAGCTCCGCTGTTGCGTGAGTCTATTGTGATGCATCTTCCCGTGTTTGTCGTCGCCTTACGTTAATTGAATCTAGTCAGCTTAGAAGACGGTTGTGCTTGTTTTCCTGTCGTAAAATCAAATTATTTATTTATTTTTTTGGTTAATTTTAATTTGCGGCTTTCTCCCTGGATTTTGGCTTCAAGGATTTTTTCAAATGATAAGTATTGCTCCTCTTACTTAGTTTTCTGTTACCTATATTATTTGGCTTCTTTTTGTTTGTTTCTTTTTAGGTTTTGATACTTGGTGTCGTGTGCCTTTGGGGTCCGCGAAGGACGTTTCTTCTTTTAATTTGAATTTTTTTTTTTTGCATGTAAGTATTGTTATTGAAGTGCGCCACGACTCGCAATGCCCACCGAGAGTATTTCTTTGCCCTCGGTTGTATTAAAATCGATGCTTCGGACTAGGTCCAACAATTTTAATGTAGCTAGTTTGAATGTCCAAAGTCTTCTTTTGAATATTGACGAACATCGTCACACTTTTAATGGGGTCCCAATTGATGTTATTTGTTTATCGGAAACTTTTTTGTCTTCTGATATTTCCAATTCTGCGTTGGCCATTAGTGGCTTCAATTTGTTCAGGCGAGATAGGGTTAATCCACAGGTGAATTATGGTGAGTTATGTATATACGTTAATGAGCGTATTAAATGTAATATTGTATCCGTACCCCCCTTAATTTCTCAGAAGCTCGTTTCTGACTTTGAGTTTCTTTTTTTAAATGTCTTCGTGGATAAGCGGAAATTTATTTTAGGCGTTGTTTATAATCCTCCTAAAACGAATAAGAAGTCGTATGCTCGATTTAAAAAGTCCCTTTTAGAGATTGAATGTCTTTTTAGTTATTTTTCCTGTCGGTATGATGAGGTTTTCATTTCGGGTGATTTTAATTTTGATATTTCTCAAGAGACTTTATTTTCTCGTAGCTATTTAAATATCTTAAGTAGCATTAACCTCTCGGTTTATAATACTGAATCGCCCACTTACTCTTACGCTACCGCAAGTGGTGGTTCTTATTCACTCATTGATCACGTTGTCGCTTCTGCTGAAAAAACAAATGGAATTGTTTTTTCAATCAATTGTCTCTTGGTATTGGCTCTCATCATGATCTTCTTGTTTTTTCTGTTAATTTTTGCTCTCGACCTAAACCTAAAAGTTTCAGCTTTAGGGATTTTTCTAAAATTGATGAATCTCACCTTTCATCAACTTGTGGCTCTATTTGTTGGGACAATATTTTTTTTTCTAGTTCTACCAATCAAATTGACTTTTTTAATTCCTTTATTATTTATGTGTTTAATATTTGCGTTCCTCTCACTACTGTTTATATCAGACCTAGATCCCCCCCTTGGATTTCGCAACAGATCTTGAGTGCTATTTCTGTTCGTTTTTCCAAATATCGTGGTAGGTTTAATTCGTATTGCTAAGCAAAATTTTTTCAAGGATAAGTTAGATCCCTCACTTCCCTCTAAGATATTTTGGCGTAACGTGCCAACTTGGGCCTTGTTAGTTGCAAAGGGGCTGCTTCTGTAGATTTCAAAGCTAATGACTTTAATCTTTAGCTTATTAACTCTAGTCCTTCCCATGATATTTCTAATATTGATTTAGTGTCCGTCGAACCCCTTAATTCTTTTTCGTTTACCAATATATCTACTGTTGATTTGCATTCTGCAATTTGGGAAGTTAAATCGCAATCCACTGGTCTAGATATGGTTAGTTTAAAATTAGTTAAGCGTATTTTTCCTTTTGTATCAAGGTACTTGTTACATATTTTCAATTTTATTTTAACGACCTCTTCATATCCCGCTCAGTGGAAGGTGAGTAAAATTATTCCTATTCCTAAAATTAGCAATCCTTCTGAGCTTTCCCATTTCTGCCCTATTAGCATTTTAAGTTCTCTGTCCAAGGCGTTTGAAGTGGTAGTAAAAAACCAAATTCAACCTCATATCGGTAGCTTTAATTTGCTTAGTCTTTTTCAATCGGGTTTCAGAAGGTTCCACGGTACTACCACTGCTTTACTGAATGTTTGTGATGATATTCGTTGTAGTATGAGTAAAAGAGAAATGACTTGTCTTACTCTGTTAGATTTTTCTAAAGCGTTTGATTCAATTAATCACCAAATTTTGTTTAATAAGCTTATTTCGAACTTTAATTTTTCTCTCCGTGCTGCTAAATTGATTTTTGACTATATTTCGGGTCGCTTTCAAGCAGTCTTTTATGACATTTCTTTTTCTGACTTCTTACCTGTTTCTTCTGGCGTTCCTCAGGGGTCGGTTCTTGGTCCTTTACTATTCTCAATGTATATTAATGACATTGCATGTTCCATTCTTCATTCTTCTTTTCATATATTTGCTGATGATGTCCAAATATATAGGAGTAGTCACTCTAATATTTCTCTTATTAACGATGATTTGGTAAGAATTTATAATCGGTCATTATCTAACCGACTCGCTCTTAATGCTAGTAAACCCCAGTCCATTATAATTTATAAAAAATCTATAGATACTTCCTCTTTTCCTGGAATTTTTCTCGGTGATTCTTTAATTCCATTCTCTAATACTGTTAGAAATTTAGGGTTAATTTTTAATAAAACTCTTACTTGGGGTGATCATTTGATAAAGGTTAGTAAAACGGTTTTTGGAATGCTTAGTTGTTTGTATAAAATTGTAGGGTTCACTGATACTAATTTTAAAAAGCGTATATTCCTCTCGCACCTTCTTCCACATTTTCTTTATGGTGACGTTGTTTTGTTTGGAATGCTTCAGGATAATATGAATGTTCTCCAAAGATGTTTCAATGCTTGTACTCGTTTTATTTTTAGTATTAGAAAATATGATCATATTTCTCCCTTTTTAAATTTGATCCTTGGCTGTAGTTTGGTAGATTTTTATGAACTTCGTGTATGTCTTTTTATTTTTAAGCTTCTCAGAACGAAGCAACCTCCCTATTTATTTAATAAGTTATTGTTCAGTAGGTCCCATTCTTCAAATTTACGTTTACTTCTCCCTATAAACCTGTGCAGATCTTTAAATACGTCCTTTTCTGTTAGGGGTATTTCTCTTTGGAATTCTATTCCATTAGATATTAAGAGGTCAGCTTCGCCCAAATCTTTTAAAGCGTGCTATTTAGCGTGGCGCGCTTGAATGACAATGCATATAGTTCTATTTTTGTAATAATACTTTTGTATTTATTTGTATTATTTTTCTATAAGTATTCACTTCTTGCAGTATTCTCTTTAACAAATGAGCTTGAGCTCAATACGGACGGTACTAGCATGGAGTGGATTTGTTTTTTGAAAAAATCTGAGGTTTTTATGCCTAACGGAAGTATTTTTTTTTGTTGTTCATTTATATTGCTTCCATATGTGCTTTTCCTTTACCAAAATTTTTAATGGCAATGAATAAATAAATAAATAAATAAAAATTCTAATTTTCCATCCTTCCTATATACCTTAACATCTAAGAAAGGTAGGATTTTTTTTTCTTCTATTTCATGGGTGAATTTGATGGTTTCATATTGTGAAGGCAACAAATTTAGTATGTGATTGAATTCAGACTTATTGACGATTGCAAGCACATCATCCACATATATTACCAGATCCTAGGGGAAAATGGCAAGGGATGATATATTCCTCGAATTTGATCATGAAAACATTGCTGAGGGTACGGTGCTAGTTTGTTTCCCATGCACGTTCAGAAGGTCTGTTCATAGTATCTTCCTCTAAACTGAAACAAGCTTTGTTTCAAAACAAATTTCGGCTATTTTTCCATATCTCGATTTCATTGGTATCGATGTTCAACTGTTTTACATGATCCACCATACAGTTAATCGAGATAACGACCAGGACGTTAAGGTATAGCGCTGTTACATCGAAGGAAACCGTAATTTCTATTTCGGTTAGGGATATGTCTTTGATTCTTCTCGCAAGGTCGATACTGTTCTTGATGTACATGCTATAGATGGTTCTTGTATTTTACTGAGCTCCGCAGCAAGCCAGATTGAGAGTTTCTGAGTTGGTGTGTTGATGTTGGAAACGACAGGTCTTATTTTATTGTTTTATGAACTACATACTGTTTTATGAACTTTTGGTAAATCATAAAGTCATGGGACTTTAGGGTTTGTGATGTTCATTATAAGATGGTAGTAAGGGACCTCCAAAATCTGGAGAAGACGTTTCTTTAGCAGGTTTGATCATTTGCGAGAGCGGGTTTTTTACGTTGCCATTCTTACATTTTAATTCCTGAATAAGAAATTTGTAGGTTACAAATTAAAATTATTAAAGACAAGCTCAATGATGTTGTGAATTTCTACTACATAGTAGAATTCCAGAAAAACGTCTAAAACGACTTGTATTCGAGAAGCTTTTGAAAGAAGTTTCACAAGTCGTTGTTGATTAAAGTAAACTCGTAGGGAGGCCACAAACTAATATACAACATCAACTGCTATCTGTAATTTAGCTCTTGGCTACCCCAGATTCGGTATTTAAAAAATATTTCAAAAAAATATAAGACATTTTAAATTTATTATTAATTCCAGATCAGTTAGCGAAAGTTTCAATGTGTCTAAGAGCATGTTATCATATTGTTTTATTAGAATTATTAATGCTCTGAATTTAATAATGGCAAAATATATAAAATGGCCAGCAGGAGCCGAAATTGGAATTATTAAAAATAAATTTGGGTCAAACAGTGTTTTTGAAAACTGTATTGTAGTCGTTGATGGCACATGTGTTTCGCGTTCCGTTCGATTAAAAGACGCAACGGCCTGCATGAACAGAAAATGCTTTGCATTTATGACTGCAGGCGATTTCAGAATTTTTAAAAATTCTGAAATATATCAATTATTTCAAGTTAATACATTAAGGTTTTTTCCAGCAGAAGAATATATTCTAGGGGACAAAGCATACCCATTATTAGATTGGTGCATAACACCGTTTATGGATCGAGGAAATTTGACGCCAGCGCAAGTCGAATTGAATAAAAAACATTCTTCCTGCAGATAAGTTGTCGAACGAAGTTTTGCATTACTGTTTGGAAGGTTTCGCCACTAAAAGCACCTTGACATGCATCGAACGGATTTGGTAGCAGCAACTATTACCGCCAGTTATGTGCTTCACAACATTTGTATATAATACGACCAGGATATTTTAAATAATTATATTTCGGAAGGAACGTCTGTTCAAATTACAAACAAAATAGATGGAAATTAAGGTGCCAGTACGTTAAATAACAATAATGGTCGTGATAGCTTGGTAACGATGCTATCACGACCATTATTGTCATTTAGAAGTGATATTTGCTGAAAATTATCCCAATCAATTTAATTCCAAATTTGAAAAAAAAAATTTTATACACGTATTGTAATTGAAAATTCATTGAATAAATATATACATATATGTTACGTTAAAATAATTATTATTAATTAATTATTTTCTATTTTTCATTATTTTCACAATTTCCTTCAAGCTTTCGTCAGCTGATACGCACAATTGGAGCATTTTTTCTTGAAACCCTTCAGTTTTTCGTTCTCGTCCATTCTGTGCTTTTAAATTTCTTTTAATTCGTCAATTAGTATATAGGATTTTGGCTCCCGTCTAACTTTTGCTGGAGGTGGACCCTGATATAAATAGATCACCATCTGAATTTAAAATAAGAAAATTGTTAAAATTGAATTAATATATATTTACTAATATTATATATAATAATTATTAGGTATATTATAATATTTTTCCAATAGAATATATTGATTGATTATTTAATTATGGGTTGTGTACCATTTGATGATATTTCAATATCCAGTGTTATTTCCGACGATTTTTTATTTAAACTTATTGGCTCAAGAGGCTTGATGATATATTCATCAGATTTGACGAATGCTGCTTCCCGAACAAGTTTTTAAACTCGTAGTATTCAAATTCCATAGGTTTGGCTCCGGTGCGCCGGTTTTTTATGGTACAAAAGTTTCAAATTAGCAAACTTGTCCTTGCATTGTGTTTTGGTCATTCTTGTAGAAAAAACGGAAAGGCTCAATAAATTTAAACACACATTTAATAACTTTTTATGTGCTGGACTAGATTGGATTTGATGTTAGTGACTGAGGAATGTCACATTGACGAAAGAAATATGATGAAATTATGTGCCAGAAGCGTGATTTGTTGATTTGAAATTAAAATGGTTTATTCAAATTCAATCGCTCATTAGAACAAAACGAAGCGATGTTTTGTTTATGTGGAATAAAAATTTCTAAATTAAATTTGCAATAATACCGGTCAAAATCGAAGCAGCATTACGGCTTTTTCGTTTTTCCACCGGAAGTGAGAACTGCAATATGTATCGTTCAAATGCAAAGGGCGTTATTTGCATGTTAGACAGTTTCTTATAAAGTACAAAAAATCTGGCAAGGCGTTATAACGCGTTTTGCATCTAATCGGCTAGTTATTAAATAATGGGTTTCGATGAAAATACTGCTGTTATTTATGAAGCTTCATCGCCGATAAGCGAGAACATATTAAGTTAAGTTGAATATTCTATTTGTACCATTTGTGTTAGGGCTAGTGGTTAGATCAACTTTTTGAATCATGCCATTAGAAATTTGTGGAACTATTTTAATTAAAACACATTCGTAAATAAAATAATAAGTTAGTATTCAAAAGTTGCACTCTCAATTTCAGATTGAAAACTATTGTGTTTCAATATAAACTAAACTTTATTGCTTACAAAAACAAAATCATACAGAATAAAATAAAATAACATAAGACATAAGAACTGCTTCAGCAATAGCACATAAATTATAAAGTCACTTCTTAGGAATGGGAAGTAAGTATCACATAAAAATTCAAATTAGTATATGTATAGTAATATTCAGACTTGCAAATTAGTATATAGTAATATTCTTGAAACTTTACGAATTGGGTCTTGCTACGTGTCTGGAAGCGCACTGGACTCGTTTGAATTTATAATATTATTGTAAAAAGCCAGCTCATCCATTGCTGACACCAAAATATTTCCTTAATAAATTAATGACGTCAAGTAGCCTCGCTTTATTCTAATACCGGTTCTAATAAATTTGGGTTCATTCGTGCCAAGTGTTTTTCTCTTTTCGTAATAGATTTAGATGCTCCATCATCGGATGTATAGGCCACTTCTCCGCGAACTAAAGTTGTTTGAGATATTTTTGATATCACAAATCGCTTGGCTTCGTTAAATTTAAAATACCAACTTGTAGGAAGTCGGATGATAGTCGAAGCTTTTGTTTTCCAGTCCTTCACTGGGCAATCCACATCTCCCAGCTCAATTACAGTACCGTGTGCTTTGTATAGTTCGACATATTCACTGGGTTTAATAATTGTCTGTTTATTGAGTATCTGAAATTTAAAAAATGGTAAAAGACCATCTTAAAAAATAATACTATATTACGCAGCGTTGGTTGAAATTACTTTTACTTCCTTTTCTAATTTCGCGAATACCCGGTCAGGAGGTATATACGAATGCCCCGGGGTTGGAAATACCATTTCGACTTGTTCCTTCAACAACCAAGTACAAAGCACTCAATCATTATACATTTTTTATTCTTTCCACCGCATCCATCTGAAACATAATCAAATTCTCGCCTTTCCGTTAAGGTTTAGATTGCAAAGGCGATGGTGAACTGCTGATTAAATTTGATTGGATCCTTTCGAAAATAAATTTAACGTTCAAGAATATAAAAAAAACACATTCCTTCGATAACGGAGTTTTCGATAATCCCACGACTACTCCAAAATGGTAAAAATAAATTTGTCGACTATAATAAGTCGCCTGGTCTGCGAATTTTGGTAAAACCATGTTTTTTTTGACAATCGAAAGATATTGTCAATAAATCGTCTACTTCGTCCCGTGGTAAGCCGAAAAATGCCTTTGCTCGTCTTTTATGTATTGGGAGTATAGCTTAGTTTTTTGTATTTTTTTTCCAGAAAAAACACGTTTATTTCTAAGAAATGGTAAATTTTATTTTAATCATAATATTTTCCATCGTTATCTATGACTTTCGACCATCTTTCTGGCAAATTTATGGAATCCATGGAAAAAAAATTGTTTGTCATTTGATGCGATCCATTCGTCAAGCAATTTTTTTATTTCTTCTTGGTTTCTGAAGTGCTTGTCTTCAAAATCGCCTTGCATTGATCAGAACAAATAGTAATCTGATGGGGAACAGTCTGGCAAATGCGGTAGGATACCTCATTTAAGTTCTTCAGCGTATTTTCACTTGTTTTGCGGCATGTGGTCGAGCATTGTTCTGCACCAAAATCACTTTACGTTGTTTGTTGGCTAGAATCGGACGGGTTTCGTTCAATGCATGATTCAAATCGATCAATTGTTGTTGGTAACGTTCACCAATAATAGTCTCGTTCGATTTTAGCAGCTAATAGTACACCACTCTTTTAGTACACCTCCCTGATCAAACCAAATGGACAACATAACCTTACTTCCATGAATGTTCCGTTTTACTGTTGATGTGGATGGTTCACCTGGATGAACCTATGATTTTTTGCGTTTAGGGTTAATGTAGTACATCCATTTTTCATCGCCAGTCACAATTTGAGACAAAAAAAAGCTATTTTCGGTATCTTGAAAGCAAAAAATTGCAAACCATTAAACGATTTTCAATGTTGGCTTCAGTTAGCTCATGTGGTATCCATTTTCCTTTTTAATCATTTTCATGGCATGTAAACGTTTGCTTATGGGTGCTTGAATGACATTTAACTGTTCTGTATTTCTTTTCTGTTTGATCTGAGTTTTCATTCAATAAATGCTTCCAATTTTTCATCTTCGAATTTTTTTGGTTGACCAGAACGGTCTTTGTCACTGACATCAACTTCAGCAGCTTTTTTCTTTTGATTAAAGCAGAAAAGTAATGCTTCTCGCAAATACTATTTTGTTAGTATGGAATTCGACATGTTTAAACGGGATTACAAATATGTTTACGCTTTCACGACAAACTGAATTTAGTGTGGAAAGACAACACTTTAAAACGCCGTAGGTGTCATTGCAAACGAATGTTTAGTACTAAAGTTACGCCATCTCTTAGAAAATCCAAAAAACTAAGTGATTCACCCAATACCATCGTTCGTGTGAACCATTAAATCTTGTTGTCTCTTACTGTCGGTTTCAAATTTCATCCGCTCCTTAAGCATAATACACTCGAGCATAAATCAGTTGCCGGTGTTTTGAAACCGATGTTAAAGAAAATATTAAAAATATTCCGAAAGTAATATTTTTTTTATGTTTAATCAGCTATCTCAGGATCCGGAATAAATAACATAATGATCTTGTTAATATTTAGCTCACTAGGTAAATATTGTCTTTTGACAATCTTGCTACGGCAACAGTGTACCAACACTGTTCTAAATTTTCTGATGAAGTTTATCATAGCATCCTTTTTATATTGGTTTCGATTGCCAATTCGGTCCCTTCCTCAACGGTCAACTGATCCGAAACCTGAACGAAATGTCTTTTTGCAAGACGAACCACTCGACCTTTTTTAACTCCCAATATTCCCCAAAAAGCAACTTGGCATACTCTCGAGATGTCCTTATTAGCTTTTCTCACGTAATATACCAAGGACACTTTTCTTTTTAGTGACGAATTTTAGCCCTTGTCTGAAGGGTTTACTACACTTACGTTAGTTAATAGAAACGCATCTTGCAATATTTTCGTCGAGAGTGCGTAAAACAGTTTGGAAATGTATATAGAAAAGTACATAGCATAGAAAAGTATCAGCGCTTTTTTGTGATTGCAACTTGGCACAATCGGTGGCCGCTTTCGTTTGTACCTATAACAAAAAAAAAAATAAACTGGTGGCGTTATAACTAAGCCACAAGGATAAGTTCAGTTCTACTTATTTATTAAATGAAATGAGAAACCCCCGTCGTGTATGGATAAAAGGAAGGAAGTTACTTTTTCTCTATTATACAAACATAAATAGAATAGAAGTGCGAAAAACAATCAAAACATATATTTCAAATAAAATCTTAAAATAATATAAATAGCTAGTCCTACTAGTATCAAAATATAATCAGTACGTAGATTCAATCGTATATATAATACTATCAGTTATCACAAAGTTTCATTATTCACAGGTTTTGCATTCATTGCATATAAATAAGGGAATGTAATTGCACTTTAATTTTATGATGCATTTCAAATGAAATTCACGAGTACATGTATGGCACTTTAGTCCAAAATTTTCGGAACTAGAATTTCTAGATAATGCATAGGTACAGTTGTAACACATATTACCGCTTGCAGGAGAGTTGTTCCCAATGTCAAATGTCGTGTCAACTGGGAAAAGTTTTCGAATATTGTTCGGTTGCAGGTTCACAAATACTCACTTCACGATGGAGGTACATTTTTGTTGAAGCACCCATTCATGTTTTCCGTTAAATTATTCCCAAATTCAAAAGTTGGCTCGATAGTATGTTCGTCGATTCTCATATCTAAGTAAGTGGGTGTTACAAAAATTTCATTTGCAATATCATTTTCTATTGAAACCAATATTTTGTCGGTCGTTGTAGTGTGAGTTTGAGATTTGGTCGATTGCTGAATTTTCGGATTGGTCTTCCTCACATGCTTGGGTTTAGATTTTTTTTGTAATTCTTTTAATTGTTTGTTTTTAATTCTTTCTGCTTTCTGGTTCTCTTTATCCTTTTCAATTTTCTGCTTCTGTTCTCTTTTGGCTTCTTCTTGTTTAATCCACAAAGGTGAAGTGAGAACAAAAGTTTTTTTTTGTTTTGTTTGCATCCCTTCCTCAAAGGGGTTTCTGGATAATCTAAGTATTCTTCTATTGACCTGCTTGTCTCCGATGGTACAACTATGCATGGTATAGCGTTGGAGTTTGCTCTAACTTCGGTGCCTAAATAACCGTTAGGTTGAAATGTAGCATCGGTAGCACTAAATGCCTGGATTTGGCTCTGCTGGTTTGGTTGATCTTTTAATATTAGAAATTCGTTGATTGAATCAATATCTTTAGTCAAATCTTGTATAATCTTGTACTCCGGGTTTATTCCACATTTAAATTGTTTGTACAGATCGAATAAAATAAGAAAATCTTCATTATAGTTGCTAGTTTCAGTGTCATTTTTCTCTAGTTTTTTTAAGTCTTTGAGCTTGCTTTCACCAACAGTTGCACAAATCTTTATAAATGCATCATCTTGAATTCCATTGACATTTTGCTTAAGGTTTTCATTAGATTTTGTGGTATATCTTCCCAGCCATTTTGATATTTTAATTGCTTGCTTATTAAATGGTTAAAGGACACAGGATTTAAACCCACTTTTAATTGTTTCCGCACTAATGCTGTTACCAATAACCTAGAATAAGAGAGGAGCAAATTTTTCCTTTGTAAGCGAACCCAATGGATTACATCTTCGCCACTCTAAGACCTTATTGGTGCAACATGTTTTGAGTGGTTTAAATGCAGCGACATCGGCCGGTTGCAGTATTCTCGTGGTGTTGGGGTACAGGGCTATTAAAATAATTTGCAACCTAACACACAGCTCACTGACTGATAATGTCAAATATGTAGGATCTACAAAATAAATTATGGGAAGTTTAGTACCTATCTGCACCAGATATGGATGGAGAACTTTGGAGATATATTCATAGAATATCTCCTTTGTCATCCATCCATTATCACTAACACCCATGGCCCATCCTTTGGGCAACGGTTTTCTCATTTCACCAGGCACCTTTTTGTAAGGTTAAATAACCATTTTCGGTAATACCACTCCTGCAGCCGAAAAAGTAAACATTACTGTTAAGTTGGCTTTGGCCAATCCTCCATCAACTTCATAGACATTCCTAGACCCTTTTGCTGCCAAAACATTTTTTGTTTTCGGATATAATAAAAAATTTGTCTCGTCACCGTTGAAAATTCATGTGGGATCTTTCAAGATATCAATATAATCCTGGTCTGTTAAAAACTTTTCGGTAGCATCAAACCACGAATTGATGTCAGAAATTGCTACCGTGGCGCTCGCCGAAGATACTGGGTCTGGCGCTCTGAACAATAGAGGTGGGTGTCGCGTTAAAAATAATTTGAACCACCCTTTACCTGGCATGTTTTCTTCCCCAAAAGGATGTGGTCTATCATTCTCTAGTAAAAACTGTTTTACTGGTTGAGTAACATCTTCTCTTCATTTAGGAGAACCTTTTTGTTGGGAAGTTTTAATCCAGTGAACTATTCGTTCTTCCTCCTTATACCTAGACGAACTTTCGAAAAATTAGACCCTAATCTAATCTGCAGTGTAGATTTTGGAATATTGAAAATCTTTGATGCCGCTTTTTTACTAATTTTTGCAATTTTTATCTCGTGTAATGCTTTTTGTACATCGGATTCGGTATAAATGTTCCTTTTCTTTTGCATTTTTTAATTCTAGAATTTCAAGTAAGTTATAATATAACTATTGGCACAATAATTTGCACAATAATTGGCATGTGTCAATAATTGTGGTGTCACATAAATTAGTTATTGGCACCTTAGTGCCAATAATTAAAAAAGGAAATTATTTTACACTAATTATTGGCACACTGTTTAGTGTTATTTTAATTATTAAACACATTAAATCTAACTAATTTCACTTAAAATAACACATCTAATTGACATATTCAATTAACAAAGTATTAAGATATTAAATTTTTAATATAAAGTACTTACATTTCTGGCTTCCTAGTTAAAACACACTATTTTTTTCAGAAATAAGAGAGTTGACGTTCAATATGTTTTCACATTAAGAGTTTGAATGTAACTGATTCGTGTAACGTATTTTTTTCTTGTTTCCATACGAAAAGATAATCTCTAATTCTCACTATTACATATATAAAACATATACTTTATTTATGATCAAGTTGAAGCTAAATTTTTTTCGATGAAGTTTTGTAACAGAAGTAATATCCAGTTTCGACCTGATAAAATCATAAAAAAATTCCATCATCTCATCAGGCCATGTCGACTGAATGTAGATTACCATGATCACACTTTGTGTTCTATATATACAGAACACCCGTGTATCATTAACGCTAGTGAATTATATGATAACTCACTAAATCTATTCTTACAATCTTACATCTCATTCACTTTTTGGGTCCGTCGAATCCTAGTGAGTAATTTTTAAATTTTTTTTATATTTTTCTCTTACCAATTAATACTGAATTAATTAATTAATTCAAAGCGATTTATCGAACATATTGGCCCTAAGGCCATTTAGTTGTGTTTACAGATAACACGGAATATATTCGAAGCGCTGAACAATTATATAAATGCTCTATACCGGGTGTTTCTTTTAAACAGAGACGATCAAATATCTCAACAAATAGCCACTCTACGGAAAAAATGTCCATAATCAAAATTTAATCATACCGCGGAGGAAATACATTAGTGCAAAAAAATAGTCCCCCACCCCCCGCTTTGTAGGTGGGGCGGAGGTAACTTTTAAACTAAGATAAGAAGCCATATTTTTTATTGCAGATACGGATTCTACGACGTATGATTTGAATGAAATATTTTGTTCGGTTCATGATAGATGGCGTTGTAATCGACAAAATTCAATTTTTTCAATTTGTTCTTCTTAGAACACACGCATTCGATTCTGCAATACGTTTGAAATAAAAAACATCACGTTTTCATTGGAAATACTCGAAATTCGTCATCAAAACAATTTATTCAGTTTTGTAAATCACATTTAACGTTTGTGTTATTTCTTATCTTCATGTTTTTCGTAATTGCAAAATAAACGATAAAATACTTTAGAATGGAGCGTTTAACTGTGCCAGAGAAAATTGAAATGGTTCTGGTTTATGGAGAAGCTGGCAGAAATCTTGAAAATGCTGTTGCTATTTACGCTGAACGTTTTCCGGATAGGATTCGTTCACGTGCTTCATTTGGCCGAGATGGTTCTTACGGTGGTCGTGCATGCGACCAGGGTCTCGCCTTAAAAGTTTATTTGGCTGCGATTATTTTTATTTTCAAATTTAGTTTGTGTCGGAGCGATATGATGGGAGGGGAGACTCCATTCTGTGTCGGTTCTATCTATGCAAGCTGGGCTTGCCACTCCGCTTCATCCCCTTGGAAGGACATCCACAGGGTCGGAGTGGTGAGTCCAGTGAATATGTCGTCCATTCGGGGGCGACCGTAAAATCCATTGGTCTCCTCGTGGCACTTCGGCGGTTTCAAGCTGTCGAAGTGTGAATTGTGCGAGATACGTTGTAGGTCTCTCCGGGCGAAGAGAGGCTTGGGCTGTTGGTGAGACGTCGCTACCCTCTATTGCTCGTTGCGGCTGGACATCGGCCTTTCTGGATCGATAGGTCATTCGGGGGGGGAGGGGTCTCTTCAGCAGACTTGGTACTTGTCACTCTGGGAGATCCGTTGGATGAGCACACCCGGTTATAATTATTTTACTATGTTCCTCAATTTTCGTCCGGCAAATTTTGGCGGAACCTCCGGTTTTTTTTTATTTATTTTTAGTTTGCATTTTTCTTTTAAATATCTATAAACACGGTGTTGGCCAAAGTCATGCAAGCCTCCAAATCCCCACGATCCAATACCCTGAGTATTAGCCGGAAAAATCACAGTGCGTGAGGCCGCTGCATGACTAGTTGAAATCTGCGGGTCGGCTATAGCCATCCGTAACACTTCATACGTAACCTTTTTCCATAATTTGGGAGATACCTGTAATTTTTGGCCAATTCAGCCCACCGGAAGTGCTAGCTTCCTTAGGAGCTGTATCGTGTTTTGCAAATATTTTGGAAAATATATTATGTATGAGAAAATTGATTATGATCTAAAAGATTGTAAATTAATTTTTCAAAAATACCGTCCTATATCAGTTTTCCCTGTACAGTCCAATCATACGGATTGAATGATCGGAGTAAAACTCCAAACCTAAGCTTTTTCCGGAGAACTGTAAATTGGAAACACTGTTTTCTGTTGTTTTGAGGTTAGTTTGGTTTGACAATTCATCATGAATAGCCGCATGCCGGGGCAACGTTTGCAAACGGCTTAAATTTGTTTTGAAAACTTGATTCAATTTGAGAAACTCATCGGGCATTACATGCATTTTATGGTGCTCATAATCGTTCATCAGAGCGATTATTTCGAGAAATTATGGATCGTTTTCACAATACGTTTACTCTAAACGACAATGCGCATCCCGTTAGACGTCATATAGTGCGCACACAACAAGCGATTGATGGAGTTCAGAGTAGTGTTGATTATGATCCAAATGTGTCAATTGGTTATCGTGTCCAATAATTAAACTTGTGTCCATCCACTTTATGGAAAATTTTGCGTAAAGATCTTGGTTTCCGTGGTTACAAGATTAAACTTGTACACTAGTCGAAGCCACACGATCATCGTTCGCGCCGTACATTTGGTGAATTGGGCAGAGGAAACATTGATATTGATCCAAAATTTCATTTGAATTGATTTTGTTCAGTGAAGAAGCACACTTTTGGTCAAATGGCTAAGTCAATAAACAGAATTGCCGTATGATAATCAGCGAGCCACGATAATCAACAAGTCATTATCGAAACACCATTTCGCGGTACGAACACATGATTACTAACGAGCGATTCATTTCACGAAATGGACTTGTGAACTGGCCACCTTATTCGTGCGACTTGATACCATGATATTATTTTCTCTGGGAAAATGTAAAGTCTTCGCCGATAAACCAGAAACAATTGAGCGCTTGGAAGTTATCATTCGCCGCGTTATTGCCTAACTACTGCCTGATTTACTGCGTAGAGTGAAATCATATTCAAATAGTAATGTCATAAAATTATCTGTAAAATAGAGCCAATTTCATGGATATAAAAAACATTTTTCTTTGTTTTATTTCAATTTTAAAGTTCTCCGCCTAAAAAAAACACTCTTTAGAAGTAGTTGCTAAATATTATTGCCGTCCGCCGACGATGCAGATGAAAATTTAAGAACGGTTTAAGATGTCTAAGTAACCAAATCTACTTGTCTATAACAAAAG
Source organism: Nephrotoma flavescens (assembly GCA_932526605.1). NCBI lineage: Eukaryota > Metazoa > Arthropoda > Insecta > Diptera > Tipulidae > Nephrotoma > Nephrotoma flavescens. Next base: position 136,264,002 of record OW052221.1, on the reverse strand, counting down.
CTACAACGGAATCTAATAAAAAAGACCAACTAAACCGGAATCTTCTAAATTGTCATTGACATAACAATTTAATAATCATAAAATAAATGTCCTCCGCATCTTTCAATATAATAACAATCTGTATACTCATGTACGTATCATTATTATGCTTCATTATTAATATCTCAAAATACCAGAAACATACACCGTAAAAATACGGTCCATTTGATGAACATAATTCAATCATTCATCTATCCAGATGTATACAATAAAAATATGTCAAAATGCCCAATAAATAAAACTCGACGATCAGAAATTTAATCAAAATCATCATCACGACAAATGAATTGTTTTCTTACGCATCCAACCCCATTCCTTATTTACGCGTATACACTTAACGATGCTACAAATTGAGATTACGACAATAAGATATACAAAGAATATTACATGTACTCGTATGTAGGTACTGAATATCTAGTAAAATCTAATGAAATAAAATAATAATGAAATGAACAACCCGTGACTAACACGGGAAAAATTTCATTTTCATCTAAAACACAACAAAACTTACTCGAATGAATGTACGTAACGGACATTTAGAACAAATGTCAACTGACGCAAAAAAGTGCAACAACACGGACAAATGAAAATGAAAATGCGGTAAGAGAAAATTTTTCTTTGATGACGAAACAATAAAAATAGAAAAAATATTGAACGTATTACGTTACGTTGCGCGAATGATACATACAGAATATAATTTTGTTCAGACTGTATGGCGACAATTAAAATTCTCAGGTGGAATTATATAGCGCGCATTATTCTTATACCTTTCACTTTATGCCCGAAAATAGAAATTATTATACCAGTTCGACGGCATACAGTTGTAGCAATGATAATAAAATAATTAAAACAAATCGATCTTGAATGCGTCACGTTACTCATTGCATGTATCTAATTGTTACCGATTTATGATCTTATGAATGAATCGAATTGTTACTAATCGATCATCATCACAAATGGTAAATTGATTATTACGCGGTATAAAATTGCTATCGTAAATTGTATAGAAGTGTCTGAATATAGTAATAATAGACTTATTGGGATTTGCTTGAATTATTATTAATTATTGTTACAGTTAACGAAATGCGGATTCATATGACATTTCCTTTAAACCATATTGAGGTTTAAACGGTATTCTGAATTGTTTAGGCTGATTTAGTAAAAAGAGATTACTTAATCATAATTCATAAGGCAGGAAATTGGTAGAGTGACATTAGAAGGTAGTTTACCTTAAAAATTATGCATCCTTGTGAATTTATGTACGGTATTGCTTTTAGATTTTTAATCGAAAACATTTAGACATTTCTAAATCTACGAGTTACTGAAAAATTTAAACCAAAGCGAGATACGTGCCAAATCACTAAAATATAGTAATTCATGGCCGCGCCTTGTGATTGAAAATACTAGAATTTTTTTAAAATTTAGTAACTTTTTACGTTACGCAGTAGTCAAATCGAGAAAGTACGGTTTTCGAAGAACCAGCTGTATATTGCAAAGCTTGTTGCCAGCCTATAATATCGATAAGGAAGATGTAAACCGACCTTAACTAATTCAAGCATTAAACCTTAACCACCGTTTGGTAGGTTTGTTATTGATAAACCATAAAATAAAGTTTAGTTTTTATTTTTATTTTGCTGGTGCTACAACATTCCATTGATTGGTGCATTGAATACTAGCCAGATCCCTGAGCTGCTAAAAGGTGAATGCGGCTGCTAGATGAGGTATTCTGGCATGCCGGGGGATGTACTATTATGCTTCCATTTTTACAATTACTTTTATGCTATTCCCATGCGGTCACCAAAATTTGTTCTAATGCAAACAACGGTTGCTTGACTTTGTTGGTGAGTTGTTGTCGGATTGTCTCTCTCTGTTAAACGTCCTCTCAAATTAATGAAATTTGAATTATTGGGCTGGCTTTCTTACAGGATGTTTGTATACGTATCTTTAACAAAGAAAGAAACATTTTGCTCCAGCAGTGGCACTATTGGCTTTCCCTGGGAATAGGGAATTGGGAAAAATATTTTCATAGCATTTTTGTCTAATTTGTATTTTTCTGGCCTACTGAGGAAATAAGTTTGGTGTAAATATTTTCGAAACAAAGATATATTGGGAATTATTTTTCCCTATATAAATTTTGTGGAACAAAAGTTTCCCAATTAACTTTGTTTTGAAAATTTTTGCACCAAACATATTCCTTCAGTAGGCCAGAAAAATACAATTTAGACAAAAATGCTATGAAAATATGTTTCCCAATTTTATATTCCCAGGAAAAGCCAGAATAGTGCCCCGGGAATAGAGAATTGGGGAAAGATTTTATATGTAATTTCAGTTCAAATTTTTTTTTCCTGGCTTACTGAGGTAAAAAACTGGAGTTAATTTTTTTCAAAACAAAATTAAATTGGGAATAATTTTCCCTACCAATTTAGGTATGGACAAATTATTCCCAATTTATAAATAATTACATGGAACTTTTTTCGTCAGTAGGCCGGAAAAAATATATTTGACCAGAAATTACATATAAAATCTTTCCCCAATTCCCTATTCCCGGGGAATTACCAGAATAGTGCCACAGGGAAATAAATTAATCGAGTTTTATTAACTAATCGAGTGATGATCGAGTTGACCGAGTTTGGTAGTTCGAGTGAGGATGTTGGCACAATTGTTAATGACAGCGGTTATGTTCTTGAAGTATTGTGAGGTTGAATCACGAACAGAAAGAAAGACAAGTTTAGAAAGACAATATGTTCATATCAAAAATGACCAACGAACAAAATGAAGTCCGCATTCTAGGGCTCTTTATCAGCGCTATTCGAAAAGTCAAAATTGTAAAAGAAACTTCTGGAAAATTAGAGATGAAGACCGTACAAAGCATCACAGAAAAATTGCCGTAAATAATAAAGTTGTTACAAGAACTGATAAAGGAAAAACAGCGATAATTACTTCATAAACAATATCAGAACTCTAAATTGTGATTCTACCTCACAAACAGCTAATATAGCTTGGCACAAACAGCTAATATAGCTAAAAGTGAAAAAGAAATCACCCGAGGCCATTAGGTTATACAGGAATCTCTTCAACCGCGATTGAAATTAAGCAAAGACAACATGGATTGATCTCCACGAGTTGACTGACTACTGAAATCGAGCATACATTTCGCAATAAAGAAATAATATATGTGCCTTTAATGATATAAGAGGCGCTTTTGACAGTTTTTGAAATAACTCGACAGGCATAGCAAGGATTCTCAGCAAGAGCAGGAGGATTCAAACCACCTCCGATGATGCAACAATCACTTCCGCAGCGGCAATTGGCGTAGGGAAGGAAGGATTTAAGGCGGTCGAACCCCGCACCTTCCTCTAGCAGATTTCATTGTTAAGCTCGTTTTACCAATTCCTGTAGGTACTATAGAAAATTCTGCCATCTGGCGGACCTTACAAGGTCTGCTACAAAAATAATTAAATGGAATGAAGTTATTTCAAAATTTTACTTATTATCAAGATAAATTTTGAGTATTAGATGTTGTCTTAGTTTGACAATACGAGAAAAGTTAGGAAAATCTTTTTGAATTCAGTATTCAAGTGTATTCAAGTGTATTTTTTTTCTTTTGTTTAATTATTATTAATTTTAAACTCTCTACCAAGACTGTGGTTCATTTTAAAGACCATTTTGTGTTTTACCTTATTTGTAGGTCTACAACTCATGGTCTCGCACAGTCTTCTCAAGTATCGTACAACATAAATTATGGAATGAACCAACTTCCCTATTGTGTATTGAATTGAAACGTTTAGCACTAATTTTATTTAAAGCTACTGTAATTTCTATATGAAAAGTAATTTGTTTAATTGAATTGAAACTAAAACTATCCGGGTTATAAATTAAAAAATTGGGTTTCTTTGTCGATACGCTTTTGCCGAAACCGTCGATTATCGGTAACAAATCGGAACCAAAAATTGGATTGTTAAAGTCGGGCATAAGATAACATGAATCATTGCAACAATTTTTGCAACTACTTATTAACTAAGTCCTATTTTAGAAAATTACTATTTAGATTTAGCAGCCACAATCACATTATTCCTGTGCGAGTGATTCTTTTTACAATTGTTTTAATGGATTGACCGAAACATTGATTTCATTAAATAAACATATTCGGCCGTCTCAGCAGACTGCAAACTACAAAATTATTGAAAATTATTTGAACTTACGTACAAAGTAAAATCACAATGCCTTAGCGAATTATTATGATTCGTTACGCATTCTTCAACCCCTCCGTAACCTCGAATTTTATTGTATTTAACGCATGCATGCGATTTCAATATGAAATTTGGGTTATTCTGGGTGATAGCCAGATATTATTTTTACATCGAGGTGAGGTTATACCAATGTTTATGGGGCTTACACCCTTGCACTTAAATATTAAAGGCATGGACGTGTCAGTATTATCTCTTGAACGGGACCCACTTTTGAACATTATAACTGAATCTAGAATGGGATCCACTTCTGAACATTATAACATTATATCCTCCCTTCGTACTACAGGCAAAAATTTAAATGGCCCGATTTTGTTTCTTCTTCTGCTACGATTACGAGACCAAGTGTTCTTATTGGTTGCTATTAATAGTTCTGAAATATTAAATGAGGCACTCTGCATTAAAGTGTGAAATACTTCAGCTTGGGATAATGTTGAGTCTCTATCAATTTGTAGTATTTAATTAAAATATAAGACAACGTACGTGCATGCAGACACTAGCAGCAAGAAAAACACAGGCAACTGCGGTCAAAACACGTGTTAAAACATCCCAAAGCCTCAGTGGCATTCTGAAGATTTCCCTTAGGGTATTATCTACGAAGTTCACTCTATATAGGCCTCTTAGTAGTGCTTGACCGCTTCTATTTGTTTGATTGCTAGTTCACTCAGTGAACTAGCCAAAATATTCAAAACCTTTAGTCATTGATATAGAGACTTTTTCCTTTGTTTTTACTTTATGAATGGCCTAAACCTCCCGAATACTGAAGTTGGGAATGCCAGTGCCTTATCCTCGAGATATGTCTCAACTTTACCTCCAATCGAATTAAGGTGTTTATACTAACCCTTGTCGACCTTTATATTTGCAGCGATGTGTACCAGGCTCTGGTGTTATTATTTCTAGTATCTCTGCGAAGGAAGATATACTTGAGGTTTGGATCCAGATGAACTTGTAGTGCGGCTGGCCTTGATGGTCTTTCACGGGTTTCCTCTTCACAATCCGATCTTCGTTATCTATATCTTAGAAATACCGTTAGTGTTACTGTGAACTAATGTAAATTGTGCCACCACCCTACCTTTGTCAAGCGTGCATGTGTAATTCTATGCACATCTAGGAAAGAACCTATAACTTTCTTTTCCATCTCTTGACAAGTATCGGCATTATCATGATTGAATAACAAAGGTTTGTTGGAAGTTAATTTAGTGACAGCGTTATCAACTAAGAAGCTGTCTCGCAAAAATATCTAGGGGTATATATTGATATTGAGGGTATATATTGATTGGCTGGTCTTCATGGAGAATGCAAGACTTTATTAGGTTCTAAAGATGCTTTAAAAGAAATGGATTTGAGCACATTGCAAGATTTGGAAAAAACCAGAGAAAATATGTGGATCCGTCGGCACGTATTATAACCGGAGGCGACTAAGTACGGAGTTTGACTATCTACCACAGTATGTAGTCAAAAAATTTCAATAATACAACTCTCATTGTGTCTGCCTAAAAGTTAGATAAAATATAGGCAAATTGTATCTAGTAAATATCAACGAGAACTTTCAATATTCAAACGAAGTAATGCTATATGTAAACAAACTACAAAACACTATGAACGAAACCCGTCAAATCATTATCATGAATGGTTTTAACACAAAATCAAGATTATAACACAACAGTGACACCAATGATAAGGGGAACTGACATTGAAGAATTTAGTGTAAAAGGAAACATCTTTATTGTTAATTAAGTTGATCAACCAAGTACATATAGGCATAATATGGAGTCGTGGAATAAAGTAACGATTTGATCAGTCAAAGAAAACTGGACCACAAGTGAGCATAGAACAATTCTGTTCTCTATCGACACAGGTGAACTAAACGATAAGGTTCCGCGAATTTTATCTCCGAAAACTTTATTAATCATCATTATTATGAGGCTTTTGCAACGTAGCTCAGCCTTCTGACTCGATTAGATTTGATGAATATAATAATATCGCTGCCTCCGAGAAGTGCACTGTCTCGTAGTGCATACGAATCAGATTTTCATTTTGCGCAACTAGTTAACATTCTACAGTCGTTAGACGTTAGGAACGCCAGGGTATTATGACTATTTAAAAAGTGTGAGCATGCATCTACAAAATTCTTTAAAGCCATCCGATTCATCAAGCCATTCATTTTATAAACTAGAGTCAAAGTATGTAGTAGTTTATTGTAAAACTTTAAATAAGTTAAATTAATTTGTTATATATAATTCTGACTCCTTGCTGAATATTTTGAACCAGGCTGTTTTTGTCTCGATGGAGTCAGTCCGTCGTTTTAAATATTTTTTTTATTAGGCCCAATATGTCTTGAATTTGTGTATATATGTTGTTTAAACCTGGTACTTAGAACCCATTGTCGAGGCTCGCTGTTTTTCTTCGGAACTCGATGTCCTACCGATTTACCTATTTTTTTGGGGGTTCCTTCATTATTCATCAATATGCTGCCTAGAAAATTTAAACAGACAGTCGGTGAGGATGATACTGTAACGTATCCTCCTTGTTAAATTATAACTTTATTCGCTAGAAGTATTTATACAACTTTTACTATTGGCCCCTTCCACACACGGCTTCAAAAGACCGGCTTCACCTTCATCTTTTTCCCCTTTTACCTATAAAATCGCTGTTAACTGCGACATAAAATTTTTCGGTTAAGCCGAACTAAACTGGGAACCAGTCAGGAATAAAAAGTTAACTTAATAAAAAAATAAGAATACAACAAATGACATTTCATTGTTATTACCCAGTCAAACTTAATTATCATGTAAGAATCCCAACGAAACCTTCGTTAAATTTTAGCTGTCACTTAACAAAAAAAAGTACGCGTTATTTCTCGCTCATAAATAAAAAAAACTTAAACATATGATTTGTTGGTGTGTTTTATATACAGCAGAAGAAGATACATTTTTGATGCGGTCGGAAGCCATATTTGTTTTGCGCGCATTTTTTTGTTTACTATTTTATTTATTAAATAAAATTATTTTGATATTTTTTTCAGATTCTTTGATAATTTTTAATTTTTTTTTGCTAAAGTAAAAATGGTGTTTTAGTAAATTTTGTTAAAAATTAATTTGTTAATGGCGTGGTATTATAGTCGTGGTGTAAACGTTATTTTACTATTATAATACTTTAATTTTGAGGCCGTGAAGTTTCTAACAAAAATAACACGTATACGTATACGGTTCCAATTGGAAAACACGACGGAAACATAACTCTTATCGGATTCAAATAGATTCCAACAGCCGCCATATTAAATTGTTTTAGTATTGGTGATCTACACTGTCAACATTTTATAAATGCAAACTAGTGAAAATTTTATTAAAAATTATTATTATATTAAATAAAATCATAATTTACATAATAAAATTTATAAAAGATAATAAATGCAAAAGATATTAGAGAAATATATAAATAACTCAAAGAAAAAGTTAACAAATAAATAAAACTAAAGCTTTAACAAAAAAAATATCAAATATGTTGCAATTTTTTACTCAAAATATTAAGAATTTTATCAATCTGGGCCAAAAATAAGCCACTTCCAGAGATTAGGGCAAGATGCCACTATATTGGTCGGATTGGCCCATCTATACAGAACATTTTCCGGTATAAGGTTTTTCCTAGCGGAGAAAATGTAACCTTCTTAATATCAATTTTCCACTGTAAATTTTGAGTATTTTATGATCTGGGCCAATAACAAGCCATTTCCAGAGATTAGGGCAAGATGCCACTATATAGGTAGGATTGGCCTATCTGTAGAGAACATTTTCCGGTAAAAGGTTTTTACTAGCGGAGAAAATGTAACCTTATTAATAACAATTTCCCACTGTAAATTTTGACTATTTTATGATCTGGCCTAATAACAATCCACTTCCAGAAATTATTGCAAGATACCACTATACACGTCGGATTGGCGTATCTATAGAGAACATTTTCCAGTAAAAGATTTTTCCTAGCGGAGAAAGCGTAACCTTGTTAGTATCAACTTCTAAATAGTTAATAGAACTTCTTCTAAATATCATTTAAGAACCCCATTTCTATCCAACATACTCAATCCCATCACAACCGGTTAAGAATTGAACGAGTTACGTCCAAGGTGGCCATATTCCAGAACTAATTTCAAAAATCATTTAAGAATCCCATTTCCATCCAACATTCCCAATCCCATCATAATCGGTTAAGAAGTGATCAAGTTCCGCCCCAGTGGCACTATATTGGTTTTCCCTGGGAATAAGGAATTGGGAAAAATATTTTCATAGTATTTTTGTCTAAATTGTATTTTTCTGAAATACTGAGGAAATAAGTTTGGTGTAAATATTTTCGAAATAAAGTTAAATGGGAAAATATTTTTCTTTATAAAAATTTTGTGGAACAAAAGTTTCCCAATACACTATGTTTTGAAATTGTTTGCACCAAACTTATTTTCTCAGTAGGCCACACAATTTAGACAAAAATACTATGAAAATATTTTTCCCAATTCCCTATTACCCAGGGAAAACCAGAATAGTGTCACAGATGGCCATATTCCAGAAATTCTTCCAAAAATAATTTAAGTATCCCATTTCCATCGAACATACCCAATCCCAATATAATCGGCTAAGAAATGCCTGAATTCCCTCCCAGACTTAACTCGATCGAATAAATTAAATTTAAATACATTCGGACGGACAATCGGATTTAACGGACTCCCCAATTATTCCGTTAAATCGAGGTTTTTCTCTATAATATGTTACGTTAAAATGTCACGTAATCAACGCAACAATTTAACGCAACATTTAACATAACATAGTATTTAACGCAGCGTGTAATATGAACCCTAAATGTTTTACCAAACATAAATAAATCTGTCTAAATAAAACAAAATGAAAAAAAAAAATTTCACGTTAAGTATATAAAGAAATTTTTTCTTAATTTCATTTCATTGCGTTTTCAGACTTCGTACTGTTCACATAGTGTTTTTGAATTTCGTTTTGTGTTTCATTGATTAGTTGTGCTATATGAAAAGTTTTTTTTTAAAACCGCATTACCTGCCCCCCTATTCCTGAATACGATACGAAAACGAAAATGCAAATATCATATTTGAATTGAATCAGATTCGTACGATTCTTATTTAAAATTGAATAGGAATCTTATACTTTCGTTTTCGTATCGTATTCAGGAATAGGGCTGCTGGACTTGCTTTAAACCCTATACAAATTTACCTGTTTTGTTATTGACCTTGCTTTAATTTGGATATTCTATTTCCCCGTTTGTTGTTTTTGTTGTTGTACTCTCACATTGCAGTTTTAAATTGTTTTGTGTTAGCCGCGGAATTAACCCCGCGTTACGTGTTGGTTTGCTTTATTTTTTTTACAAATTAGATGTTTTTATTCCTGTTTTGGTTTTCCGTTTATATTCAACTTTTAGTTTCTAGTTTTTTTTGCCTAATTTACAGTTAGTTTAAAAACATATGGTACAAATATGAATAATTATTGTAATAATACAAAATTATTTAATAACTATAAAGAGTGAATTTTAATTATTGTTTGTTTATTATTTCGTATCATTTTCTAATGTTTTGTTAATTAATTTAATACAATTTTGGATACTTTTATCTGTAAAAGTTAAGGAAGGATGTATTCCTTGAAAATTATTATGAATTTTCCGGCCAAAATTTATAAATATAATTACAAAAAGAAAGAGTCAATTAATATAAATGAATTCAAATCAATCATTCAAGGAATGGTTGAAAACCCGAAAAGAGAGAAAAAATTTAGTAGAACCTCGTTTAAGCAAATTTGTGAAGCATTAAAAATAGTTCACAACCGTAAGTATTTGCAAAATTGGGCAATGGCTAAAAAAATACCACCTCTAATATCACTAGTACTACTACTAACCGTGGATATATCTTTGCAACAAAAAATTATTGAAAATACAAACGTAGATAATATATATTCTCTGGTTTCGCTTCCGCCTGTAAATAACAGTAAGCACAAAATGGAATGGAGACACAAAATAACAATCGATTTAGGAGAAATGGCCACTACGAATGATTTATCGTTACTCAGTAATGAAGATGTCCGTCTTATAAAAAGATCGCTCACCTCAGCAGGAGATGGTTGTGTGATTTTATTTGGAGCGGTTCATCGAGCTTCGATTTTCCAAAAAAATATAATTTGCTACGGACGGTAGCAAATTATATTTTAATTTGAAACACTGAGTTTTGTTATAAAAAATTTTAATTTGAATTAATTTATTTGTATTTTCAGATGGTGATGATATTGATGTTCATATTGGTGACAAAACGTTTTATCAGTATCGTGGCAAAGAGCGTGAAGAGGCTACGCAAAGGTTGCTCCACAAATCTGCACATAATTTTATACTCGAAGTGCTAAAAAAATCTAGCCAGGAGTTAGCGAAAAAAGGAAACACGCAATCTATTTCATCAGCAGAGGTATTCCGTAAAATAAAATCCGAATATCTGAATCGGAATGATTTCATTACAGATTGTGATGTAGCGGACATTTTTTATAAAAGAGCCATGCAATCTGAAGAAGATCCATCTACATATATACTCGGTCGCAGAACCGTTCAATGTCGTTATGTTGGGGAAACAACAAATGAAACTATTGAAGAAGCATGCTCCTTTAATTGTACACATGGATGCAACTGAAGGTGTAGTTAAAAAACTAATTTGCCACAAGGAGCACAACTACAAAAGAATTTTATACTATGCGTGTGTAGTGAAAATAAATAGCATCATTGTTCCTGTGGCAGAAATTACATCAAGTCAAGATGATGCTTACACCATTTCAAAATTCCTAATGGACTTCCAGAAGGTGTGTTATGATTCGTCATAATTGCAAAAACTTGTTTGCATTGTTATTGACTGGTCAATTTTGTTGGTTCTCCATGCACTTAATAGTATGACCACAGACAATCAAATTAGATTTTTCATTTGAACTAAAAAATGAAAACAAAATATATTTCTGATAATTCCAATGTCATCGTTGTAAGCTGTTATTTTTCGTTAAACTGCGTATACGTATACGCAAAAAAACAAAATATTTTTGATTGTATGCAGCTATTTACAGAAAATAAAATCGCAATTTCAATTTTTACGTTTACATAGGATGAAATATCTCTTTTAGGTTGTCTCTGGTATGACTGTTCAATACTATTTGGAGTACACTTTTAGAGCGCTTCATTCGAATGGAGATATTAATCGATCAATAACACCTGTATTCATTTGTTGCTCACATTTTATAAATACTATTGTACTCCAAATTGGAAAAATGTGTTTAAATATAAAAAAAGCAAAAGATTTAATATTCGATAGGAAAATTTTTAAATAGCAAGTACATCCAACTAAATGGATGATATTTTCGAGCTATTTTGCACAATTTTTTCTAGTCCATATCTATCAAAAAATGTAACTCGCGCATTTGATTCATTTAAAAGATACACGGTTTTAGTATACAACTGTGAGACACCAATTACCGAAAATCCTAAAGTGGATAATCCATCCGAATTAGACGAGCTTGTTTATGAAATAAATGGTGACAGCTCGAGATATTCTCAAAGCCCATTTTATAAAAAGTACCAGGATATATATAATAGAATAAATTCAGAGATTCTTGCAAATGGACACGTACCACATACGCCCAACAAAACGATTTTTTCCAAACTTTGTTTCATTATGATAGAAAAATAAAAAACCACCTTGTTGGAATAAATGGAATTCGAACGTAGAAAATTGGTTTAACATGGTAAAAAGTCAATACTTGGAAAACAAATCTGTAAAAGTTGCAAGATTTGTTGAGCTGTTAAAGGAGAAAACCAGTTTACTAATGAACTCTATTGAATTTGCAGAAATTTTACACACCCCCAAAAATAGGTCAAAATCAAGTAATAATAAAATTTTTAATCAAACGGATATGAGCCAAGAGGAAATGTGGAACAATAATAGTAGACCTATCCAATCACCTAAACATATCGGCAAGCGAGTGATTCAAAGATATTCCTCCAAAACATTATTTCCGGGACTTTTGGAAAATCAATTTTTTTTTTAAATAATGAATTTCGTAGCGCGATCAAACCACTTTATTTGTTTCAAAATGGGTTTATTTTCAACAATGACGCAAAAAATATTGAAGTTATTAATACGTGCGCCTTTGATGCTCTAAGTCAAATAATTTATTGTTTATCTAGAGACTCCAATATAATAAAAAGTTCATTCAAATTATCGTCTGCAAATTATATGAAATTTATACTTCAAGTAGAACATCAAGACATTAACCGTTCGATCTATATAGAACGTTCTAAGCTTTTATTACAATGCTTCCAAAATCGGGCAAATATAATCGGAAATAACACATACATATTTAAATTGTGATTGCAATGTCAGTAATTTAATCGAACATTTCTTTTCAAGATCGTGCGGTTTTAAATTGTATGTTATTACAATTTAGAGAAAGATAAAATTGATTTCGTTAAAGATTTTTTTTTATCTACCGCTTGATATTGCGTCATTCATCGAAAATGATTTCAAACAAATACATAATAAAATTTGTTTGCCAAAATCGAAATGTGGAGTTTGTGGAAAAATTTTAAAAAAATTAACGAAAAAAAATTATAAAAAGACAAAAAAATATATAAATATAAAAAAAAACAAGGGAGCGAAGTCCGAAAATGGGTAATGCAAAATGGATCAGGCGTCGAAGAAGAGCATACTCGAATAATGCGTAATTTGCGTTCAAAGATATTCTGCAAGTGGCTTGTTATTGGCCCAGATTGATAAAATACTCAAAATTTACAGTGGGAAATTGATATTAACAAGGTTACATTTTCTCCGCTTGGAAAAACCTTATACTGGAAAATATTCTCTATAGATAGGCCAATCCAACCTATATAGTGGCATCTTGCGCTAAACTCTGGAAGTGGCTTGTTATCGGCCCAGATGATGAAATACTCATGACTCATGATGGAAAACTGCTATTAACAAGGTTACATTTTTTTCGCTAGGAAACACCTTATACCGGAAAATGTTATCTATAAATAGGCTAATCCGACCTATATAGTGGCATATTGCCGTAATTTCTAGAAGTGGCTTGTTATTCTCCCAGATTGATATAATACATATATTTACGGCGAGAAATTGCAAAAACAATCTAGATATTTTTTCTGTTAAAGTTTTTATTTTCATTTATTTGTAAACTAATTCACATACTCGTTTAATTTGTTATTTTACTTATCTGTTTGAAAAATTATTGTATTTCATTAATATTTTGTAATTTTAAATAAATTTTATTTTAAAAATTATAATTTTTAAATGTACGTGATTTGGAGAATAATTTAATAGTGTAATAAATCACATTCAATTTATTCTAATAAGAATTTAATATTATTTTATTTAAAACACATATATAATTTGGATTTTTTGGTATTTTTTGTTAAAAACTTCACATCGGTTTAATTTTGTTTGGTTTATTTCCTTTTTCCATTGTGATGTAAAAGCATTTTGTGTATGTGTAAATTTTCAACATATACATATATAAAATTAGATAACAATATGCACAAATATAAAATTTCTCTAAAAGACATTTCACAATAAAAACAGTTGTTTATAAACGAAAAGCCGTCACTTAAGAAATATTATTTTTAAATGGCTGGAATGTCAAAAAAAAGAAAATCAATTGATTTCGTTAAAATTCTTATTTTTTTATTAAGTTTTTATTCCTGACTGGTTGAGGCTTAACACAAATAGAAATGAAAATAAAAAAAATTAAGGCCATTTTGGAGATGTAGATTTTTGTAGTATGAAGAAACGATAGATCGACAAGTTTAATTTTGGTCGACATAACACAGAATTTGCTATAAGAAAAGAGGTCAATTTTGTATTGTGCAATTTATATGAGGATGATTCCTGCTAAACACTTTCTGTAGCTTTGTATATATCATACCTATTTATTTGGAATTTGGGCACATGTGCAAGTAAACAGAATCATAAGTTTCGTACTTTAAAGGTTAAAATTATTCAAAATTCTGATGGCCTAATTATATCTGTTGTGATATATTCAACGTAAGATTTAATTTTACATCCAGCAATTTGTATAAATAAGTAATGAGCTGTCTACAACCATTTCGTTACGTAAATATTATTACTTAAATGACATACGCATAATTGAATACTACGAATCTACAGTAATGGATAAAGTACATACGCTAGTGCATTTACTGTTCATTACAGATAAACTCCTAAACCGGAGTATAATTATTTCTGGGAAAAACTCGTTAGTGATAAAACCTAAAATTGGGTTTATGATACATTGAACAGTAATGTATATTTTACTATAAATAATTTCTTTGTCTTTCTTATTTGTAAATTTACCCAAAATGTACACTAAATATTCTAACCATAAAAAAAATTAAATAAGAAAATTAAAAATTTTTATACACGCAGCATTTAGGCGTTTAAATTTTATAGCAAAATCGTTTCGATTATATTATAATTGGAAAGCAAGCTGAATAATTTTGTTTTAAAAAAATTACAACAACAATGAAAGAAAATGTTTTTGTGTAAATGTTAATGTCATTCATTACCATTATAAAATAAGATCAGGTGTTTGAGTTAATAAAGATTACGTAAAAAGTAAAAATTAATGGGACCGACGTATTTTATAACACCCCCATTTAATCTGAGAGTTTTGTTTGATCTAATTTATTCTGCTAACTACATATATAATAAACAAAAAACACTTTGTAAATCTTGCTAATCTCTCCTTTTATTTAAAAATAATTTTCTTTTTCATTTATTTTGATCCGTTTTTTTGTTTCCAGGATTGACAAAATCCTTTTTGACGCAATTATTTATCATTGATGCGTGATATAATTTTCAATAAAAAAATAATAATATTTCATTGCTTTGCATGCGCTTGTATGTACGTACGAAGGGTGGAATGGAGGTAGGCACCTTAAATTGAAAATTATACTATATAAGTATATCTATTGATACTAAATCTATATTATACAGCATGTTATATTGTTGTTGCTGTTGTTGTCACTCAAAACGAACAATATACAATATAATAAGGGTGAAAGTGGTATGTGTCCCCTGGAACGCTCAGTCACCCACTTTTATTAAAATATGTGTTTCTGTAAAATAATCGAAATATTAATAATAACGATGGTAGTGTAGAGTACCATAATAATGATAATAAAATGTAATAATCTGAAAATGAAATAAAACCACATAGTGTGGAGGTAATTAGACTGTGTGTTGTGTATTATTTCTGGCTGTCAAATATTAGGTTTAGATTGGTGCTTGTGCTTTATTATTAATTTTCATGTTGTTGATCAAATGGATTTGTATTGTGCAAAATTTAGAGTGGTTTGCTGTTATTCGAATTTATATTTTATTGTTCCAGTTTTATTGCTGGAATTTGCGACACTTTTTAAATGGCATTTAACACAAATAAATAGTTTTGTATTATTCGCGTATTATTATTGCCAAGGATAAGGTAACGTGTCTAAATATTAGTACAGATGCATAGGAAATTCAAACCAACTCAGTCCGAGTGCAATTTTCCAAGAATTTTTTGAGGATCGGTAGATTTAAAAAATTTGGATTTACTAAATATGTTTTATTCGGTCATATACATATGGTGAATTATTCAACCTAAATGTATGTTGAATTGATTCAATATTAATATTTATTAACCGTTATGCCTATTTTCCGCATACCGCTTGTCGAAGCGAGATATAGGTGATTTAATTTACCGCGGATAGGACTTACACCACTATTTCAAATTAAATGATGAGTCTTTCTTATGAGGCTTTGACTTTTTGTAAAGATTTAATTTATTTATTTCTAATTGTTCCGTTTATACACAAAATTATACAGTTGGTTGCACTAACGAATTTCTATGTTATAAAATTAACTTGTTCAGTCAGCACTTACTCTATAATAATTTACAAAAAATTATAGCTATTTTGTGTTTTTTTTTGCTCCTACGGGAATAATAAGATCTGTTATTTCCTACCAATACAATACGTTGACGGTTAAGATGTTTAAGGTGTTCGTTGGTTTTGATGTATTTCAATTTATGTATGCTTATGATGTTTAAACGTACTCCACCCTTTATAGAATGACGAAGTGATCAAGTTAACGGCGGTCAATTTTTCATCGAGATTTTCTTAAGACACCTTATGCTGTAAATGGTAACTATGATAATTATAGATACTGCATTACATAAGATATAATGAATTGATATACTTAATTTTGAGTGATTTGAGTTGGCAGCAATATCCCCTTTGTATAAAGTTTGTTGATTGCAACTTCTAAAAGATGCACAGAGATGATTATTGCTTGTATAAGACAGAATTATTGTACTAATAGACGTGTAAAATCCTGCTCGAATAATTCCTTGATGCTTAATAAGGCACGGAGATGGTAGTTTTAAAGTTCCAGACCCAGATGATTTGGATCGTTGTCGTCTTTGTTCCGCAAATGACAAACATGGCAACAACTTCGTCCATGAAATAAATCGAAGAATTTGGCTTTTGTAAGTTTAGCCGTTATTTACAGTAGTTTTTGTCCTTTGTGTTTGGCATAATGAGAGGTTCGATGAACGTTCTAGTATGCTTAGTTCGCACTCATATACATTTGTCTTGATTTGCACATCAATGTTCATGTTCTTCAATGTTGTATCATTTGTTGAACTCTGGTCCTCTCCACTCGAGCTTGCTGAATATTTGTGTCGTTTTTAGTTTGTCTATCTTCGTAGCTAACACGTTTGCTGTCTTTTTAAGTTGTGCAGTCCAATTTAAAAGGCTGCTATTTGTGAATTCATGCTTGAAATTGCCTTTGTGTATTCGTTTGTTTGTACACGTTATTCCTTTATTAAGTTTGTACCTATTAAACATTCTATTACTTTGTATTTAAGACTTGTATTTCTTTGCCCATTATTCTTGTAAGACGCCAAATCGTGTTATAACATGCCAACAAAACTGACAAGTGCATGCCTTCTTCTTGAACCTGATAAGTTTCGAATAGTTTTCAACGATTAATATTTTGCATTCGTCGGGCTTGTCGAAACAAACTATTGATTGAAAGCAATATTAATTTTAACTCACGGTTTTATCTTTAATTACCAAAATCAAATCGAAATCTCATAGATTTTATAACGTTTTTGCATTCTTTTAACTCAGAGAAATAATGATTTAAGAATATATTTGAGCTATCAGTTGATTTAAAATCGAATCGATTTAAAACTGTTATACACGGAATGAAAATGAAAGAAAGAAAAATTGGACCCAAAATAAACCGAACTAATTAATTTTATTTTTTATTCTATGCCATCTGTACTGGAGTAGAAGCACTCCCAACTCTTTCGCGGTTTTTGCTTTTCACGTCCTACTTTACGCATTGCTTGCCAAATCGAGGACGTACGGCTATAGGTCCGATTTTATTACCATCTGCACATTGCATAGCTCCATGCAAGCCTATACTGACATGCAAAATGGGTCGGCCATGAGTTTTGCACAGACAGGAACCCGAACACCGAATTTAATTTTAAATTTGACCTTTTCGTTTAGTATTTGATTTATTTGTTTTTAACGGCCCATATTGCATTTGATTTGCCTGGTTAAGACAGATGCATATGAAAAATATTAAATCGCAAATTTTTCAGAGTTAAATATAATTAACAATTATAACCAATGTAATAAATAACAAATACAATAATCAATAATATACATATAAGACTTTAAATAATAATAATAATTCTAATAAAACAATAATAAATAAATATAAAAAATATGAAATATTTTAATTTTTGATTCATAACGTTTTGAAACAATTCCGTACACCTATAAGTGAAAATCAAAAAAAAAAAACCATTTGAAATTACAAAAAACATTATAGCGCCTCTTTCATATCTCTAATAAGTTGTTTTTCCTCTCAGTGACGGGATAATTCGCTTACATGGAGACCACTATTTCCAATTAAACGATGAGACTTTGACTTTTTGTAAAGATCTAATTTATTTATTCCTAATTGTTGCGTTTTTTTATAAAATTACACAATTGGTTCATCAACAAATTTCTATACTATAAAATTAGCTCGGTCAACACTTATAATAATTTACACAAAATTGTAGCTATTTTGTGTTTTGGTGCTAAGGAAATAAGATCTGTTATATCCCACCAATTAATCACGTTGACAATTATGATGTTTAACATGTTCGTTTTGATGTATTCCAATTTATTCATATTTATGGTGTTTAAACAAAAATGTTTCATCTCAAAAGCCACATAGAAAATCGGTCATAACATTATACTCGTATGATGAAATATACTAAGTCATTTCTAAAGTAAAGATGACCTTTGGAAGCCACAGCCTAGGTACTATTTTGTACTAAAATTTAAAGAAAGATTGCTCTAGATAGAGCTTTATCCTATACAAATATACATATGTATTCTACATATTGGTACTAGCCGATTCAAATTCCAATGGAATTCGAGTACCTTAAACGATATTCTTGTGAAAAATGGGGTTTCTAAGAAATAGTGTATCAAAGAAAATCCATGTATCAACATTTTTGCCTATCTTCATAGTTACCAGTATAATATTTTAATTTTAGTAGACCAATATGTGTACTCTACTGTGCCAACCCGATTCAAATTCTACCGAAGCTTATACATTCAAAATTATATTCTTCACGAACGCCATTTTTTAGAAATTTTTATTCTATGAAATCCCAAATTTTAAAATTTTCACCGATTAGCCAAATTGTCACTGTGATACCTAAAACGACCAGCTTTAATTGTTAAGACTTTTTTTTGTGTCATAACAATCATTTCCCTACATACGATCATTCTTAGTATTTTACTTCTATGGCGAAACTTGTGTTGTGACTGATAGCAATGCCACCTGTGTACGGACACGTGGCATTGATTGTACTAAAATATTTTTTTCACCATGTAGACGTTTTTTTTTCTTAATTCTCGTATTTCTCCCATCATCGATTAAAAGAGAGAGCGAGACCAATGTGCATCGGATGTGTGTGAAACAATGCGCTCTAGAAGAATATTTTTTCTTATATGTTTCTCGTTTGCATCAATTCGCATTGAAAAACAGAAGGAAGAAGATTCTTCTAACTAGAACGTTTTGGCGTTCGTTGTGCGGTGGGAGAATTTTTTTTTTTTGGTTAAGTAGTCAGGTTTTGGATTTTGAATGATAGTCTAGTTTTTTGGTTCGTAAAAAAAAGAAAACACCATCGAGTCTAAAAGAAAAATGTAAACTTCGACTAGGTGGTACGATAATTTTGTCGGTGAAACTTGTTTTTTGTAATTTTTTTGATGAAAGCCTAAATATTTTGTGAAATTTATTTAAATATTCGAATTGTAGCTTATATACTATTATTAATTTTTTGATGTATAAAATAAAATCCAAATGCAGCGAAATTTTATTTTTGATTTTTCATTATCGTAATGGGTGTTTATTTTATACATCGTGTGTCCCTCTTTAAATTGTGAGCGAATTTTTATAGTACTATTGAGTTCAAGTCCGGAGAGTTCAATATCATTGAAAATATAGTTAAAAAGTGTAAAACATAAATATTTGGATTCGTGTAGTGGTTACAACATTTTCGATGAAGGGATTGGTGAAAAGAACTCATACGTCGCAAGTTAATTAAAAAACGTAAGAGTATACGTAATACTCAACGGGTGTAGCAACATTTTACCGGTACCGTATATCCATCGTTACCGCACATTTATAGTTACAAGCCACATTTACGGGTGTCCAACAACGTGGCAAACTCACTTTGGGTACCTCATTTTTCAACGTGTATCGTCATTTGTCTTACATATACGGGTACCACATTTTCGACGGTACCTCAATTAGTATCTACGGGTCATTCGTATCTTATAGTTTTCCGATTTTGGCGAGACGCACAATATTTCTGCGGTTTTTTTCGAAGACGCCCAACGAGTATTACCAAGGCGGAAGCCAACCCAAGGCCGACCTCTCGGAGGTCCAAGGCGAACCAACGCCCAACGAAAGCATAGCAAAGCCCATCGAAGGCATAGCAAAGCCCAACGAATTCTTATCAAAGCCCAACGTAGGCTGTTCAATCTGGCGCTTGAGTACGTAGTGAGAAAAAGTAACATCGAAACTTCGCGCTGTATATTTAATAAATCCGGCCAAATTCTTGGATATGCAGATGATATCGTGCTTCTTGGCCGAAGACCTAGCGATATCAAAGACAGTTTCATACCGCTCGATCGCTGCGCACGAAGAATTGGTTTGGAGGTGAACAGCAGTAAAACCAAATATCTAACAACACCCAGGAACATGTCTATGGCAAATCTCGGAATTGGCGACCACAATTTTGATGGTGTCGAAAACTTTAAATACCTCGGGTCAGTTATAACATCACTGAATGAAATGCAGGCAGAAATAAAAGCCCGAATCGCTGCCGGACAACGAGTTTTCTACGCCCAATCAAGATTATTGCGATCGAAACATCTATCGCAGTCGTGCAAGCTCGCACTTTATAAAGCACTAATAAGACCTGTGCTGACTTTCGGAAGCGAGAGCTGGACCATGACCTCTAACGATTGTAGATTGTTATCTACATTCGAAAGGAAGGTCATCCGTTCAATTTTTGGTCCAATTAAAGTTGCGAACAACGAATATCGGATTCGTATGAATCACGAAATAAAGCAACTCCTCGGAGGCAGCGATATCATCGGATTCAATAAATCCAATCGAGTGAGATGGCTCGGCCACGTTACAAGGTCCCCACAACAACGGATGATAAATAAAGTGTTTCACCAACAACCAGCCGGAGTACGTCGTAGAGGAAGACCCCGACTACGCTGGCGTGACGACATTGAACAAGATCTGCAAGCATTAGGATGTCGAAAGTGGAGGACGAGAGCAATGGATCGGGATGAATGGAAGGCCATTGTGCGGGCGGCGAAATCCCTTCATGGGATGTGAAAGCCAGAGATAGAGAGAGAAACGAAGGCGTAGCAAAACCCAACGAAGGCGAACCAAAGCCCAACGAAGGCGAGAAGACGCTCAACGGTCTGGGTGCGGCGCATCTCTGAGGCATGACGGCACCAAGGCGGCAACAGTAAATTTTGGTAAAAGAAAGTAGTATTAAGGTACGAGTGTTTTTTTATTTCTATTTTATTTTTTTTTATCTTTTTATATATTTTGGAATATTTTTAAATTAAAATTTTTTTTTTGTTGTAATCGAGCGCCGCATAGCGAGTGTACGTCGCGCGCTCCGTGTTCACGTTGGTCTCGTTCCCTTCTTATCTGGGTGGGAAGTTATTTTTCTTTCCTTTATAGCATAAAAAAATATGAATTGCTAATTTTTCCGGGTTTGGTGAGATGAGGCGGGACTTCTCATTCTGTAGGCGTGTGGTTTGCGGTCCCTTGGTGCCCCCATCCGAGTTAGGAACCGGCGCTTGCGTCGTTTGAATTCGAATGGATGCGCGCACCAAGGCACCTCACTCAGTTATAATTATGGTGTTGTTCGTTCCTCAAGTTCCGGCCGATGAATTTCGGTGGAACATGCGGGTTTTATTTATTCCCCAGCTGCTGAGCCGTTCCGTAACATAATAAAAACGCAATTCATTCATCATTCTTCGAGAAGAGATTAGCAGAATTTCTACCCTAAAGGTTTAGGTTGTATTAAAATTAATGAAATTTTCTGATATACATACATAATGAAAATCACGTAAGAGATTATGTGGTGAACTATATTTTTAAAGCTGTAACTGTTATCTTAATCTAAACAAGCATTAGCAATCCATATTTAGTTTATAAGTGCCACAACAATGTCATCTCGAAGTAACATTATGTCGAATATACGCCAAATCAATTTCTCCTCGTATGTTTGAATCGTTGCCAATTTCTCGTTATCAGAAAAATTGCTATAATAAAACACCAAATTTAACATAATAAAAAACTGGAATCAAAAACAATAAAATTCAAAATTTACAAAAAACATTTCGAATTGGATGAGACAGTGATATTCACGCATCGATAAGAAATGACGCACAACATTGTCGCGTGTGCAATTTTTGATTTCATTGAAACTTTTTAACCAACGAAAGTTCGTTTTATGAGTGTACGCGAATTTTATTATTTTGCGCGCCTAAACGATATAAAGCCATAAGAAAAACACTTAACCAATACTCATCTCCCTTTTAGACAATTTTAAAACATTTTATGTAAGCTCGTAAAACTGTTTTCTGTCAATATACAAAACGAGATTCACTCGATTTGATAAGATTTGATAAGATGAAGAAATTTAATTGAATTGAATCGATTTATTCATTTTATCTTTATGTAGAAAGAGTTAACCGTTGGTTGTCGTGATAAAATTTGGTTTAATAAATTAGAAAAATATCCAATTATGTATTGTGAAAAATCATAAACGTTTCAAAATCCAGAGTTTCGTTTTAGAAATTTATTAATTAAATTTGTTACAGGCTGGCTACTGCCAACCTGCAGATTTCACTTAAACACATGCAGAGGCCTCCACGGTGATATTTTGCCGGCTAAGTTCTCAGCGAGAATTGCTAGGGTCGTGGGGTTTGAGGCTTACATGGTTCCTGGCTTACACCGTGATTAAATACAGAAAGTTGGGGAAACGCAAATAATAATAAAACCGAGTTCCGCCGAAATTCGTCGGCCGGAACCTGAGGAACGACACGAATAATCAAAATAATAAATACATAAAAAAAATGATAACGGAAGAGGTGCCTTGGTGCGCGCATCCATCCGAATTCAAACGGGATCAAGCCCTGGTTATGGAATTGGATGCGGGCACCAAGGGACCGCAAACACTAAACCGACACAGAGGGAGTCTCCGCTCCCATCATACCCAACCGAAAAAATTTAATAATTCATTTTATGATTTAAATTTACAACCAAAAAAAAATAAAATCCCACTTCCCACGAAGAAACAAAAGAAGAAAGAGAAAAGAGAGACAGAACGAGAGGGGGCAAACGAGATAGAGGGAGAGCAATGTGTACCGAGCGTGCACCCGCTGTGCGGCGCTCGATTACAAAATATAAAAATGGAAGTTAATAAAATATTGTATATAATTGAAGTTAATAAAAGAAATAATAAAATTTAAAAATTAAAAAAAAATCAAAAAAAAAAAAATCGTACCTTAATTATATCGCAAATTAAAAAAATGTTGCGGCCTTGAGCGGCCGTCATGCCACAGGTGCCCCCACCCGGACCGTTGCGGCTTTGGTGCCGTTAACCCCACTGGTGTTGGTGCGACCTTGGGCGGTCGTCCGTTGCGGGGCCTTTCCCCGATACCAATTAAAATTAAACAAATGGCCGGCTGGCCACACGTTTCGTTGCGGGGCCTTTCCCCGATACCAAATATTAACGAGGTGCCGATTGGCAACCCGTTACTTGGGCGTGGTGCCGCCGAAAATCGTCGGCCTCGACTGGCCACCAAAATAAGTTGGGCGTTGTCTCGCCGAAAAAAAAAAAAAATATATAGCCTCACCTGGCCGCCACCCGTACACCGTAGGTATTGTTGGCCTCCCGCAAAACTGATCGATATTGAATGATATTACGCCCCGTAAAGACGGCACACTTTCAAATACGGTACCCGTTGAATGCGGCGAGCCTCAATTGGCCGCCTGTATTCGTTGCTATGAAGATGCCGTTAATTTTCTGAATGAACGAACCAAACGACAAATTTAGCAGTTCCACTTCGCATTCTATTTCTTCAACAAACTCTTTTCCGTATTAATCAATAACGGAACACCATATATGTATATATTTAACTTTTTCCGTTGTCCTTTTGTTGTCGAATCACCTATTCCGTAAATGTATTTTCCAAATGAACAATAAAATTCACAAAATCCAACTTTTAATATGTTTTATTACTTGTGTTTTTTTTTTTTGCAATTTTCTTATTTATTATAAACAAAATAATCACTACAACTATTTATTTAACTTGTTCCACAACAAAAAAAATCTATAACATCATGAAATTTAAGAACTTTTATTTCACAGCTTATTTGCATAGCAAAAAAAAATCTAAACTCGACTTATCACAAACCAAAAAACTAATGACAAAAAAAATTCTCACGCCGCACAAACGACTCGCAAAACATTCCAGAAGAATTGTCTTTCTTCTCTGTTTCTAGTTTACATCAATTCGCATTGGTGTAAACGAGAGGCATATAAGAAAAACATTCTTATGGAATGTTTTGCTTGACACACACTCGATACGCATTGCTCTCTCTTTTCCAACATCTTTCTCACCCTCGCGCCACCTTACAAAAGGTACGTACAAAACAACATCCACAAAAGTGGGGACAACAACCAACATTGAGAAAACATAGCAAGTGGAGGCACAAACCCGAGAAAATAACATACAAACAGCGCTTGTTACGATCATATAATCGTAACAAATTTCTAATTACACAACCGTTGTTTGTATGCAAATTATGGTCCAGTTGCTTCGGATTTGGACTTACTAAATGAGCAATGAATAATAATTTAAAAATTTCTCACGATACTAATAAACAACATCCCCCTTTAGTTTCATGAGACGTGTCATTCGCGGATCATATTTCAATTAAGTACAAGTTGTAGTTGAGATATTGTTTTTTATTTAAATTCGGTGGCAGTCAACAAACAGAACCTCACTCCCATATAAATACTTATATTAAACGTATCACAAACGAAAATAATGACAACCAAAATCTTTTCATAATGATCGGATTATATTTTTGTAACCCATAACCGTTGCTTAGTATGGGTTCACTGTGCAACATACGACATGAACTTGTCTAAAGGCCGGAAAATGATTTTCCAAATACATTGTTGCATGATATTGGTTTAAGAAAAAAAATTAGTGCGGTTAACATACCATATAGGCCCTTTACAATACCCCATTGTACTCTTGTAAATCGTTACATGATTAGGCATACATATTAAGAAAATAATGTCACTCGATATACGAGTGTATGACACAATAATTTTATGACATAATGACGAATTATAAAATGTAAGTACATGTTATATATACATAATAATCAACCGCAATGGATATGTACACACGAAACGTGTACATTTAATATTCAATATAAAGTTTTCAAAAATTCACCAAACCATAGCCACACTCAAAACCAAAAAATAAACAACAAAAAATATTTTGAAGATGTCAATCAAACTCTACAAAAAATAAATAGAAATTTTCTATAATTTGACACCCGTTAATAACTACTGATCAGCCATTGTGCTACCATTGTATATTGATATGTGCACACAACCGAATTGAATTCATCAATGCGTGAAACCATGATACAACACATATGAGTGGTGGTGATTGCTTATTACCTTTTTGGATGATTTGTTTAATTTTTTTTGTACGAAATTTGTTTTTGCACAATTAATTTGACAATCCGCTTTGAAATATTAAAAAAAAAATATTTTATGCCGCGTGCCACTTTGCAGAAATGTGGATTTTAATACCGGTAATAAGTGTATCAATTTTTTGTGTAATCCGAGTAGAATTTATAATGAATACGGATATGATATTCAAAATTAGTCAAATGAAATGAATAACGATCCAATGGTTGGTTTAGATATACAGTTAATTATTTGCAAATTTATTGGGGGAGGAAGACACAATTAATTCAATTGTTTATTGTTAAAAAGGGCCCCAAAAAGCATCGATAAGTGATTTTTACAAAATCAAGTTATGACCATGTCAATCGCAATTGACATATGCACATACAACATTCATATCTTTATATATACGAATATCTTTTATTATGTCTAATCATAGGCATTTCCTTAACAGTAAAATCAGTTGTCGTTTAACTGTACTAAAAATGAGTTAACGGCAAGGCGGGGGTTCGTAGGTTACCATTCCCAGTATCTGATGGTGCAAACGGTAACTTTAACATATTGAACTCAGGATTATTTCAGATGCACATTATTCAAAATAATTTAGAATGGCAGCTTGATCTTGTATTTTCCACGGATGTTGGTAACAGTGCTCTTACAGAAGCTAATCTAGTCTTGGTTTGCAAGAGGTTTGCAATAAATCCAATAATGCCAGGTGAGAGGATTTCATTAAAACTACGGTAAGTAAATCGGATAAGAATTTCATAAATGTGTATTTTTAGAAAACATAAGTTGTATCACAAACAAAATACCAATCAGACCTGCAAACCAATAGTAACTTTATGTGTAAATCAAATTCTCGATGTCGTTACAAATGGAAAAATATTTCGAGCGGCTGTTAGTAGAAATGCTTAGCTAAAACTCAAACCCTATGTGCTCAATATACATCTCGCTCAATATATTTATTCAACGCGCGCGACAAAATAATTTTTTTTTATTTGTGTGTACAGTATAAAAGAAACAAATGGAAAAATACAAATTCAACGTGTTTTTTATTTTCGTTTGAAAATATCCTTTCTCTTATTGTATATTTTAAATTTAATAAAACAGAATGTTTTGAAAACTAAAACGCACGTATTATGTATATACTATACATATACTAGATGTATATACATATGTACTATTTAAAATAAAATGTGTGCACGATCGATAATTTCTTGTCGTTTAGGTATATAAAATTTAAAAAACATGTGATCATGAAAAGAAAGAGGATCTATTTTCGATGTATGTATGTATGTATATATGTACGTATATACGTTGTATGTACGTATATATATACGTATATACATTGATTATGGTTTGGTGTGCTGCATGAAATATAGTTTATAAAAAAGAAACAAATATTTGGAGGAAAGGATACGAAACATCAGAAATTTATGAACGAAAGGGAAAATATTATAATTAAATTGTTTTTTACTGATCGCAGTAAACATTTAGATATACATATTACATATTTGTGTTTTGTTACATTATGTATATTTTATATGCCTATCTATACTGATTGGTCGAAATTAAATACATACATTCATTACTTAATTTTTCCTAAGTGTACTATAAGGATGATTGATATATGTTCTAAATTCAATAATATTAAAATTCCTAACAATTTTATAAATGATTTTAATTTTGAGAAAAATAATAAAATCAGCTTAGAGCGGAAAGATGCCTTAGGGAGGATGTACTATGTATTTGGATTTGCATCTAAAAAATTGGTCAAGCATATATAGTACATTTTTGTTAACACTTTCCCCTTATTCCATATTATCTGAAGCATAGTATAGTATTTGAATTGTTTCAAATAAAAGCTAGTTATTGATTTTAACCAAATTTGCAAAAACATTAATATTTCGAACTCGGTTGTGATATATAGAATTATGAGTATACACAATATCCTTGGAATTCCATTTTCAAACTTCTAACCCCAAGTAAAAACCATCCTAAGGTTTAAAAATGAAAATAAATAAATTTCGTTTTTTGTTGTTTTCAACCGAGTTATAAGCTTACATTATAAGTACACTGCAATTTTTCAGATACCAACCACTTATCATGAAAACTACCCCAAATTTCTCTAGAATAAATGGCCACTTTTTTGACAATTTCAAAAATAGACATTTCAATATCGGATATTGGGTATCGCTTTATAATCCTCATCAGAAGTGCAATTCGATTTTTAAGTTGTAACTTGGAACTTTAAATCATGGAAACAAATTTATTTAGCCACCCACTTTATTTATTAGGTATATAACTTAATTTCTACAGATTTTTTTCACGGTATTCTGTGGTTTTTGTAGGATCGGACGCAAGGTTTCAGAACAACGAACGACAAGTTTACGTGAGTTACATAACCTCTCAGAATAGCAGAGTTTACGATTACAACTGATAAACAGCACATTCGGCACTGCATTCTATACGAATTCCAACAAGGAAAAAATGCTTCTAAGACACGGGAATCAATTTGTAGTGTTCTTGGTGCCGACCTTGTGTCTTATGAAACGTGTAATTATTGGTATAAACGTTTTAGAATTAGTGATTTCGATCTTAGTGACAGCCTCGAAAGTTTGAAGATGTGCGAGCTAACCTGGAATCTACAACAGCAACAGGCATAACTCAGAAAAAACGAATACCTAAATAACATACTGCCTAATAATTGGTTTCATCTAAGATTTCAATTCCTAAAAATCATAAATAACTATCAAATGTTTAAATTCTCCTAAACTTCTGAAAATTTAAATAAATTTTAAGAAATATGTACTACGGACTTGGGGCAAAATATTTTCTGAACAGTTATTTTTCAGTAATTATCTTCTCCTGTACTAAATATTAATTTATTACATTAATATGCCCAGCACCAAGTGAATTTTCTGAAACTGGTGGTTATGTAAATGTATTTAATTAATGTGTAGTAATCTATCACCATACCATACATGACATACTTTAGTCATATATAGTCTACTGAGATGGTCACAGATTTTAGTGAGGCCTCATTAAACCTTTTATGAAACATGTCTTTGTTTTTGGTAAGACTTCAGTAGGCTGAACTTGCTCGACATGTTTAAAGAGTTCGTAGTATAAATATTTTTTGTATAAGGCCTCCTGCCTGATGACATAAATCAAAGATAAGATCACGAACACCGCACGGAAGTCCAGAAAATACTCGAACTCAATTCAAATAAAATTAATTAATTTAAAACGAGTTCATAATTTTGAATTACAATACAACAAAGAAAAATATTTTGAATATCAGTGAAACTAGCTTTATTGGATTGATAATTTTATGCCATTAATGCTTGAATATGATTGTGGCCATGTGGCTGGTGCGTAGATGGCGCAATCTGCATGTCCAATTTTCACACACTTTTCGCAGCAAGCGTAGACAAGTGACTTAACATATCCCCAAAGAAAATAATCTAATGGAGTTAGATCACACGATCTCGGTGGCCAATTAACAGGACTATTATGTTGAATTAGTCTTTCATCAAATGTTTCTTTGAGTAAATTAATTGTATTCCGCGTTGTGTGCCTTATGGAACCGTCCTGTTGGAACCACATATCAGCAAGATTAATGGCAGCCAATTGGGGTACAAAAAAGTTAGAAATCATGTCTCTATACCGTTCACTGTAAGATTCCACCCATCATCGTTTTTGAAGACATATAGACCAGAGAGTCCGCCGGCCCATAAAGCGCACCAAACAGTGATTTTCTATGGATATAATGGTGTTTCAAAGGCAAAGGCTTCTAGATTATCTTCACTCCAAATCCAATTCTGTTTATTAACGTACCCATTCAACAAAAATTGAGCTTCATCGTTGAACAAAATTTTGTTTGGAAAATCAACATCAATAGAATTAGTGCTTCAGCCGATTGGCCGATTTGGCAAGCAGTGCTATGGCGTAAGTTTATTCATTATAAAATGGCAAATCAAACTAATGACAAAGCAAATGTTAGCTGTAAACTCGGTTGTCAAACAAAACAATGTTGCAAACTTAACGATGTGAAACTATAAAACACACCCTTTACTGATTGAATAAGGAATTCATGAGACAAACACTTTTAATATTTCGATCAATGATTTGCATAATTTTCCTTCTAAGCAAAATGTACAAAAGTAATTCTTCACGATACAAGCTCCATTTAAACCTATATACTGATATAGAAAATGAGTCAGCGTCTACACTCAGAAAAAATATGATAAACACATGATTGCCTTTACCATATTATAATAATAGAAATCATTATAAAATTATTGTGATATTCCCTATCATACAATAATAAGAAATACTATTTGTTTAATTATGTCAATCAGTGAAAACGGAGCTTATTATTATTATGATACATGTAATCATATTCATCTCCCATGATTAGTGTAATCAGAATGCATGATTAAATTTTGATTCGTTTAATAATTTTTAAGGTATTTATAAAAATTCGCTATCTCAATGGGTGATTAATTCGTATGTGAACACTAAATATTTAAAGTTGCCTTAAAATGCCTCAACCAGTCACGCACGACTTAGGTTAGGAGCTTAAGTTACACGCCGGTTGCACCACTTCGGTTAATCACCAAAATTGTATAGGCTTCTTGTCACAAATAAACAACAGGGGCGGTATGTTGTATCATCATCACTTCGAATCGAATTCGAAAAAATTCGCGTCAAAAAAGTGAAAGTTGTATCATTTTTGCTTTTCGAAAATAATACAACATACCGCCACTCGACTTTTTTCGACTTTCGATTCGAAGTGATGGTACAACATACCGCCCCGGACCTGTAAAATTTTTGGTGGTCGTACCGCTCCCCTAAGTGGTCCAAACGGAGCACAACTTAAGCTCTTAAGTTTGGACTGCCTGAGGTTTTTAATTTGTAAAAAAGCAATAAGCCATGTGGTGTGATTACCATATATATATATATATATATATATATATATATATATATATATATATATATATATATATATATATATATATATATATATATATATATATATATATATATATATATATATATATATATATATATATATATATATATATATATATATATATATATATATATATATATATATATATATATATATATATATATATATATATATATATATATATATATATATATATATATATATATATATATATATATATATATATATATATATATATATATATATATATATATATATATATATATATATATATATATATATATATATATATATATATATATATATATATATATATATATATATATATATATATATATATATATATATATATATATATATATATATATATATATATATATATATATATATATATATATATATATATATATATAAAGGGTTATCCATATATATATATATATATATATATATATATATATATATATATATATATATATATATATATATATATATATATATATATATATATATATATATATATATATATATATATATATATATATATATATATATATATATATATATATATATATAGAAAAATATATATATATATATATATATATATATATATATATATATATATATATATATATATATATATATATATATATATATATATATATATATATATATATATATATATATATATATATCTATATATATATATATATATATATATATATATATATATATATATATATATATATATATATAAAGGGTTATCCAATTCGAAGTTGATAAAGTAAACTTAAAAAAAACACACAAAATATTCGGAATGTATTGTAATTTTTATTTCATTTTACAGATTGATCCTTGCCATTTTTAGTTAAACAAGATATCATTCAAATGTCCTCCACGGGACTTCTTACAGGCCATGATTCTTTTGAGGTAATTTTCAATGACTTTTCGGCACATTTCGGGCGGTATCTCGGCCATTACCTTACGAATATTAGTTTTCAATTCGTCAAGAGTTTGAGGATTGTTTGCGTAGACACGATCTTTCGCGTAGCCCCACAAAAAGAAATCCAAAGGCGTTAAATCACAGGATCTTGGAGGCCAATTGACATCAGCCAATCGCGAAATCAAACGTCCAGGAAATTTCTCTTGCAAAAGATCTCGATTTGCTCGTGTTACGTGACTGGTTGCTCCATCCTGCTGAAACCACATATCGTCAAGATCATAATCTTCGATTTTCGTAAAAAAATAATCGGTTAACATGCGGCCATAGCGCTCAGAATTGACGGTAACGGTGCGTCCATGGTTGTTCTAAAAAAAAATACGGCCCAATCACACCACCAGACCACAATGCGCACCAAACAGTGACTTTTTCCGGGTGTAATGGCTTCTCTACAATCAATTGTGGATTTTCTGAGCCCCAAATTCTACAGTTTTGCTTATTAACGTATCCACCAAGCGAAAAATGAGCTTCATCACTGAAGAAAATTTTGTTCGAAAAATCAGCATCGACGGCCTGTTTTTCTGTTAATAATTTTAACGCGTTGGTCGATTGTTATATGCTCCATATTCTTAAATGGCAGAATGTCAACTAAATAAATGACAGCGTACTTGACGTTTATCTTTGACAGATGTCGGTATACAGATTTCTACTTTATCAACCTCGAATTGGATAACCCGGTATATATATATATATATATATATATATATATATATATATATATATATATATATATATATATATATATATATATATATATATATATATATATATATATATATATATATATATATATATATATATATATATATATATATATATATATCACTGATATTCAAAATATTTTTCTTTGTTCTATTGTAATTCAAAATTATGAACTCGTTTTAAATTAATTAATTTTATTTGAATTGAGTTCGAGTATTTTCTGGACTTCCGTGCGGTGTTCGTGGTCTTATCTTTGATTTATGTCATCAGGCAGGAGGGCTTATACAAAAAATATTTATACTACGAACTCTTTAAATATGTCGAGCAAGTTCAGCCTACTGAAGTCTTACCAAAAACAAAGACATGTTTCATAAAAGGTTTAATGAGGCCTCACTAAAATCTGTGACCATCTCAGTAGACTATATATGACTAAAGTATGTCATGTATGGTATGGTGATAGATTACTACACATTAATTAAATACATTTACATAACCACCAGTTTCAGAAAATTCACTTGGTGCTGGGCATATTAATGTAATAAATTAATATTTAGTACAGGAGAAGATAATTACTGAAAAATAACTGTTCAGAAAATATTTTGCCCCAAGTCCGTAGTACATATTTCTTAAAATTTATTTAAATTTTCAGAAGTTTAGGAGAATTTAAACATTTGATAGTTATTTATGATTTTTAGGAATTGAAATCTTAGATGAAACCAATTATTAGGCAGTATGTTATTTAGGTATTCGTTTTTTCTGAGTTATGCCTGTTGCTGTTGTAGATTCCAGGTTAGCTCGCACATCTTCAAACTTTCGAGGCTGTCACTAAGATCGAAATCACTAATTCTAAAACGTTTATACCAATAATTACACGTTTCATAAGACACAAGGTCGGCACCAAGAACACTACAAATTGATTCCCGTGTCTTAGAAGCATTTTTTCCTTGTTGGAATTCGTATAGAATGCAGTGCCGAATGTGCTGTTTATCAGTTGTAATCGTAAACTCTGCTATTCTGAGAGGTTATGTAACTCACGTAAACTTGTCGTTCGTTGTTCTGAAACCTTGCGTCCGATCCTACAAAAACCACAGAATACCGTGAAAAAAATCTGTAGAAATTAAGTTATATACCTAATAAATAAAGTGGGTGGCTAAATAAATTTGTTTCCATGATTTAAAGTTCCAAGTTACAACTTAAAAATCGAATTGCACTTCTGATGAGGATTATAAAGCGATACCCAATATCCGATATTGAAATGTCTATTTTTGAAATTGTCAAAAAAGTGGCCATTTATTCTAGAGAAATTTGGGGTAGTTTTCATGATAAGTGGTTGGTATCTGAAAAATTGCAGTGTACTTATAATGTAAGCTTGTAACTCGGTTGAAAACAACAAAAAACGAAATTTATTTATTTTCATTTTTAAACCTTAGGATGGTTTTTACTTGGGGTTAGAAGTTTAAAAATGGAATTCCAAGGATATTGTGTATACTCATAATTCTATATATCACAACCGAGTTCGAAATATTAATGTTTTTGCAAATTTGGTTAAAATCAATAACTAGCTTTTATTTGAAACAATTCAAATACTATACTATGCTTCAGATAATATGGAATAAGGGGAAAGTGTTAACAAAAATGTACTATATATGCTTGACCAATTTTTTAGATGCAAATCCAAATACATAGTACATCCTCCCTAAGGCATCTTTCCGCTCTAAGCTGATTTTATTATTTTTCTCAAAATTAAAATCATTTATAAAATTGTTAGGAATTTTAATATTATTGAATTTAGAACATATATCAATCATCCTTATAGTACACTTAGGAAAAATTAAGTAATGAATGTATGTATGTATTTAATTTCGACCAATCAGTATAGATAGGCATATAAAATATACATAATGTAACTAAACACAAATATGTAATATGTATATCTAAATGTTTACTGCGATCAGTAAAAAACAATTTAATTATAATATTTTCCCTTTCGCTCATAAATTTCTGATGTTTCGTATCCTTTCCTCCAAATATTTGTTTCTTTTTTATAAACTATATTTCATGCAGCACACCAAACCATAATCAATGTAACTATATACGTATATATATACGTACATACAACGTATCTACGTCCATATATACATACATACATACATCGAAAATAAATCCTCTTTCTTTTCATGATCACATGTTTTTTAAATTTTATATACCTAAACGACAAGAAATTATCGATCGTGCACACATTTTATTTTAAATAGTACATATGTATATACATCTAGTATATGTATAGTATATACATAATACGTGCGTTTTAGTTTTCAAAACATTCTGTTTTATTAAATTTAAAACATACAATAAGAGAAAGGATATTTTCAAACGAAAATAAAAAACACGTTGAATTTGTATTTTTCCATTTGTTTCTTTTATACTGTACACACAAATAAAAAAAAATTATTTTGTCGCGCGCGTTGAATAAATATATTGAGCGAGATGTATATTGAGCACATAGGGTTTGAGTTTTAGCTAAGCATTTCTACTAACAGCCGCTCGAAATATTTTTCCATTTGTAACGACATCGAGAATTTGATTTACACATAAAGTTACTATTGGTTTGCAGGTCTGATTGGTATTTTGTTTGTGGTTGTATGATTTTAATTTCTTTTAGTTATTTGGCAAGCGGTGACAGTATGGTGTCGGTCGGGCGATATGGTTAAGTTTCATAGGTGCATCTACGACATCTTACATCATTCGAGAAACAACGGCTGTAATCTGGGATAAATTGAAACAGCTCGTTTGTCCAAACCTATCGTGAGTCATGGAAACAAATAGCATCCGAATTTAATACAAAATTGCATTTCCCCAATTGCTTAGGTGCCATTGACATGTCGTTGTTCAAATGAGTAGTAATGTATTATCTGTATCACAACATAATTTATTATTACGTATATACATTTCAGGCATTCCCAAACTCTAATAGCTCGTGTTATAACTATAAAAATTCACACAGCATAGTACTAATGGCAGTGTCCGATGCGGACTATAAATTTATCTTTGTAGATATTGGTTCGTTAGGGAGGAACAATGACAGTGGGATATTTATTCGAAGTTCATTCGGGAAACGTATTACCGATAATTGTCCATCGCTTCTTATCCCAAATGATGCAGTACTTCCTAACAGCTCAATAAGTTTGCCGTTTTGTTTTGCTGGTGATGAGGCTTTCCCGCTGCTAACCAACATAATGCGTCCCTACCCAGGAAGACGAACCATGGTTTTAAGCCACGAAAAAAACATTTTTAACTACAGATTATCTAGAGCCAGGAGAGTAATTGAAAACGCTTTTGGCACTTTAAGCACTAAATGGAGAATCTATCGTAAACCAATTATCGCAAGCAAGTTTACTATTGTGAATATCACCAAAGCCACTGTTTGCTTGCATAATATTGGTTACAAATTCAGTCGAATGATTCATTCCAATATTTTAGTAGTAATTATGTGGACCATTGCATTGGGAATGGCGATTTGGTATTAGCGGAATGGAGAGCGATTACCAGTACAAACACAAATGGATTATGAAATTTTGGACGAACGGGGTCCAATAATCCCGCTGGAAACGCACTTTCAATTCGAAAGAAATTTGCTCTGTATTTCACATCTCACAGTGTATTACCGTGGCAAAATGAACCGTTACATAAATGTTAAAATAAAATAAGTTTGCTAAAATTAAAAATAATTAAGTATATTTTGAATAAAAATTTAAATTCGATAAGTACATTTGGTTTAATTTTCTCTTCGTTATAAAATTAAATTAATATAGTATGTACATTTAATTCCACTTTAAGCTGATGTATTTTGTGTCTCGGCCTCTCGGCCCTTAAATGTTTGACGATATTTAAAAACACAATATGAGCTTCATGCTGTTTTCGTCTGACAAACCGTGGCGTCTACATGTTTTGCCAATGAAAAGTAAAATTTATATTGCATTCGCATGGTGGTGTCTTTTTTTGATTGATAGCGTCCTGAGGTCCTTCCATTGTGTTTATTAGGTCATGGAGCTCTACAGGTACTTCGCGGTTATACGAGTGTTTTCCTTTTTTCGCAACGGCTGATGATGATGACGGTGCTGGCGTTGAAGCAGTGAAATCATGATGGTCAAAATCCGGGTGATCGGAATCGCGAGGTTAAGTATCTTGCTCGTTAAGAGTCACTGCGGTTTCATCGAACAAATCTTGAAATACTGAACTCGAACTGGTATCAGTTATTTCAATTTCAAAGTTGGAAGCCGTTGGCCTTTGAACGAAAAAAATAAAAAATTATTGAATATAATACATATATACATATTTACAAAATTATTACGCGTCATCAATCAAAAATGTTCGGAAGAAATCCATCTCCGTTATCAAAAACTGGTGTTTTTGCTTAACATTTTCGGGAATCCCCCACTTCGAGATACTTTTTGTTTAAGGGCGACACCGTACCGGATCTTTACATTACGCCATTTCGCTTGGCATTCTTTACCTAGAAAAAGTGCACGAGATAATTTCATTACAAATAATAAAATAAAGATAATTTCATTACGAATTTTGGCCGACACCCACTTCGCCGACACCATGTATGTGAAGATAGCTCAAATTCGATCCCCGAAAAATGCGATGGCAACACTAATTATTGCTTTTATGACATTTTTTACTCACAGCCCAAAAAAAAAACGACATTTTTACTCTACGACCCGAAAATATTTGCTATCATGATAGTTAAAAAATGTCATGACATAAAATTTCGGGGCTGAGAGTAAATATAATACTTGTGTCGACTAAAAGCAAAAGGGACTTTTTCCACTTTCGGCAATTTCTAGATATTCAACAAAAACCGTTTATTCTCCCGATTTACATATATTTAACCTATAGTGTATGGTATGTAAATATATTTACTATATACCATACAATAGGTTAAATATATGTAAATTGGGAGAATAAACGGTTTTTGTTGAATATCTAATCTGTCCGATCGGCGATGTCGTTGTCGGCGATGTTGTTGCGTCGGCGATGTGGTTTTCGACAATGTGGGTGTCGGCGAAGTGAGTGTCGGCGATGTTGTTGCGTCGGCAATGTGGTTTTCGGCGAAGTGGGTGTCGATGAAGTGTGTGTTGGCGATGTTGTTGTGTCGGCGAAGTGGCTTATCGGCGATCTTGTCGGTCATCTGTCCGGTCGGCGATGTGACCCATACCCCTTATAAATATGTAATTATTTATGTGCAACACAAACGAAATACATTTTTTGTTCATATTACAAAATTTGCGCGTGTAAAACAAAAAAACAAAACCTACAAATCTACAATCTAAGTACGGTCCCTTTTCTATTTGTATCTATTTTTCTCTTTTTCACCATCTTCGTTCAGTTAAAAAGTTGGAGATAAACCAACTTGATGAAAAAAATTTACAATAAAAAAAAACCTAATTTTTAAACCAATGAAATTGGTTTAAAAAAATTTCAAAACCAAACACATCATATTCTATAAGCCGACTTATAATCGGCTATACACGCAGATAATATCACTTTTTAGCTCCTATTTGATAGTATTTCGTCGGCCCAGTACTTAAATGTTACAAACGCATTTTGGACGTTTTTGAGTTAGTAGTGCCATCTTACTTAAAAAAACGAGATCTTTCGATTGGTAGTTTCAAAATGTTCATATCTCAATCATATTGAAAGATACCAGTGTGCCAAGTGTTACATATGCTTAATTGGTAACATAAAAAAAGTACTTATCTGTTACATAAACTAATCATATGGGAATAACATAATTTACTATCAATTTTAGTTAAAATTAGAATAATACTTAAGTGTTACATACAAACAATCAATATTAAATACAAGTTTAAACGCAAAAGGAAAATTAAGTTTTGAATGATGCAAACATACAACACCATATGAGATCAAGCCATACATGCATAAAGTAAATTCAGGGCTTGAATGATACAAACATACAATCTATATGCGACAAAGGTAATATCTCAAAAAAACAAAACGGGACTTGTATGATACACACGTACAATATATATGCAACTAATTCATAAACCCAAAATTTAAATTCAGGACTTGAATGATTCAAACATACAACATATATGAGACCACGACCAATGGGCATTTTGTAAACTCAGGGCTTGAATGATACAAACATACGATCTGTCTGCGGATAAAACGAAATTATAAATTTAGAATCAGGATTTGTATGATATAAAAATACATCGAATGGAACAGTTACACAGTTTTTTTTAAATTTTTAATACTTAAGTGAAAATTTATATGCAGTTCTGCAGTAACACGTGATTTTTGTATATACAATTTTTAAATTAATATGTATTTGTTAATATGTATTTGCATAATGGAGTACATGCAACACTACCAACAACTACAGTAAAACTGAAGCTAAAATTGAAGCGTCTACTAAATGATTACACCCCCCCCCCCCCCCGTCTCTCCCCATTTTACATGGGGGTGTAAGTAGTTAACAGACGCTTCAATTTAAAAACTTAATATGGGGATGTAATCATTTAATAGACGCTTTAACCCCACCGAATTGTGGTCCGTCAAATCCTGTGGTCCTGTAATTACTTGAATTTCGACTTATAGACTGTGTTTGAACTGTCGGAAGAAGTTTTACGAGCATTTGAAGGCATTTTGTCTGATAATGACGTTGATGATGAGCATAAAGGTTTAATTTTATCTCTATTTTTCTCTATATTTCCGAAAAATTTGTCCTAAAACTGACTTTTTACCGTAGTAAATTATTTACCTTAAGTTTGGCTTTCTACAGCCTTCAAATAAGAATGTTTATTTTCTCTGACATTATTGATTCATTAAATTTCAAAAATTACGTTCTTACCATAAATAATAATTCTGTTTTCAAGTAATAGGTGAAAAATAAGGGAAAGGTTCGGAGCCGAACTCTATAAGCATTTTTGTTGCCTATAAAGAACTTCTATGCCGTGTGATTTGCGTATTTCAAATATTACGACCACCCAATCAGTCACCGACCTAACCCCATCTACAACCAGCCCAACCGATCCCAATCCACCTTATCTCAGCTGACCCCAATCAACCACAAACCACCACATCTAAACATTATTACCATCCCCCACCCACTATCCAATTAAAACCCCAAAACCCATCTCACCCACATCACCCTATACTGCACCACCCATATTATCACCCTTTAACACCTCCATACCTACGTCCACGCACACACACAGACTACCCACACAAACCCTCATCTATCAAATCCCAAATTCTCACACCAAACCCAAAACGCATCATCCCACCCCCTCCACCTCCCATACCACCTCTCCTACCACCCCCATAACCACACCACCCACACAAACCCACATCTAAACGAAATATATTTTTATTCCACATTCACATGCTCGATGAAACCAAAATAGAATAGAAAATAAAAAAAAAATCTATCAATTTTAAGGAGTTAACAAAACCCTACATATCTCCGAACACCCTAAACATAGAAATGTCCAAATCAATAGGGATCATTCCCATGAATTGCTTGAACTTTTAGTGAAATTAAGTTGATATCTCCATCCGCTCTCAAGTTATCGTGCACACAGACGGACAGACGGCAAACAGAAACCATATTGCATTTTTTTAAACAAAAATGCTTAAAAACGAAAATACTGATACATACCATACAAATAAAAAATATGAAAAACGGTTTTGTGTTACATACGCAATTTTCAAAATTTTAAATTTCGGTTTAAAATTAAACTGTGGGCTTGATTAAAGATTCCTTTAAATTTTAGATGAGACAGTTAGCATATTTTAAGAAAATGTATTTTATTTTGTCAAATAGTGTATAGTCTTACGTTCGTAGCCGATTAAACTTTAGATTCGATTATCTCAATTTCAAGTTTTGTCGTTTGTAACACTTAAATACTCGGGCGACGATTTGTGTAAACTTCTAACTTCTATTTGGTAGTATTTGTATACCACCAATATAAATCGAATATGACAATTTGTTCTAGATTTCTCGTTTATGTTTATCCAAACAACAAAAAACAAAATAGATTTAAGGATCAAATATGTGAAGCCACGCCTCATTCATGCATAAAAAGACTAAAACAGTAATGAAAAATAGAAATTAAAAAAAAAATCGTGATCGAAATGCACTTTTTAATTTTATACATAATAAAAAACAAGACACACCCACTAGTTTTTGTTTTCTATTTTTTCCTTTAACCCTTTCCGGGCCGCAATGCCAACCATACTTTTCTTGAATTTTTTTTTTATTTTTTCCATTCTAATAAACATAATGAACAAAGCACATTTCAAAAACCATATTTCTTATTGAGCGGTGAGACAGTAGAGGATGAAGTACTGCATTTGAAACATGATTTAGCTGAAGTATACCATAAGCTAGTTAGGCATTTTTTTAAATTTGTGGTATATGAAATATACCACAAGGCCGCAAAGGGTTAAACATTTTTTTTACGTACATGTATTTTTGAAACATATGTACAACTTCAAGTAAATAGAGAATACAATTTCATGTTCGTATACGCACAATACAATCAAACAAGTGAAAAATTACATGTGTGTCGCAACAATACGGCTTATAGAATATGATTGTGTTTAGTTTTGAAGGAATGAACAAACGAACGCAACAGTGAATCCGCCTTAAATGTAGGTTTTTTGATTGAATGAAACGTGTTGTAAATTAAACGAAACTATTTGCAAATTAAGTGAAACGTTTAACAATTAGAACGATTTTTTTTAACTAAATTAAATGCAACAATTTGCCGAACTTGAACTACTCCGTTATTATACAGAACTATACAGAAAAACGATATTACAAGAAAACCATGCAACTTTTATTTTGGATTTTTTTTAGTTATACATAAGCTGTTTTGTTTTCGCAAAGCCGATTAGCTTTAATGTTAGATGCCAATTTTGCTTTCAGCAATATTTGTTTTGAATTTCCAGTAATGGAAAGTAATTGTTCATCATAGTGGGCTTTTTTGTCAGTAGTAATTGTAATCTGAATCGGTTTTATGAAAATCTTTTTTTTTTTTTAGTGTTATGTAAAAGCCAACTCTACTTTAATTACTACTGATAAATTCGCCAACTATGATGAACAAATATTTTCGTTACTGGAAATTCATAAACAAATATTGCTGAAAACAAAATTGGCCTCTAACATTAAAGCTAATCGGCTTTGCGAAAGCAAAACAGCTACAGATTCCTATTATATCTAAATTATTTAATTTTAAGAAAATAAAACTTTTAATTTTGAATTGGACAAATTTGAAAATAGCAATCGCGAATTACACGATTGTTTCCAAATAAACGCAGCTATTATTAATTTGATCACGTATTCATTGACATACGTATTCATTATGCATAGTAAAATTCAAGAATTTCATTTTGTCATTTGTTTCATGTTCATCAGTCATAATTAAAAGTTATTAAAATAAGTTCATATAAATCCAATGGTTCATCAGGTAATGTATGTTAGGTTTCAGTGGTTGACACTTAAGCCAATTGTGGCCCATTGTGATACCACGCATTCACGCCACATCAATAACCCATTCACCTACTCACACAACTACAGTATACCACCTGCACATAGCAAACTCCATGTCTACATTGACATTGACGGTGGGTCGTCGCTGAATTCTGCACTCCATCCTCCATTCTCTGGTCTTAGTTCTGAGTTCTAAGTGTGATTGTGATGATGAAAATTCGATTTGCATCTAACCTCTGATGGGATTCGAACCCAGTACCTCCCTTTTCAAGTGCCGAAGCTTTAACCACTGCACCACTTGTCCCGGTCAGGTAATGTAACATTATACATCTACATAACATAAATCATCTACTATAATATGTAAAAAAAAAAAAATTAAGTGTGCTTTAGACCACACTACTGAAGTAAAACTTCTAATATATATTTAATATTTATAATATAATATAGAAAAATTATAATATTGAAAAGAAAAAATTGGTCACCTTGTGCGTTCTCGAGTGTCACCTAGCCGTGTATGTCTGATGCCACAAGAGGTAACCTTGTAACTTGGTAACTTTTTCAAGGCCAACTAGTCGTAATAGATAATGTTTATGTATGTGTAACAAAATGGACAAAAAAATCATTTTTGAAATCTCTTCGCATAGTAAAAATGGCCTTGAAATATTTTTTATTTCATTTATGTTTGTGTAGTGTGGTTTCATCGAAAATTTGTTTAAGTCGCATTAAAACCTGTATCATAAGCAAACGGGGAAAGAAACGAAGAAAGAATCGGTTTTTGTGATACCTCGTGTGGAATATTAAAATCTCCATCCGTTCAACAAGTGATCTTGATATTTCCAATGAGTTCAATTGTTATTTTACGAGCATTGCTGAAAAGTTAAGAGTAAAATTTGCCTCGATTAACTCGTCCGATAATAACATTTTGCCTTCCGATTACTGTTCTTCATCGTTTTTTATGACTCCTGTGTCCATAAGTGAAATAACAGATATCATTGACTCTCTCGAACCGAAACAGTCAATTGATAATGATGGTCTTAGTAATTGTATTTTGAAAGCAATTTCTAAATATGTCAGTCCTGTTCTTACCCACATTTTCAATCTATCATTCGAACATGGAATAGTCCCGGATCGGCTGAAAATCGCAACTATTATTCCATTGTTTAAAAAAGGCAAGAGTAATGATAAAGGCAATTTTAGACCAGTCGCGCTGCAACCACAGATATTAAAAATTCTTGAAAAGGCAGTGAAAACCAGAGTAACCTTATTTCTAGATAAGTTTAATATTTTAAGTATTCATCAACATGGTTTTCGGCAAGGCATGAGTACTGAAACGGCTTTGTTGGAATTTTTGGACACTATTTATAACGGTTTGAATATTGGTAAATCTTGTGCTGGTTTGTTTGTTGACGCTACTAAAGCATTTGATATGGTTGACCATAAAATTCTTTTGTCTATCCTCTTTGACATTGGGTTTAGGGGCGTTTCAAATAGATGGTTTGAATCCTATCTCGATAACAGATCAGTGAGAGTTAAAATTAACGATACTCTAAGTGAGTCGAGAATGGTGAAGGTTGGTGTTCCGCAAGGCTCAGTGTTGGGCCCTCTGCTTTTTTTGATTTACACTAATTGTGTTTTTAAACTGAAATTACATGGTCACATTACCGGGTTTGCAGATGACCTAGCTTTAGCTTACATTGGCAAATCCACTAATGAGGTCATTTCTATGATCAATTCTGATCTTAAAATTTTAAATCTATGGTCTGACAAACATTGTTTTTAAGTTGTAAACTAATTTTAAGTGATAAAACAAAATATATGTTGTTCAAATTGTCTGGTGAAACAACAGTGGCTAGTGTTGACCAGGTTACTTACCATAATATTTCTAAATGTACATCTGCCGGCTGCCACTCTGAATGTTTCAACATTGAATTAGTCAACAATTTCAAGTATTTAGGGATCCATTTGGACAGCCAATTGGAAACCGCATGTCTCTTCTTTGAAATTTTACCTGTCGTCGGCTATTAGAATATTTTTTCTGTTGCGCAAGTTTTGCCCGGTTTCTGTGCTAAAAGTTACCTACCATGCATTAGTTATGGCTAAATTGGAATATGGTTTATCATGTTGGGGTGGTTGCTATGCAACCACTCTATATCCTCTATGTGTACAGCAAAAAATTATTCTGAGAATATTATTGAAAAAACAAAGAACTGAATCATCTTGGCCTCTGTTCACAGCTAACAATATCTTGCCGTTACAACATTTGTATGTTTATAAGGTTCTACGTATGTTCTTCAGGCGTAGTGGGCAGCTAATTATTAGAAGTCATATGAGGTACAATATTCGCAGTAACCACAATTTTCTTTATAATATACCCAGATTTTTTAACGACCACTTTCGCCGCTACTTCCTTGTTACTGCCCCAACTTTCTTTAACTCATTACCTATTTCTATTAGAAGACTTATTCATTCCAGATCATTTTTATCCAGAGTTAAACAATGGCTTTTCGAAACAAGCGATATCGCATTCCTATTTCGGATTGTTGCTTAAATACAATTAAATTTATATAAACACATGTATACGTGTTTTTCACGATTTTATTTTTCTTCTTGTTAATATTATTATTGTTTTCTTGTTTGTTTAGTTGACTGATTATTATTACTATTTATAGATTAAAAGTGTATTACAATAATTATCATCCTCTTTTTTATCATTATTATCATTGTTATTATTATTATTATTATTATTATTTTTATTATTATTATTATTGCTATTATTTTTATATAAATATATATATATATATGTTTTTCCTTTAAGTTAAATTTTTTTAAATTAAATTTATATTGGGTGTGGTGGATTTGCTTCTGTCGGTTTCGGCATAGAATTCTCCATGAAATAAAACTAAAAAAAAAAAAAAAAAAAAAATATAG
Organism: Nephrotoma flavescens; assembly: GCA_932526605.1. Lineage (NCBI taxonomy): Eukaryota > Metazoa > Arthropoda > Insecta > Diptera > Tipulidae > Nephrotoma > Nephrotoma flavescens. Next base: position 136,219,172 of record OW052221.1, on the reverse strand, counting down.
ATTAATTAATTTTGGTATAATATAGAAAAAAAGAAGGGAAAGGTTCGGAGCCGAAATCTATAAGGATTTTTGTTGCCTATAAAATAAAAGAAAATGGCTTTTCCACAAAAATAAACACAAAACACCACACCTAAGCATTATTACCACCCCCACCCACTATCCAATTCAAACCCCCAAAACCGATCACACCCGCACCACCCTATACCGCACCACCCATATTATCACACTTTAACACCTTCATACTCACTTCCACACACACACCACCCACATAAAACCCTCATCCACCAAATTCCCACACCAAACCCAAAATGCCTCATCCCACCCCCTCTACCTGCCATATCACCACTCCTACCACTCCCATAACCACACCTCCAAGCAGAAAAGTGATTAATATCCATCCACCTTAAAGTATAATAGTTATTCTTCAAATGATCCCGGAGCTATTACCAACGAGTGTACTAAATTGTTTAGTTCGGTTTTGGCTTTCTTGAACACCGATTCGGCGGATCACGGCGTTAATTACTTGAATAACAAGACGTTTATGAATATCCAGACGGGATATACTTTTATTCCACATTCACATGCTCTATGAAACCAAAATAGAATAGAAAAAAAAAAATTATCAATTTTAAGGAGGGGGGTTAAAAAACCAAATCAACAGGGATCATTCCCATGAATTTCTTGCAGTTTTAGTGAAGAAATTAAGTTGATATCTCCATCCGTTCTCAAGTTATCGTGCATACAGACGGACAGACGACAAACCGAAACCATATAGCATTTTTTTAAACAAAAATGCTTAAAAATACGTATTTAAAATATATAAAACAGCCGAATATTTTTATGGTCACCTTGTGCGTTCTGGAGTGAGTGAGTGACATACATGTTATAATATAGAAAAAAAAAATTTTGGTCACCCTGTGCGTTCTCGAGTGAGTCAGTCAGTGACATAGAAGTCTATATTATGACTTTCCAATTTTCCAGTTTTTCAATTTTCCAATTTTCAAATTTTCCATTTTACCAACTTTCCAAATTTCCTATTTTCATATTTTTTTATAGTCCTATTTTTCAATACTCCAATTTTTCAATTTTCCAATTTTCCAAATTTTCATATTTTCCAATTTTCCATTTACCTTTTTTCCAATTTTCTAATTCTCCAATTTTTTTAACCAATTATTAAAATAAAATGGTATCAACTAATGTTCCACCTAGGGATTTATGCATTGTCATGGCACATCCTGATACTAAAGGAAAATGATTTCGTTTTCCTTTATTGTTGTTGTTGTGTATTGTTATTGTTTCGTTCGCCTCGTTCGATTACATTTTTCGTAACGCATTTGCTAGTTTAGTCCTAAGCGTGCCTAAAGAAGTTTTACTTCAAAAATTAGTTCAATAATAAACCACTTTTAGAAACCTCAACCAAGAAACAACCGACGAACCGTAAGTTACCAAAAGATATCTCTTAAAAAAAATCTTTCAATAAAACTGTCTACCATTCGACAGTCCAAATCGCGGCAAATATCGTCGAACAAAATATTAACTCTGGTAAAACAGTGCTTCATCGTTACAGACAAAATGAGTGCGAATTATATTTATAAAAGAAAGAAGGAAATCGACCGGCAAAACTAACCGCAGTAGTATTAATCAAAATTGAACGGATAGTTGAAACTAATCCTGGTTTTATGTTGGCTATTAACCAACAAAAGCTTGCCGTACAAAACTTACCACTGAGCCTTTCAAGCATTCAAAACGGCCTTAGTAAACTTCGGATTAGTAGTCTGGAAATGGGGTGTATGAGTTCGCCAAGAACAATAGCCTTGCGGAAAGAATATGCCATTCAGTTTTCAAGTAATTAAGCATAATTTGTCTTTTTTTATTTAAATATAATTTAATAAGTATTGGAAAATTTCAGCATGGGCTGAACAAAACCATGAAAAATGGATATCCATCGGTTTTAACCGACATTTGCGCCGAAGGCATGCAAGCAGGTCTAAAAAACACACCGGTTACAGCCATAAATTTCTCCAAAACTATAGTTAAAATGATTTTATTTTGTTTCGCAAAATGGGTGATGGTGATCTTGTAATGGAATGGGGTACATGTTCAATTATTATGTAATTTTAATAAAATTGATTTATTTTAATTTTGAGATAAAATCCTGTGGGTTTTAATTATTTTGCAAATTGTTTCATTTAATTTAGTAAAAGTTTCATTCTAATTGAAAAATGTTTCACTTAATTTGCAAATTGTAGTTCCGTTTAATTTGCAAAAGGTTTTATTTAATCTGAAACACCTATATTTGGGCATTGTTATAACAATTTTAAGGATCTGTCTCAAGAACTATAAAATAATTACATCAATTAAATGCAAACCGAGATTGGAGTAGATATTCGATCGGTTAGCAAACAAGCAATTTGCTAGCCGAAATCCTGGGCTACTCAGTCAATTTTACAAAAGAAATTTGAATTTTAAATTATATTTAAAAAAAATATATTATTTTTTGCGATTGCACAGTAAATTTTGCGGCTTCAAAAAATATACGGCAATTGTTTGTGCTGCTTTACTGTGCAATTGAAAAACTGAACAAAAATTTTATAAAAAATAGTAGTTTAAATACAATTTTTATTAGTAAAATTGATTGAGTAGCCAGGATTTCGGCTGGCAAATTGCTTGCTTGCTAACCGATCGAGTATCTACCCCATTATCTTAAATCCTATAAGCGCTTCTGGCAGTTCATTAATTATAAGCAGAAAAGTGATTAATATCCATCCACCTTAAAGTATAATAGTTATTCTTCAAATGACCCCGGAGCTATTACCAACGAGTGTACTAAATTGTTTAGTTCGGTTTTGGCTTTCTTGAACACCGATTCGGCGGATCACGGCGTTAATTACTTGAATAACAAGACGTTTATGAATATCAGCGTTCAATCTTTTTCGGTTTACGGTCAGATTGATTAAGACACTTGGGAAAATGCAAACTTAAAATGATTGTTTACCACCCGCATTTTTGAAAAAGCGAGCGGTAGTCTTACAGCTAAGCCGCTTACGGACATTTTCAAAAATTACTCTGTAGAAATTTTTCCAACTATCTGGAGCGACCCTTTTATTGTTTCACTACTCTCAAGGAGTTTAAATCAAGTGCATTGAATATCAGAATGGTATGGAAGCACGGAATGAAGTACCACAGATTTTAGTAAGGAATTCGATACGGTTTCTGACAAAATTATTATATTAAACCTCAGAGCACTAGGGTTGCTATCGCTATTTCAACTATGGGTGGATTCATATATGACAAACAGAAAGTATCAGTTTATCTTCAGATCATCACTATCATCTGCTTTCACAGCCACATCTGGAGTGACGCAAGGAAGCCATGGGGCCCATTTTCTTCTATAAACGACACTGCTGGTTTTATTAAAAATTCGTTGATGTCCTTCTACGTCGACGATAATACGATTTATGGATCTCAACTCCTAGTGATTCGATCTTGTTACAAGCCGACTTGAACAACTTACTTTATGGTGTATAAAGTAGCCGGGAGTTGAACGTAAATAAATGCCCATCTATTACTTGTTGCCCTTGTAAGCGTACACGTTCCGTTAAATCAACAAAAATTTCGTAGCTTGAGTTACATCAGTTCGAGATTTAGGTGTTATTTGTGACAATGTACTGACTTTTTGGAATCAAATTGTTAATATTAACAATCGAGTAACTCAGTTTAGCGCCTGGTTTCGTTAAGTGCTTATGGCTAAAAAATTTCAAGATTCTTTTCTAACGAAGGGTGTACAGAGTTCGCCCCCTCCTCGAATATACCTATCTAGTGTAGCCCTCTTATCTTGAAATGCACATAACAATAATAATAAATACCCTGTGTGGAAGTCTTAACCTTATACTTCTATACAGGAGAAACTAAAACTAATCAATTTACAAACCGAATTGTTGCTGGCATTGTGTTTGTTCATCATCTGTCAATTTAAACATCAATTCTCGTGCGTTTGTCATCATTAATAAATTTTTTAACTTTTGTCTTTAGAATTATGAATTTATAATTTTTACCTATCATATTTATTGTTTTAGTTTTTCCACTATTGACGTTTCCATTTTCCAGTCTGCTTGCACTACGTACGAGTAGATCAAACTGTCAATTTTCTATACATCTTGTTGTTTTGAGGTCATTCTCATTCATGCTGAACTATTTTTTTTATCACTTAAACAATTTTTTGGTTTATTTTATTTTAAAGTTCATCGTTCAGAAATTTTCAATTAAGTTTTTAGTTCAGCAGTTTGGGGCCGTATTCTTGACATCGGTGGAAATTTCCTCAATCAGTGGGTCGATTCTGTCTTAATCTTAATCGTCTTAAAATTAATCTTTGTAGCACTTTTTCCCATTTTTTTCTCCAATTTTATAAAAGTGTATTCTGGCAGTGCTGGGAATAAATTTTTGAGGAAAAGAAATTTAGTTTATGTGTGGGTCACCCACGGTGTTTTAAAAATTATTTTAAAGTTGTCAAAAATTAATAAGAACTATTTCAATAATATTTTTTTTTTATAAATATGAGTAATCACATAATTTGGAGATTTATGGATGACGACGAATTAGAAAGGAAAAAGTTTATTCGTTTGCTGCGAAAGCGATTACGGGATCCGTCTGATATAATAGAAAGTGAGTTTGTTGGATTGTACCGTCTCACACAAGAATTGGTGTTTGTGGTGTGTAACAATATAGAAAATTTTATGGAGGAAACTAATGTTCCCAAAAAATTTAGAGTTTTAGTAGCTTTAAGTTTTTTAGCAGAAGGTATGGGTAAAATATATTTATAAATAATATTTAACTAAGTGAGTTTATTTCTATGCTAGGCGGACATCAACGTAAAAACGGTGTTGTTTATCATGTGCCAGTTTCCCAGGCTGTTGTGAGTCGAAGTATTACAGAGTTTTGTAAGATTGTTGACGAGCATTTGGCTCATCAATTTATTTGTTTCCCCAACACTTTACAAAAGATAAATAAAATTAAGCTAGGGTAGGTATACAAATTATTTTATTATGCACAAAAATAACCAATTTCCAAAAATAACCAATATTCGTAGATTTTACAAAATTTGCCGTTTCCCGGGGGTGTTAGGATGTGTTGATTGCACACATGTGTCTATTTTCCGTCCACCTAACGGTGTGGAGCATGTTTATTTAAACAGACATCTGTACCATTCAATTAATGTACAAATAGTAAATATTGTTATTAAACTTATATTTTGATATTTTAGATATTTCATTATTTCTCTATATTAATAGATCTGCGACAGCGAATTAAATATACTTAATATTAATGCAAAATATGGAGGCTCGAACCATGATGCAACGATTTGGCGAAAATCCATTGTAAAAGCCCATTTACACAATAAGTATGAAAATGGAAATTTGGAACATTCGTGGGTACTTGGTAAGTAGCAAAACTATTTATTTAAATTCATAAAAATTTATTTAATTTGTAAAATTTTTAAATTCATTTTCAGTTTTGTACAAATAATTATTTAATCACAGATTTTTATATAGAGTATATCTAAATTTTAAAATTACTCCAAAAATTCAACATCTTCATATTGCGGAGATGTATATGTGACGTTTTCTTCGTAATTGAAGTAATATAAAATATAATATTATAAATTAATTAACAAATATATCATAATAAATACAAATTATATTATAGTATATATCTTAATATTTGTTATTTTCTAGGTGATAGTGGATATCCCTTACAACCCTGGTTGATGACACCAATAAATGCTCCTAGGAATGAGCAGGAAAATCGATATAATATCGCACATAGAGCCACTCGGAATTACATCGAAAGGTTAAATGTTGTGCTTAAATCCAGATTTAGATGTTTGGCAAAAGATCGATGCCTTAAATATACGCCAGATATGATGGGCCTAATAATAAATACATGTGCTACTTTGCATAATTTTATAAAATTTTATTATTATAATGATGAACATGATAATGTATCAGTAGATGATACAGATAATAATTTTGAATTAGTTAATGTTGATGACAATTTTAGAGATGGTGGGAACACTTTATTCGATTTAGGGAGGCAAATGAGATCAAGAGTTATTGAAACTCAATTTTGAATTAATTTGTTTGAAATTAACAAAATTGAAAATTATGTATTCATTTAAAAAATAAAATTGTTTAACTAACTGTGTTAACTGCTGACTTTTTAATTTATTGCGTTCCTCCATCGCCGCTGCAATTCGATTTAAAAAGCCTCCACCTTTGATTTTTCAATTTTGTTGGCCGATCCTAGAAATAAATACATATTTTTAAAACAAAGAATTTAATGTTCCTGCAAAGGTATACTTCGGATCCGTCTTGCTCTTCTTACAGTCTGAGCAGAATTACTTGTCCTGTCCATTTCATTCGGTTCCGGAGTAGTAACCGGAGATGGCGTTGAAACATTGTGATAGTTTCAGTTGTATGTTGCTGTAATTTATATATATATATATATATATATATATATATATATATATATATATATATATATATATATATATATATATATATATATATATATATATACAATATATATATATATATATATATATATATATATATATATATATATATATATATATATATATATATATATATATATATATATATATATATATATATATATATATATATATATATATATATATATATATATATATATATATATATATATATATATATATATATATATATATATATATATATATATATATATATATATATATATATATATATATATATATATATATATATATATATATATATATATATATATATATATATATATATATATATATATATATATATATATATATTATATATATATATATATATATATATATATATATATATATATATATATATATATATATATATATATATATATATATATATAAATTACAGCAACATACAACTGAAACTATCACAATGTTTCAACAATTCAATATATATATATATATATATATATATATATATATATATATATATATATACAATATATATATATATATATATATATATATATATATATTATATATATATATATATATATAAATATATATATATTTTAAATGTCAATTATAATGTTTTAACATACTTCAATACCAATTCCCAATTCTTGTGTCACACTGCTCCCTGCCACAGAAACCTCCGATGTTACATCTAAATTTCTTTGCTCGAGAGCGCTTCGTGGTCCCGGCCGTCTTGACGTTGTAGATAATCCAAGCCCTGTTCTATTGTCGTACTCTTTTATCACAGTCCATTGGGATATATATATATATATATATATATATATATATATATATATATATATATATATATATATATATATATATATATATATATATATATATATGTATATATATATATATATATATATATATATATATATATATATATATATATATATATATATATATATATATATGTATATATATATATATATATATATATATATATATATATATATATATATATATATATATATATATATATATATATATATATATATAAATATATATATATATATATATATATATATATATATATATATATACAATATATATATATATATATATATATATATATATATATATATATATATATATATATATATATATATATATATATATATATATATATATATATATATATATATATATATATATATATATATATATATATATATATATATATATATATATATATATATATATATATATATATATATATATATATATATATATATATATATATATATATATATATATATATATATATATATATATATATATATATATATATATATATATATATATATATATATATATATATATATATATATATATATATATATATATATATATATATATATATATATATATATATATATATATATATATCTATATATATATATATATATATATATATATATATATATATATATATATATATATATATATATATATATATAAATATATATATATTTTAAATGTCAATTATAATGTTTTAACATACTTCAATACCACTTCCCAATTCTTGTGTCACACTGCTCCCTGCCACAGATACCTCCGATGTTACATCTAAAATTCTTTGCTCGAGAGCGCTTCGTGGTCCCGGCCGTCTTGACGTTGTAGATAATCCAAGCCCTGTTCTATTGTCGTACTCTTTTATCACAGTCCATTGGGATCTAGCATACTTTCTTACATATTCAAATTAACGTTATTTGATAATTAAAAATGCGCTATATATTACATTAAAAACCTTATACTTACTTCATGTCGATCCACGCTTTGCGCCACTTATCGCCAGTTTTACATGCGCCCCCCATAGAATTTAAAATTTCGGTAATAGTTGCCCAGCTATTTTTCATGGTCGTCTTGCAATCAGACCCTGAAAATCTTAAATATAATATTAAATTTACACAATGCCTATAATCGTATACAAAAAGTTAAGTATGTATACTATACATATGTACCTATTATTGGCAAGATCTTCATCCGATTCCATCAGCTCGATCATCCGTAACTTTTGGTCCTTTGTAATATGCTTTCCCTAGGTGAAAATGAATAAAATAAATTAGAATTTTAAATAATTTTTTTTAATAATATCTACAAATAGCTTATAACCGTACTTACTCTAATCAAACTTTGATCTTCCATTTTTTATATACGATAATATAAATTTAAAATAAATTAAAAATGTATAGTATTTTGTGTATAATTTTTATTTATACAAAATTAGTAAGTAGTTAAGTATTTTATACAATTCTGATTATTAACTTTAAATACAATTCGGAATTAAGATTATTTATAAAATAAATATTTTAAATGACCGATGTTATCGGGCTAAAATTCAAAATTGAAATGGAAAGTTTAATTTTTTTTATTCCGTAAACGACTAAATGCGTACGCAAATATTAGTAATAAAAATCTGGTTTAAAACATGTTTAATTGTTTTGATTTTTATTATTTGGCTACCACATTACATTAAATTACTCGTCATATTATCCGTTACATTATCCATAGTTGTTGTTGTTGTATTTTCTATTTGGTAATTTATGTATTTGAAGAAATCAGCCACAACAATTTTTTTAATAATTATCTTTCTATGTGTTTTCTAAATGATTATGTAAAGTAAAATGCATTCTAATTCGTTGTTTTATTTATTTTATTAGAATTATAAATACAACGTATGCCATAGATCAATTTAAATAATCTTTCCCCGTAGTATTTCATAATTCCCAAGAAAAAAAAATTGGGAAAAATATTTGTAAAAACTGCAATAACTAGGAAAAAATTATTCCCAAAAAAATATTTTCCTTGTCGCCAGAACTTTTAAGGAAATAATTCCTAGCTGCAACAATACTGTCAATTCTTTTCATTTCCTAATTCCCAGGAAAAGACAGTATCGACCAACAGAATACAGTTTGCTTTGAAATTATCTTTATTATTTGAATTTTTCGTCGGTTACTTTAATATTTTTTTTAATTTTCTTTCCTTTTTTTAAATTAACAAACATAATTTTTCCCCCTACTAAGGGAACAATTCCATATGGGTTAATCAATTCGAAATTACTCCCTAAGTAGCGAGACAAATATTAGCAAACTTGAAAACAAATTTGAAAAAATGATTAAAGTAGCCGGTGAAAAAAGTCGAATAATATAGAGAATTTCAAAGCAAATTGTATTCCGATTGGGGAAATTTCCACCGATTTCAAGAATACGGCCCCAAGTATCCTTGATCTAAACTCTAAGAAATAATAATAATGGGACTTTCCTAGTGCGGGCAGGGTGGGGTAATTTGTCGTTGGAAATTATTATCTCGAGTTGTCTCAGAAGTCGTAGCGCTATCTAAGGTTAGGACTACTTTAGTGTATATGAGCATGGTAACACCACCTTGCAAATAATCATTCAATGTCTAGAAATGCTGCGAGGCCAGTTCTTTGTTGTTTAGGTATTTTTCAATTTGCCTTGTGGTTTCATGAACAGCTTTATCAACAGGTTTGCCCTTTTGCTAGATATATTGTCTAGAATAATTGGGAAAACACTGAACAGGATTATCTTTAAATTACGTATCCACTATAGTAAACAGTAAGATTGGCATCAAGGTCACACCGCAGCTTTCGAGTTTTAGGGTTAAAGGACACTTTTATTTTCCTACATGATTGCAGAACTATTCTAAAGCCAGTAACACCCTTAATAAATGTAAATAAATGTAAAAAAGTTTTAGTCCCTCCTGCAGAAGGGTAGGAAAAATATTTTCTAGGACTGGTGTTTTGAACTTGGAGAACGAATAGTTCGTAGAGACGATCCATCGTAATTTTCTCCGATTCTCCGCATCTTATTCTTTTGAAAGGATAATTTTCTACTATTTTTGGATCCCTACTTCCTGGAAAATAGCCATCCAACTGGTGAAGATTTGGTCTATAAAATATTCAGTTTGTATTTCTGGAAAATAAGGAAATTTAAATATAACAGATGAGGCAAGATTAATTTCAATTAAATGTATGATAGCCAGGTCAGAAAAAGTTAAATAATCCAAAAACTACCCAGGCAAACGTGTTCGTTTATGTCAAAATTAAAGTCACGTTGCACAATGATCTGAATAGTTGCTAATATAAACACTAGTTCTTGGCCTTGAGCAAATATTACTAGACAGGATGGTACCTGCATTAATTCCCTTGATTTTGTCGTTGTTCTTTCTATGATTCATTGGTTCTTGAATCAAGAATATATACAGGGTGGGCTTGTTCATAATATACATTCGTTCTTTGAGATAACCATATAGGAAATAGTGAAGCGCAAGTAAATCTGGTGAACGTGCTGGCCAATTTAATCCTGAATTTCTTTACTCAATTCGGTCATCAAAAATTCCGCTTAGAAGGACAATTGTGGCATGGGCCGTGTGTGCTGTTGCTCCATCCTGCTGACACCAACTGTTCGCTGCCACAGGGCGTAGAAAGTACTACTACGATACCTGTCCATATTCACTGTCACTGCATTATCAACTTCATTCTCAAAGAAGTAGGGCCCTATAATCCTTTGTGATGTCACCCCACACCATATTGTACACTTGAGCGAATGCAATTTGCGGTGGTGAACAACTCTGGGGTTCGCAGTACCCCAAAATTGCATATTTTGCTTAGTCCATATGCATTAACATGGAAATGGGCTTCATCACTCATAATTAATTTGTTAAGAAACTCGTTGTTTTCTGCATACAACTCCAGAAAGCGTGTTGCCCAAATTAGTCGTCAACTGGTAAAAGTTTTTTTTTACTTTTTGGTTTTCGATAGTAATGGTGTTTGTTTAAACTAGTCAGTTTGCGGAAGAATTGCATGACGAGTGGAAAAATCTTCTAAAGAATGTAACGACGCCCGCGGCCGACGTCGTTCCCAGTGCTGATTTTTGGTAAATTTCCCCAGTTTGGGTATGATTAGATTTTGGTGTTGACCGAGAGGAAAAAAATAGATTATATCTTTTTGCAATTAAGAAGAAAGAAAAAATAAAACGATTGGGTAGTCAGTCAGTTTTTGGTTAGCAGTGCATGCTGAATAATAAATTTGATAAATTAAAGCAAAAGTTAAAATTAAAGTTTTTATAAATTAAGTAAGAATCCCTGTAAAATTGATATACGCGTGGGGATCGCGTTTTTTTATATTATACTGGTGCATAATAAGCAGTGCATCCTGTTTGTGATTCAAATCGATAAATGTGAATTGATATAATAATGTTAATTTCTCACATGTTTCGGCAATAGCTGAAAACAAAATTACCGCTCTGATTAGGTGGCACTCTATCGAACAATATCTTAAAAAAAAAAAAAAAAACCGCTATACAGCGGATCATTAATTTCAACGAAAGTGTGAATTTTTTTCCCCCTAACGAGACCGCTTTGAATATTGGTGATTTTTCTTGGTGAATAAACATTTGAAATATAAAAAATAAAAAAATAAAATAATAATTGCAAATATGAACGGTATAAATAAGAAATATGTGTTAATATTAAGTTACTAATGTAAAACTTAAATAACCAAAATCGCTATAACATAAATCCCGCTCGCGCCAGTTGAGGTCATACTGTAATATGTTGTATGTAATATCGATGTTGATGGCTAACAATTGTATTTGCTGAGTGTTTGTTGTTGTTCGAAAATAAATTTATAATTCGAAACGAATGATGTGCAAAAGATAAAAGTTATAAACACAAACAAACTTAAAACAACCAAGCAAATATTTCTACGACCTGGTTCACCGGTATCTGCCTATTACGTAGTATAGTAGCGGGACAACCACACCTTCTTTAATTTTGGATACGGAAATTTTTCGAGGTTGTAACTACATATAATCATCCAAGTCTACAAACAGCTTGGACTACCTTGTGGGACATGGTTATTTAAAAACTTTAAGTTTTTTTGTATTAATTTAATAATTATATATTTATCTACACTAATAATTATAAATATTTGAACCGCTAACGTTCTGTTACCTTGCTGTATAAAACTAATATTCAATTTATTCAAAATCGATGTTGCTTTCTGATGAAATCATAATTATAATTAACGTAGTTTATAAATTTATTTTTTTAATTTTTTTCTTATTTCACTTTAAGTTTATTGGTATCTAAAAAAAAACAATTACAAATCTATATATTGTAATTAGGTTTCATTAAGAAAATTTAAATGAAATTAATTTAAGAATAGTTAATCCGGATATAATATTAAGTTAAGATTAAGTAGTTTGAATATCGTAAATATTTTCAATTTATATTTGAGTTGTATATAAGTTTTGTCTTATATGCAAGCGAGGAGATCGGTTCTTAAGATTTTCCGTCATAATAGTTAAACAACAAAATTCACCAATGTAATATCCATACTTCTTTTGAAATACAAATTATTTTAATAATGTTGTTAAATTTAGTGAATCCGTTTTATGATTTCAATTGTTCGACCTTTTTCCGGAGAATGTGCTGAGGTGACAACGTACTTCGGGGATGAAGGGTCCAGGTAAGTTGGTCTGTCGCGTATAGGAAATCCGTTATGTCTCATTCCCAGCGGTGTATGCAAGTATCATACATGTTTCTGTAACCCCCACGACCCAACCGGGAGCTCTAGCCGGCTACCTATCACCGCTCAGAAACCGCTGTATGATAAATTCTGTTAACAAAACTAGTTTTGTTACAGTGGCGCCCAAGCAATTGTGCAATTCCCCATCTGTTTTATATAATCGTTCGTTTTCCTTCCCTATATTTTTCTTAATAATTTTTATGGTCATCATAGTTAGTATCTTTAGTTTATTATATTTCCAGCCATGTGCGTGTTTTGAATAAATAACGGAGTACACTAAGATCATATTAACTTTTTCGGGTCATATTTTTTTTTGTTTTAAGATTTTTATTTCACTTTTTAATTTATTTTTAGGTTATATACCTACCATGAAAACTTCAGTTCGTTGGATGGAATTTTGATTTCCGGCCATATGCTGTTTGATGTTTGAAATTTAACGCTCTGAAGTTCTCCATTCAATTTAATCCTAATTCAAATTTTTCTGTTTTCTGGTCATGTATTAAGTTGAGAGACCCAACTGCTTCCGCTTTTAGTGTAGACTTCAGAATAGTTCCCTCAGCTTTAACCATAGAAATTAAATAAATATTTTGGTATACGTGTGTCAATTTAATTTATATTTTTGAATTCCCGTTTTGGTTTGATGCTTAAATTATTTTGGATTGGCTTACGAAATTCCATAAATCTCCCAGATCTAAATTACTACCAGTCGATATTACTGAAATGTTTAGATGTAATAGTGAAGTTTGTTTTCATACCCACCCCTATATCCATCCTCGCATGTAACGGATTTCCTATCGCAAAGACAACTTGAACTCATCATCCCCGAATTTATTATATTACATTCTTTATATAAATTCACTTAATTTTACTAACCGATAATTTAACAAGGGTAAAATAATTATAAAAAAAAAATATTAAATTAAAATTCATTATTCGTTTCTTTCTAATATTTCGCATAACTACTACAGAAAAGAAATTTTTGTGTTATCGTGACTGCTAATTTACTACGCCTATTGTAATTTATTACCATCTGTAAGTCTTCATAATTGCTTATATATCTATTTTTTTTGCTCGGTCAATTTAAATAAAATCTTGCTCTTGCTGTGAAGCATAATTTTTTTATTATTACAAAAAAAAAATAAATCATACATTTATCAAAATGAGAGTATCGGCTTTAAAACCCGACGAGATCGAGGTGGAGTGCGAATTGCGAGCCATCTTAACTGGGTCTACGGAAGCCTTAGTCAGTCTACAACAACAAATCGAGTCCGAGAAAGCTGGAACTATTAGTGCTCCTCATCGAATGCATAGCAAAGCAGCTAAAAATCCTAACGCGGAGGTTGAAGTTTGCCGTAGTAAACTCATCCGATTGCGAGATGATATCTCAAATTTAAAATCAATTGAAGCCGCAGAACAAACCCATACCGCCCAACAAATTTGGTCCCGGTTGACACACGTGAAAGGTCGATTAGATCGCGTATCGCTTTCCCCCACATACCAAGAAGCTGCCCGTCGATTGCTACAATCATGTGCTAAATTACTTGAATCACTCGACGCTTTCTTACAAAATTCAGACGATTTAAATAATTCTATCAAGACGGCCGAAGGAGTAGAGATTGATGTCGTGAATCCCACTCCGTCAGCCCAATCCATTGACATAACGCCCAATCCACAGACTACGATGGAGCTTGCCGAACGCAACCCCAACTTTGTAAATAGGGTTATATCTGGAGAAGAACAGTCAAGTCCTAAGACCATCCAAGTAATATCAGTGGCCAATTCCGCGCTATTGTTGGAAATGATGAGACAAGTAAAGCAATTGTCTGAACAGGTACAAGTTCTAAGCCTCAAGCGAGTCGAGTCTCAACCACAAATTTTGAATCCCCCCATATCAGCAATATCCTCTGGCGATGTACTACAGGCCGTCTCTTTGATTAACGAGAACAAACAAATGGTGCTCCAGGAGAAACAAACTCGCATACAGTTTCACAGATCGAGTCCCGTGCACTCTAATCAACCAATTTTTACAAACCCTATATCTTCAGTGGATACCATTAACAGTGTAACTCAGGCTTCAGTATCTACGAGTGGTAGTAATAGTCATCATCAAGTGATAACTCCCACAATACCCTCCCATCATAACAGTACTTTCCTCAATTGTCTGGGTTCAGACCACCAAAATACCATTCACGGTGAAAATTCGGGTTCCCCTTTATACCGGGATGACATGCCTAGGCGGCAGCAACTATCTAGATGCGGCATTTCATACAATGGTTCCCCTTCCGGGATAACGGTGGAAATGTTTTTCTTCCAGTTGGAAACTATAGCTGCATCAATGAATTTATCTGAAGGATCATTAATGTTTGAGATGAGCACGGTACTGAAGGATATAGCTCTCCAGTGGTACTGGACGTACCGACGACACAACCCATTTGCATCTTGGTCCACTCTAAAAGGAGACTTTCTCGAGCGTTTCAAAGACCGGAGGACGGACTTTGAGATTCGAAGGACCATCGAGGATAGAAAACAACAGGCTAATGAAACCTTTATCGATTTTTATCACCACGTTTGGGGTTTAACATTACAATGCCGAACTCCATACCGCGACGAAGAGTTTATTCAACTTTTAATCTCCAACATGAAACCAGCCTTACAGTATCACTTGACTGACCAAAGATTTACGAACATTAACGAATTAATCAAGAGCTGTACCGCCTGGGAAGCTACGTTTAAACGTTTCCGTACACCGGTAGATAATTCTTTGACTAATCGACGTACTATTAACGAGCTTCAAATTACTGATTATAACACTCATACCACCGATGAGCCCAAATTTAACTCGTTTACGACAGAACCAGGGAGATACGACAACGTCTCGGCTTTGCACACCTCATCAAGGAATCCGAGTATATTACAAGATCGCCAAAACACTGCCGCAAAGAATACTCGAGCGAATTCACCTACCCTGGGGACACATATAATATGCTATAATTGCTCCGACATCGGACACGTGTTCGTAGATTGTCCCCTCGCCCCCATTGGAATCTTTTGTTACCGTTGTGGTTTGAAAGGTACCATTACACCTAAATGTCCACGGTGCGCGGAAACCTTGGGTAGAATATACCGGCGCTCGGAAAACTCGTCCCGGGGTCAATGGAGGTCTGGGAACCAAGGGCCCCCGAATACATTATTACCCAAAATCACCCGAGAAGATTCGGCCAGCAACACCGATTCGGAGTTAGGTCGAATGAAAACTTCGAATTCGTAAATACCAATATGTCACAACCATACAATCTCTTATCACCAACCAACACTCAATCTAAACCCAATAACACACAGGACGCGCCCGATAATTTACCTAAGCTATCCTATATTCCGAAATTGTCTGTCAATCAAAATAAACCTGAGGCGGCAATGGATTTAAATACTGATGCCTATTTGTCCAGAGCGTCCTTACCTTCCAATCCACTTATTGAAAATACCCTCGGCTATAAATCTCATTCCCAACGCCACTACAATTCGATTCGGAAAAACAGATCGAGGAATTATTGGGAAAACCGAAGAATCAGGAAAGCAAGTATTGTTTCCGCTATACTTACGACGGACATTACAGATAAAAGGCCATATGCAAGAGTCACAATAAACAATGTACCATATACGGGTCTTCTGGATAGTGGGGCCAGCATCAGCGTGTTGGGCCGCGGTTCAGAAACATTTCTGTCAAATCACCCTACAAAATTTTACAATTTTCCAACCCATATCCATACAGCGAGTGGACAATCCCAACGTGTGTTTGGCTACATATACGCACTGGTTCGGTTCAATAATCAAACGCGTAGTTTAATGCTGTATATAGTACCATCTCTCGAGCAACCACTCTACCTGGGAATCGATTTTTGGAATAAGTTCGGCATTACTCCTAAAATCTCTTCCTTCAGGTTGATGGACGAAGTATCAGAACAGTCCGATTCTCCGAAGCATCACGTGCTCTCACCTGCGGATCGAGCGCAATTAGATCGAATAATAGATGCATTTCCTTCGAGTATTAAGTTGGGTCTGGGAAGAACCAAACTCGTCACGCATGTGATTGATGTCGGCGAGGCCAAACCCCTAAAACAGCGGTTTTATGCCGTGTCCCCGGTGAAGCAAAAGCTTATGTATGAGGAGTTGGACCGCATGCTGTCTTTAGATGTCATCGAGGAGAGCCAAAGCTCATGGTGCTCACCTGTCACTCTGGTGCATAAGGCGAACGGCAAAGCACGGCTCTGTCTGGATGCTCGAGAAGTGAATAAGGTGACCGTCAAGGACGCGTACCCGCTGCCCCTTATCAACGGATTGTTGGGTCGACTGGATCAAACCCGATACATTTCAGCTATTGATTTAAAAGATGCCTTTTGGCAGATCCAGCTCGATCCCCAATCCCGCGATAAGACGGCGTTTACGGTACTCGGGCGGCCCTTATATCACTTCAAGGTCATGCCTTTCGGGCTGTGCAATGCCCCACAAACCCTCTGTCGCCTTATGCACCGAGTGATTCCCTATCAACTACATGACAAAATATTTGTGTACCTCGATGACTTATTAGTTACCTCGGCTTCGCTGGAGGAACATTTCTCCCTATTGAAAGAAGTGGCGAAATTATTGAGCGAAGCTGGTCTTACTATTAATATAGAGAAGAGTCAGTTTGTGTTGAGGGAGGTTAACTACCTGGGTTATATCGTAGGAGACGGGTGCCTCCGTACAAACCCAGAAAAGTGTAGAGCTATCATGGAGTTCCCAAAGCCGAGAACGACGAAACAAATAAGACGTTTTCTGGGGATGTGCGGATGGTACCGTCGGTTCATCCAAAACTTCGCTTCGTTAGCCGCTCCACTCACTGACCTCACGGGAAAGACTGCCTTGAAATGGTCTGCCTCGGCGGAAAAATCATTTAACTCGCTTAAACTAGCTTTATCCTCTGCCCCCGTGCTGGCCAACCCTGATTACAGTAAGCCCTTCTATATACAGTGCGATGCCAGTACCGTTGGCGTAGGCAGCGTTCTGTTCCAGACGGACACCGATGGTGGGGAACATCCCATTGAGTATATCTCGCATAAGCTCAATGGGGCCCAAAAAAACTATTCGGTGACCGAGCTGGAATGCTACGCCGCGGTACTGAGCGTACAAAAGTTCAGACCGTATATAGAAGGGTACGAATTCACAATCTATACAGATCACGCCAGTTTGAGATGGTTGATGTCTCAGAAGGACCTGTCCGGACGGCTCGCCAGATGGAGCTTGAAACTACAGGCTCATAATTTCCAAATAGGTTATAGAAAAGGATCCGTTAATGTAGTGCCAGACGCACTCTCTCGGGCATTTTGCGATGAACTCAAGCAGCTCAAATCGAACAACCCTTGCGATACCAATCCAAATTCAGTTTTATCAGAAATAACGTCTATGCCGTCTCCATTAGCTGATTCATCCACAACGCGCGACTCTGCGGTTTTACATGTAGATCTAAATTCTTCGGCCTTTCAATCCCAGGAGTATTTAGACCAAATTCAGCGCGTTACAAAGTTAGCGAAGCACCATAACAACTTCCTAATTCGGGATGGAAAGCTTTTTATTACACCATCGTATGGTTTTCGTTATGCCGATTGTGACCTCACTGAGTGGAAACTGATAGTTCCGACGGCTTTACAAGACACACTAATTAAACAGTCACACGTACCTCCCACTTCCGCCCATATGGGAATCCGCAAAACTATTGAACGCCTGCAAAGGCAGTTTTACTGGCCGAAAATGTCCTTTCAAGTCAAACAGTTTATTTCAAACTGTTCGAAATGCAAAATGAACAAGCCGGTAAATTTCTCTACCCGACCAGAAATGGGAGCACAAGTAGAATCCACGCGACCGTTCCAAAAGATCTATGTGGACTTTTTAGGGCCCTATCCTCGCTCGAAACGAGGAAACTCTTACATCGTAATAGTACTGGACCATTACTCCAAGTTTGTTTTGGTGAAGCCGTTGCGGGAAAATTCTGCCTCGTTACTGTGTAGTTTTTTAGAGAACGAGGTTTTTTTGTTGTTTTCGGTGCCTGAAGTCGTCACCTCGGACAACGGTAAACAATTTCTCTCTAATTTGTTCAAAGACCTACTTGGAAAGTACAAGATAGGACACATTCGTACTCCGGTTTACTCACCCCAGAGCAATGCCTCAGAACGGGTGAACCGTACATTGCTAGCAGCCATCCGGTCCTACATTGCTGATCACGAACATACCGAATGGGATGTACACTTACAGGAAGTTGCGGCCGCACTACGAAATGTTATACATGATACCACTCGGTACTCACCACACTACCTCGTATTCGGGCAACACATGTCGCTACATGGCTCCGACTACAGTTTACGCAGGCTTCTGTTTAAAGACGATGCCAATGAGATCCAAGTTATGGATAAACCGGATCAATTGAATTTAATTCGGGAGAACGTGCAACATTATTTGAAAGTGGCCCACGAGAAAGCTGCTCGGCGTTACAATCTCCGAAGTCGAACTCGAATTTTTATACCAGGTCAACCTGTGTTCGTACGTTCATTCGCGCAAAGCCAAGCGGCCAGCCGGTTTTCAGCTAAATTATCAGCCAAGTTTATACCCGCCATAATTGAATCAAAACAAGGTAATGTGGCATACACTGTCAAAAATTTGAATGGGAAGTCACTGGGTATTTTCCATGCAAAAAATATTCGCGCGTAATATCATTATCTCCACTTTATTCTTTTAGTATTATTGCCCGGCTTGATAAGACTCTCTCTCAGGTGCGGGTCTTCCCCACGTTTGTAACGACGCCCGCGGCCGACGTCGTTCCCAGTGCTGATTTTTGGTAAATTTCCCCAGTTTGGGTATGATTAGATTTTGGTGTTGACCGAGAGGAAAAAATAGATTATATTTTTTTGCAATTAAGAAGAAAGAAAAAATAAAACGATTGGGTAGTCAGTCAGTTTTTGGTTAGCAGTGCATGCTGAATAATAAATTTGATAAATTAAAGCAAAAGTTAAAATTAAAGTTTTTATAAATTAAGTAAGAATCCCTGTAAAATTGATATACGCGTGGGGATCGCGTTTTTTTATATTATACTGGTGCATAATAAGCAGTGCATCCTGTTTGTGATTCAAATCGATAAATGTGAATTGATATAATAATGTTAATTTCTCACATGTTTCGGCAATAGTTGAAAACAAAATTACCGCTCTGATTAGGTGGCACTCTATCGAACAATATCTTAAAAAAAAAAAAAAAAAACCGCTATACAGCGGATCATTAATTTCAACGAAAGTGTGAATTTTTTTCCCCCTAACGAGACCGCTTTGAATATTGGTGATTTTTCTTGGTGAATAAACATTTGAAATATAAAAAATAAAAAAATAAAATAATAATTGCAAATATGAACGGTATAAATAAGAAATATGTGTTAATATTAAGTTACTAATGTAAAACTTAAATAACCAAAATCGCTATAACATAAATCCCGCTCGCGCCAGTTGAGGTCATACTGTAATATGTTGTATGTAATATCGATGTTGATGGCTAACAATTGTATTTGCTGAGTGTTTGTTGTTGTTCGAAAATAAATTTATAATTCGAAACGAATGATGTGCAAAAGATAAAAGTTATAAACACAAACAAACTTAAAACAACCAAGCAAATATTTCTACGACCTGGTTCACCGGTATCTGCCTATTACGTAGTATAGTAGCGGGACAACCACACCTTCTTTAATTTTGGATACGGAAATTTTTCGAGGTTGTAACTACATATAATCATCCAAGTCTACAAACAGCTTGGACTACCTTGTGGGACATGGTTATTTAAAAACTTTAAGTATAATTTTTTTGTATTAATTTAATAATTATATATTTATCTACACTAATAATTATAAATATTTGAACCGTTAACGTTCTGTTACCTTGCTGTATAAAACTAATATTCAATTTATTCAAAATCGATGTTGCTTTCTGATGAAATCATAATTATAATTAACGTAGTTTATAAATTTATTTTTTTAATTTTTTTCTTATTTCACTTTAAGTTTATTGGTATCTAAAAAAAAAACAATTACAAATCTATATATTGTAATTAGGTTTCATTAAGAAAATTTAAATGAAATTAATTTAAGAATAGTTAATCCGGATATAATATTAAGTTAAGATTAAGTAGTTTGAATATCGTAAATATTTTCAATTTATATTTGAGTTGTATATAAGTTTTGTCTTATATGCAAGCGAGGAGATCGGTTCTTAAGATTTTCCGTCATAATAGTTAAACAACAAAATTCACCAATGTAATATCCATACTTCTTTTGAAATACAAATTATTTTAATAATGTTGTTAAATTTAGTGAATCCGTTTTATGATTTCAATTGTTCGACCTTTTTCCGGAGAATGTGCTGAGGTGACAACGTACTTCGGGGATGAAGGGTCCAGGTAAGTTGGTCTGTCGCGTATAGGAAATCCGTTATGTCTCATTCCCAGCGGTGTATGTAAGTATCATACATGTTTCTGTAACCCCCACGACCCAACCGGGAGCTCTAGCCGGCTACCTATCACCGCTCAGAAACCGCTGTATGATAAATTCTGTTAACAAAACTAGTTTTGTTACAAGAATAAAAATAAACCTTTAAAAGTTTACCGAAAAGAGGAACGTTTGGAGGCAGAACAAAATCGTAAACGAAGATATCTTTAAGAAAAAAAGTACATCAATTCCAATAGACTCCCAAGCATTATTTTCATTATCGGAGGGTGACAGCGAAAGGATATCTTTGAACGACATGAGCTTAGAAAATATTGATTTGCTCGTGGTAAGCGAGGAAGGAACCCCTAGAGGAACGAATGTTTCATTACTCCTAGAATATTGTCAGTTTTGGTTAAGTGGAAGATTACTGATCGTTCAGCAATGCATTTAATCAGTGTCGTTGCCAAAATTCTTCAACATTCTTTGATTTATTGATTTATTTTTTGTAATTTTAAATATGAAATCCTGGATTTAAAAAAAGCGTTTATTATGTTTTAGTAGTCTCGGAAATTGGCAATACAGTTGCTATTTGTCAACCGGTTTGCGATATCTATGATGTCCTGGAAAGGTCTCCTCTTTTCACCACAATTTTCATTTGGGCTGCAAAAAAAATTTTAAATTATTTTGCTTTTCATTTGTTAGTGAACAATTAAAAAAATACCGTTTCTATCAAACATCGCGCTCTAAGCCATCTTCGATTAATCCAATATTTTTTCTGTTTAAGTTTTTAGCATATCCTTACATTTCTAGGGGGATATTGGAACTAGATATTGGAACTTCCGAAAATAAGAACCACCCTAGTACACAGCTAATTATTTTAAAACTACTTCATTGTCGGCCTCGGAGGAAGTTGAAGTCCGGGTTGGTGTAAACATTATTTTTGATTACCAATCTAGGGTAATAGAATGGAGTACGTTTTATCATATTATGCTCCTTCGGCAGGTGCGAAGTAGTGAATATCGTTGTTAGTTTTATTTTCGGGGAAAAATTACCGGAGATATAATCCCCGGTATTTTTATTGTATCTTTCATATTCTTCAAACAACAGTTAAACCAATTTTGTTGGGTTACAGAAAAATGGAATGCACTCTTCAAATCAATTTTGATTGTTCGCTGAATACAAATCTTCAATTATCATGTCAAACATACCGTTTATGCGAGAGCACACAAATTTTTTCTATAATTGGCTTTCACTGGCTATGACCAAGCGTTTTTTAAAGGTTGAACGTCATGTCTGCAGCCACCCAGACATACTCATTATGCTGAACCGATTATACAAATTTATAAAATTGTTATAGTTTGATCGATCGATATAGAAAGTGTGTATATATCCAGTTAATAATTTAAGACACCTATTAAAATCTTACCTAATCGCATGTAATCTCGTCGTCATCGAAAATTATTCAATCTCTTCCTCAATCAGTCCATAATAACAATAAAAAATATATCACGTTAAAAAATACTTTATTAACAATCATAAAACAATAAATAATAATCTCATCGAAAAAAATTGTCTCTGTCAACGCTATAGCGCAAAAGAAACCGAACTTCCGATTTACAATAATTTAATTTATTTATTAATTAAATTTATTCAATCTTAAATATAAAACATTTCATTTTTGTCAAATTTAAATATAAATGCACACAGGGGTGATGGTGATACTAAAATTTGGGGAGTTAAAAGGGTTTGTGGGAAAACGCAGAAATCTTTGCAATGCATTCAACTTTTTTTTTTAAAGCTTTTAGGATTGGGGTCACGTATAGGTTTTCTCACCGCGTTCATTTATGTAATACTCTACCACACCGTTTCCATTTGTTACGTACACGTTATTATCGTTAATAGGGGTTTGGGTTTGGTACCGTGTCCCTGTACTATACGAATAATAATTTGTTGGTCTCGATGTCGTCTGTGTTGATATTGATGAACTGGACGATGGATATGAACTGGACGAAGGATATGAAAATTGATGATAATATTGGAAATTATTTTGATTTTTGTTTATTGGTGTGGGTGTCGAGATTGGTGGCTGGCGATTTATTATTTTTCCAACACGTGTTGAATGGAACGCCTCATTATCAAATCGAAGATTTCCGGTTCCCGTTCTATCGGGAAAAATCATTTTTGTCCTGTCGTAATAGTCTAATGGTCTTGGAATAAACTGTAAATGATCTTCGCCGAATTTTAAACCTTTCGTACCTCGGTGATCGTCGGAAATCGCATTACTATCCTCAGATGGAAATCTGAGTATATTTTGATATGAAACAGCATTTCCACCGTGTAAAGTTGTCGTAACCGGTAATTTATAATTTGATAAATTATCGGGGAAAAACTGTTTCGGTACGCGATTAGTTTCTACAAACTGAAATATGAATTGTTGCTCTTTCGGAAAAAATACACGTTGCGGTTCAATTTCTTTGGAGGATTCAAAAACAATTGGTATTTGAGGTTCATTTATATTTAAAATCCGTCGTTGGGCCTCTGACTTTAGATCGGGAGAAATTTCTATTGAATTCTCGTTTGAGTTTAGCAACTTTTGTAACACTTTTGATTCGGAATTTGGAGATTTAATTTTTTTCGATTCGAAACTTTCGTACGGATTGATTAGTTCCAAATCTAGGTTTCGTTTTCGACTAATTCCTCGTTTTAATTTTTTGTCACTGTTTGCGTCATCATCATATTTTTGGGCGTCGATACTACGCTTTGATATTTTCCGTCCAACAAACCGATTTCCGACTAGCCCAGTTAGTAAATTACTTACAAAATCACCAACACCAGTCCCTGGCGATTGCGGATTTTTTACAGCGTCGTCATTATTTTTGTTTTGGTACCCAGCCAGCGATGCTAATGATGATAAAAGACCGGCATTAGCTCCCAAATTACTTAAATTTATTCCGCCATTTTGGTTAAAAGCGCTCGCCAAATTTTGAAGTGTCGCCAAATTTGTAAATGTTGATTGTATGTCTTGCGGATTGTTATTTTGATTTTGATTATGCTGGTTCTGATAGTTTGGTTTATTTTGATTTTGGTAGTTGTGATAAATGGAACCAGTGTCATCGCCGAATGCAGCGCCACCATTAAAAAATCGGAAAAATCCACCACGATGATTATTCAGGTAAAATAGTAGATCATCCTCGTTTCGAGGACATTTTGGATACGCACTATCACAACTGTGTTCACCACCGCTAATTCCGAGCAGAGCTGCCCGACCAAAATTTAAAAATGGTGAATTTGATGGGAGTGCAGCTATCAACCTGTAATTTATAAAATCCCATAATTAGTGCTGTTTGTAATATAAAAGTTTTTCAATACTTACGTCGTTAGCGCCGGTCCACTCAAAAAACTCGGTAAATTATTCGGCCGCCTCGGATTCCCGACCATCTGGCATAATAATTTCGGGACACACTGGTAATCATCATTCCTCGAAATATCTTCTATTGCTTTTGTTAATTGATTGCCAACATTACCACCAAACGGGCCACCACTAATTTGGTTAGGATTCTGTGGTCCAACTCCTTCAAATGATCCACCGCCGAATTGATTTAGAAAATCTCCATTTTGTGTAAATGGCGGCGGATTAGGCCCGTCATAGTAATTATCGTACTGGCCAGCATAATTTTCATTATTTTGAAATGGTGGGCCATTGTAATTTTGCTGCGGATACGATTGCTGTGGCGAAGTGTATTGCTCATATTTTCCCGGATTTGGATTATAATAGTTATTATAGACGGGTGGTATTAGTCGATATTTTTTAAAGTACGGATTATTTGCTAGATTTGGTAAGCCCTTGGGCCGATAATTATTTGGTCGGGGCGGCCCGGGAAGTGGTATCACTTCATTATGAGTTGGATAATAACTTTCTTGTCGTTGCGGTATTACTTCGTTTTGGTTCAATAAATAATTTTCTTTTCGTTGTCCATTCGAAAACCGAAAATTTTCTTGGTTCGAATTTTCCTCATATTGCGGCTGACGGTTGTAGTTGTAATCTATAATTGGTACACTTTGCGTATACTGTGGTGAATATTGTTGACGTTGTTCTTGTTGTATTTCATAAGTATTATATTTATGGCTGCTGCCTTCATTATCATCATCATCTCGTGGAAAAAAACTAATCGACTGTGGGTAAGATAATAACTGCCGACTAGAAATAAATGAGTCAATAAATCAAACAAAATTTTCTAATTTTTATGTTATAAGTATTTTATATAAAATTAATTTTAAGGTTGAAACAGAAGTTAAAAAGTTGTATACTCGTGTTATAGATGTGTCGAACGTAATTGCTTTACCTTAAAAGCATTTAATGAATATTGAGCGATCGGAAACATTAACAGTACTTATTAGAGTTAGGCAATAGGATATACATTAAAATATAAATCGGATTATTCGAATATAATTTTGTTGCCCTTGTTAAAGAAATAATTAGTTTATGATTATTTTAAGGAAGGTAAATATCGGTAATGATCAAAATTACCATCATGATTGTCGTGCTAAGCACGATCCAATTAAAGATAGATTTTGTATTGGAAATCTTGACCCAATATATTTTTTATGATTTGATTGATTCGTTATTGTAAACAGTAATCGTTGTTTTAATAATGGTTCAATTTAATTAGTTATTCATATAAATAGTTTGGTCAGGTTAAATATTTAAAAACTGTTGGTGAACTGACACATAACTGATATAATATTAAACCAGATTTATGGATTTCTGTACAGTTTATTTTACATGCTGCATAAAGAATGAACCAATTTTGCTATCTTTAGCAATAATTTATTGGATTAGCGCATACCAATTTGTATCAGAGATTTCCAAATCATCGTCATTAAGTATAATGAATTACCTTTCTGATTTAAAGTCTGTGCGTAAGAAATTTTATCAGATGTTACGAAACCACTTAAGTTATAAGAAGGCAAGTGGAATAGGTAATAAGTAATTTGGGCATCATTTCTACAGAATATAAGTACTCACGTGACATAACATTATTGTTTATGATTTATAGTCATTTAATTAATATGCCTTGGTGCTATGTATACAGGGTGCGTTTTTAATAAATAGAAGGGCATTTATCTCCGAAACGGCCCAATAGATAGAAGAAAATTACATGTAATGGAATTGGTTCATTGTCGAGTGTAAGCTTAGTGATCATCTTTAATGACTTTGAAATTCATTAATTTGGAGATATTGACGAAATCTTGTTTTTTTTAAGTTCTGATCTAGTTTTTTGAGTGTACTGTTTGATAAAGCAGTTGAAAATAAATACTTTTTGTACATGCAAAACTTGACTACCCACATAGTTAGGTAATGATATTCTAATTTGTAAACAAATCACGACAAATTAATGTCCGCTGTTAGCTAAAATATAGTTTCGTTTAATTTTCCTATATTTCTTTTGTTAATTCGCAAGACAGTTGTGAGTATATTTCGATAAACAATTTTTGGATTAATTTCGTACTTTTAGAAAACTAAAAAAATAGTTTGTGTGCCGATTATTTTATGAATACTAGTTCAGTCATACCACGCCTAGCTTATTTGCCATTTGAAAACCCAGAAAATATCTTTATTATGAAAGACAAAAATATGAATGTTTTGGCTAAATATTCAATTCTAAATCATTCAACTAAACAAAATATATTATACAATTACTGAATTGAAGGATTAGAATATAGCCAGATATATTTCATTCGATCCGCAAGCCATCACATTTTTTCCGAAATTTTTAAAATTATTTCGACAAACCAATTTTATTGATGTGCTAGTTAAGACAGCCTAACTAAATTTTGCGAAATTAGTGTTAACGTGAACCTTCGACGAAATACGATCGGAGAATTTATCGAGTTGAAAACTATTTTCAAATATATTCGATTAAAAGTATTTTAAATTGCCATAGTCGAAGTGGGCTGTAATAATAATAAAGATAATAGGTTGCCCAATTTAGACGCAGGAAAATAAACGCAAACTAAAACTATTATTTGAGTGTATCTCAAATCTATTTTTACGCGGCCTTTCTTACACCGTTTAAAAAAACAATACTAATAATTTTAGGTCTATTTTTCTATGTACTCAATGTCTTTTGTAGTTTTTTACATGGCTGGAAAGTATTACCGTATAGAAAAAGGTTAGGTATGAAAAATGATATCACTCAAATATTCACCCCGACTGGATTTACAGACGCCGATCATATGGTCAAAATTTGTATCGCGTAGAATTGGTGAAAACTGCGTTTCCGTCCTCATTTCCAACCAAAAAAGGTTCGATGATGCTTTTTGAAAGCACACCAAACAGTCACTTTTTGAGGATGCAGCGTCTGCTTTTTATATTCACATAGATTCTCGTTGGCCCACGGTGCTCTAAGAGCAATCGGTGAACACACGACGTTTATGATGGTCAATTATTGTTATTACTACAATCTTTAATCAAATAAAATAAATACAAAATTGAGGAATTTTTTATAATTATACAATTTAAAATTTGAAATAAATCCAACCTCCTTTAGACGTTGCCTGTAGGGGAGCAATTACTAAAAATTAGAATTAACATTTAAATAATATTCTTTGGTAATTAGCTTGATCTTTGCTTTTACAGTATGTTCAACAAGAGCGTGTACGGCATAACTATACTTAAAACTATAGGAATAAATATGGGCGGGGCTTACATCGGTTTTCTATTGATTCCTCTTGGGCGCTCTAAAACAAACGTTAGTTTAACTGTAACTGTTTAGCGGATAACATACTTGAAAGAAATGAGTGCGATTTATTAAAAACGATTTGAAGCGGTGTCTTTAAATGGATATCCGAAAGGACCAAAAATGTTGATAGCAAGTGCAGCAAAATATATAAAAAAGGCAGAAACCTTTATGCAGAAGTGGATTACACATTATTCAATGTATAAAAATGTTGCCGATTTGCCAGATAGAGGCAAAATCTGAACCACTACAAAAAAGGAGGATGACGCCATCATATAGTTGTTTGATGAAAATTTTTCTCTTGGCAATCGCTTAGCTGTGGCAAAATTGGCGAAAAAGAATACTATTTTATCAAAAATAACCATACGAAGGAACATGGCTACGCATATGGAAATACTTTGGTCAAACCACTGGCAACACAAAAATACATAGAAAAGCAACTATAGTGAGCGAATGAACATAAAAACAAAGATTCTACGAATATTGTGTTTGCCGATGAGTCACCCTCTTAGGGTTTTAATGTTAAAAGGCTTGTTTGGCGAACTAAGCAAAAAAAAGGATTGTCCGAACTGTGGAGCACCCGCCCTAGCTCCATCAATGGGGATGCTTCACCAAGCAAGGTTTTGGTGAATTAATCGTTTGCACACGGAACCTAAACGCAGTTTTCATGAATAAAATTTATTCACGAGGTTTGTTACCATCTGAAATGGTTTGGAGCGGGGAACTCTAATTGGATCTTGCAAGGAAACAACGATCCAAAACACCATAGCATACTCTGTTTGAAATTTTAACTCAAAAAGGGCATCGCAACTTTTGATTCGCCATCTCAGGCAATTAATTACAATCCGACCAAAATTTATGGGCACTCATGAAGGTTAAGCTGAAAATGTACCACATACAAAATTTGAGCGCTGTAACGCGAGTGGTCCGGAAGATATGGAAATATGTAACACAACAGTATGCAAAAAAATTGGTTGATAGTATGGACAAAAAGAGCCAGGCAATTATTAACAATAATGGTGACTTTACTATGTATTAGTTGATAGCGCCCTAGAAAATACAACAAACTTTCATAATAAAAACAAAAAAAATCACTCTAATTGGATCTTGTATGCGTGTAAATTCAAGTCCTTCAAATGCTCCAATTCAAGTGGTTGGCGCGTTGTTGATTGTTCCTCTCACACTTTGCCTCCAACAGTGATATTATCTAGTGTGCGAACAGTTTTTGGCCTGTCAGGCTTTGGTGCATCCACCACAGAACCCGTAGCCTCGAATTTACACACCAACTGTTATTTTATTTTTTCACAATTTTTGTATTGCTTTTGAATAACTTTAACGTGGTCTTCAATCGAATATACGACTTCATAGCGATAAATACCAATCATTCAATTAACTAACAAAATGACATGAAATGACAGAAAACAAATATGGCGTCTTTGCAATTTTTTTTATTTTCCTGCGTGTCATTTGGACAACCCTTCTAAGCCAACTTTGGTCGTTTTCCAAGTTTTTTGTGTTTAATGCCTAGTACGCGGGGAGTCAACATTATTATTATTTTTTGAATACAATTCAGGGAAAATTATAAACAAGAATATCATTCTACTAAAATAAAAATTAAAAAAAGAAAGAAAACGGCAAAAATAATTTATTATTAATCGAAATAAAAAATGTATTTAAAGAGCTATGATTAGGAAAATGAAAAGGCTGAATCTATATGTAGTAAATTTAAGAGAATGATACCCCGCCGAAAAAAAGGGAGTCCGATCGTTGGTTTGCTTAGAGCAAGCAAATTTAAAACTGGAAAAAGAGTAAAAAGAAATAATAGAGAAAAGAGGAAAAGGAAAAAAATCAAAGTTAAACAAAAAACAAATTTAAAAAAAACTCAAATGGCGAGAGCAAAAAAAATTATAAATTGTACTCGATAGAGTATTTACGTCAAATAAAACAAAAATTGCTTTATCGATTGTTAGCAAATAATAATTCCTTAATAAATAGCGAATTTGCTAATGTGGTAGTCATAAAGTTCGAAATATTTATCAGTCTCGCGCAGCATTCTTGTAATAGGCTCGAACTGGCCGTAGGTCGTTCTGGAGGAGCAATTCTAAAAGCTGGTATCGTTCTCAAAGCGCGAGCATTTACATTAAGATTTACAGATAAAAGTTGATGAATGAAAACGATGCTGGCAACCGATCGTCGCTTACTTAGTGGTTTTAACTTAATAAGCTCAAAGCGGTCGAGATAAGGAAGCAAATTATAAACGTCCACCCAAGGTACTCCACGCAGAGCTAAAATCTATATTGTACCGCTTCAATTCTTGGTATGTGTACTTCATGGTATGGGGACCAAACCTGACTAGCATACTCGAGCAGGTCGTATTAGAATATATAAAGAGTATCACAATAACCGGTTCAGATTTGACATATCGGTTATTTTGGTTCTGGCAACACTAATGTCATTCTTGCTTTGACAGTATATTATTTCTAGTTGACGAAATTAGTCGCTTAACGTTTCAACAAAAGTGGGAAATTTTGGAAATTTACTTCCACAACAAAGACAATTGGCTCGAAATCGCAAGAAAATGTCGTACAAAATTTGGCCAAAACACGAGAAGTTTGTGCATAAAATGCGTGATACGGGCTACCTAGTGGACAATCCAACGCGTACCCGTGCTCGTCGTGTTTGTTCAGGCGAAAATATCGCTGCGGTGGCCGAAAATATGTGCCTACGGCCGAGAACATCAATTCGTCATCGCGCTTCGGAAATTAACATCAGCCGGTCTTCCATGCAACGACCTCTGCGTAAAGATCTTGGTTTGTGGGCCTATAAAGTTCAATTGATACAGCAATTGAAGCCCCGTGACCATCCGCTTCGATATCGATTCGCTGTGTGGTTCTGCGGCAAACTCGAAATTGATGAGGATTTTGCTGAGAAATACATCTTGACGGACGAGTCACATTTCCATCTTGGTGGGTTCGTAATCAAACAAAATTGTCGAATTTGGGAATCGGAAAATCCACAAGAATATGTGGAGAAGCCAATGCATCCATTGCGTGTTATTTCTTGCCCAACTGTGACCTCCTGTTGAAGTGCAGAACTCATGGGCCGTTCCATCTTCCATGCCAGTACTATAGGCTGTCATAGGGCTATGCCTTGTGCAGGTTGTTACGAAAATCGGCGACTGCGTAAGGTAGGACGTGAGAAGCGAACTTCGAAAGAGTTGGAAGTTCTTCTAAATCAATTGCTCGGCAACTTCCGGGAATATCACCTCACTTGTAACAAGTTTCTAAATTTGCTTTAAGTCATACTTACCTACATTATCCGAGCGTCGTAATCCGTGTTCCGTTCCAAATCCAAGTTTACTGTTGTTGCTTTAAGCTTGCACCAACATTATCAGCACCATCTTTAACAGCTCAGTGTCAACCGCATTCTTTATGAACACCACCATCTTCTGGCTACTCTGACCAACAAATGGCTCACTCAAAATGACGAGTTTTCTTCTTCTTACACTGAAGC
The DNA here is from genome assembly GCA_932526605.1 of Nephrotoma flavescens. Taxonomy (NCBI): domain Eukaryota; kingdom Metazoa; phylum Arthropoda; class Insecta; order Diptera; family Tipulidae; genus Nephrotoma; species Nephrotoma flavescens. The sequence continues at coordinate 136,187,310 of OW052221.1, read as the reverse complement.
AAAATCCCGGTTTGATTTTTGATCATCATTGAGCTGCCTCAGGTGATTTCTTTCTCATGTGTATGGAGAGGATACTCGGTTTCACAAAGCTCAATGGTTTCTGCAGACCAATAGCTCATCCGATGCCACATTATTGTCTATAGCCAATACAACCCTCTGCTCTATTTTGTTATCTAAATGCTTGTCTTTCTACTCCATATAGCCTACATTATCATCCGTTGTTTTGAAATGACTGCTTCATTTTTTAATTCATCTCGCATTTGATTCATTATTCCATAAAATTAAGAGTTCATTGATTAAATTTTTGATTAATTTCTTGCGTAAAATGCTATAGACCCTGATTTATTTTCAAAACAACTCGAGGCGAAGCAACCAACACTTGCGTAGTCTCCATTTCACGTTCGATAATACAACAAATTCACTTTTAAATATTCCGAAAATAATTTTCCCGAAACTATTTTCACTTCCTCGATGTTCCATCTAGTTTTTGCGGCTTTTTGTTAAAACCCTATGTTTTATTGAATTCGAATTAGTTATATTGGGCATATAACATAGTAAATTGTATTTTAATCTTCACTCTGTGTATAGCGTATATTACGTTGTCTGTGTATAGGGGTCAATCTGACCCCACAAATATCTTAATGTAATTTTAAAGGAAATGAAAATAAAAATTGTTTAGTTTCTTATTAAACACATTATTTATATTTATATTTTTTTATTTTTATACATTATTTATATAATAGTTGAGGATATACGGGATGGGCCATATAAATAGCAAAAAACATATTTTTTCAAGTTTAAAATCGACTGGGGTCAATTTGACCCCAATACACAGAGAGAAGGTTAAAACTGATTGGACTTCGGACGGTCCTCAACGCAGTCTAACATTGTTTGTGATCACGTCTAAAAATTCAACAATATTTAAAGCCGAATCCGGCGAATTGGAGAACGGCATTCATAATCTTAATAAATTTTCGACAAAATGTATAGATCAGTTGAAGCACCTTTGAACTTTTGTTGTGATTTGATTGATTCATTTTATTATTATTGATTTAATAAAACATTATAATCATTTAATATTGATCTGAGTTTTATACGGTTGAGTATTTGTTAAAGGTGCTGAACCTGAACAATGAACAAAACCACCATATAGAGAACATTTATCGTACAACCGTACGCCTGAACAATACACGAAAATTCTACACTCAAATTAAGTTTTGGATTCCTTAATCATTTATATGAAAAATTATGGTACAATAATATCAAAATTGTTTTAATTCACGGTACTTGTTAGAAGTGGAAATACGAAAATTATTTTAACAAAGACAAACCGAATACCATTTTGGGGGAAATTAATAGAAGCTGCCAACAAAACATTCCATTACATCGTTTAACAAAACATTCCATTACTGTTTTAGCCGAAAAGTAACCTAACTTAACTTTTCCTTACTAGTTATTCATAATGACATTTGCAATCATTTGACTATCATAAATTATATGATTAAATTAAATTCAAATTAAGTTATACATATGCAGTACGCTCTAAACACAGTTTGTGCAACCGGAGACAGTCTGGTTTGGTTGTGTAATTTTATAACAATAACATCACTATTTGTTAGTAACTTTCCCCGAACATTAAACACGTAGTTACCCAGAATTGATATCGCCTACACCAAACAACAAAACATTGATTACCAAAATTGGCAGAAGTTGTAAAATAAATTAAAAAATTTGACCTAAGATTATTACTTTGATGTGTAGGTTGAACTATCCACGTCAATTTCCTTTCATTTTTCTTTTTAGAAATGAGCATCATGATCTTTACTTTCTATGTTCGAGTATCAGAAAAATGTTAACACAAAAGTTCATATTCAAAATATATTTCATACATTGTTTCTGAGCACAATTGCCGGTATACAATTTTGGATTTCTTTAGTTACCCAAACAATTATTTCTTAATGATATGTAACCCACTTAATGATATGTAGCCGCAGAGTAAAAATATCGCTTAATATGATCTTAATTACACCTTAAAATGCCTAAGGGTTAATTTACTAAAGTATGGATGAAATACGCCACTTACGCATTTGCGCAAAACTAAAAAACTTATCGCATATCAAAAATTTCTCAAACTCTAAACTTGAATATCCTGTACACTGCATGTAAAATACACAGCAAATCATGTTTGCTAATTTCAGTAAATATTATTTTCTTACTTCCTTATCATTATATTTATGTGACCGCATCATTATTAAATTACCTTGTTGAATCGGCTAAATAGTTTGTATCCACATTAATATTTTTGATCGCACAACAACATTCACCCAACAAAATTACGATAAACGTAAGATAATGATTGATCAACAGATTTTTCACAGTCCGCATTCTCATGTTTAAAACACTTTTTGCTGTTTTTTTATTTATTTTTTTGCAAATTCACACCAAAAATTTCACTTTATTTAAACATTTATAATAATGCACAACCACGATCAAATATAATTAATTGAAATATTTACTTATAAAACTAAATATCAATTTTAATAACGTAAATAATTTTTTATAATTTTTAAAAATAGTTATTTTTGTCGCGCGTCTAGCGAATACAAAAATTCAACGATCAATGAAAGTAAAACTCAAGAAACATTTCTTGATCACACGATGATGGAATATAATAGAGGTAAACGAAAAAGATCAACAAATAAATGATCGTAAAATTTTTTCTGTGCCATTTAACGATTTCTGTTGTTCTCGTTGCCGTTTTGTAACGATCATTGAACCATAAACAAGATCTTCAATTGGGCTGACGATTGTTTTATTCATTTTAACACCAACACAATAATATATGGAGCACTTTCGTTGCGTACGGTGGTAATAAAAATGTTGTCATGAACATGAGAAAATTGTTCGATCACCTAAATTGTTCGATTCGTATATTGTGCTTTCACTAGTTTTGCCATTTACGAAAATCATGAGTAGGTTATGTTATTGTTGTTGTATTATGTACTTGAATCTTTGCTGCAGAATATTTATTTTGTGTTTATTTATATTTCATGATTCTGTTTTTGGGAGAAAGTGTTTTGATTTATTATTAAACAAGGGTTGCTTGTAGTATTGTGGGTGTGGGAGTTATAATTTGATTACCTCTGTGTTTTAAATCATTTTAATTTTGGTACTGTTGTATATGTCAAGTTCTTTACAGTTGTGATTTCCTGACAAAGTTTTTATTAATCAACGTGTCGGGGATTCTGAAAAACAATTTCTGACTCAGTAATAGAACGCTGATAATTACGGCAGGGACAAAAACTGTTTGGTTTATTTAAAGCGAACAACTACATAATTCACTATATGTGCAATATTTCCATCCCACCGTTAAGCGAACATCAGTCTGCAATTGTTACCCACATTCAAACACTCGTACATAATATAAAATATCTTTTTCAAAACCTTATAACAAAGTTTGATTAGAAATTGCCGTATCCTTCAATAGTTATCGCTGTATTCCATGGAAAAAACCAGTGTTGTTAAGTAGTTTTAGGAGATAAAAACTACCTCTTAACCCTTGTCTCAACACGACATACCCGGGTATGTATTTAGTTTTTTAAAGGGTAAAATCGACCTAACAGAGAGTACCTTGTAGACTGAACTTTTCAGTAGCTGCCTAAATATAGAATATATGCACTTTGTATGTTTTAGGACTAGATATGCATTATTACACCTTCTACTCAACACGAACATACCCGGGTATGTTCATGTTTTTAAATTCGTTCGTACATAAAAATGTAATATTACTGAAAGGCTATAATTGTGAAATGTTGACATGTTTACTCTTTATGGTTAGAGAGAGTAATCTAGAAGTTTATTTAATTTTTTTCTCAGGAAAAGTAACGGTAATTGCTTTTGTATTTTGTACGAATATTATCGACATTTGAAATAGATAGTCGCGAATATACTTTGAATAAGATTTATTTTATATTATTTTTGTGCACTTATAAAGATTTAAAGAACACGTAAAAGATGTGGGAAAACCCATAACACACCCCAAACACGTAGAACATCTGACTCATCAAAATAAACCATACATTCCAACCAAATTCCAGGCCTTAAGACAACTTGATGAACTAACTACAGGATTTGGCTTCCACGTGACAATGTGCTCTTACGTACCTAAAAAAACATAGTTGTGGTTCTGTTATCCACGCTTCACAAAAATGTAAGTGATGTAAAAAATAAGCCTGATATTATAAATTATTGTACTATAATGTAACGAAAGGAGCAGTAGATACGATGGATAAAAAGCTGGGCGAATATACCACTAAACGCAGTACTAAGAGATGGCCAGTTGCGTTTTTTTACAACATGATGGATGTCGCTGCCATCAATTGAAAAACAAGCAGCAACGCCATTTATATATCGAAACTTTAACACACGAAACGGATTGGAATCAATGTTGATGCGGAAAATAGGAGAGGTATCTGAATCATTTCTATCTCCATCTTCTGGGTCTAGTCCATCTCTAGTTCTAGTTCTAGAAGATAGAGATAAAACAGGTCGCCTGAAACATAAAGGTTTTATAGCTTTATATGCCGGAAAGACTCGAAACGGCGAACCCGCCAGAAAGGCATAACTATTCTCTTAAATCAGTATGTGCGGAACATTGTCGAGAGTTTATTAAATGCTGGAATTGCCTATAAATTAGTTAATACCCTGTTTCTTTGTTAAATAATATGGAGTAAGCATATATGTATTATAACAATAATAAGTTTCATAGACTTAAATATTAATTAATTAAATTTTTTGTAGCATTGTTGGTCTCGAATTAAAATAAAATAAACTGAATTACTGAATTACTACTAATTAAACAATAATATTACATTTGCAAACCTGAATTTTATTTCATTATTTATCATTTAGCACCTATGTTTAGCTCAAAATTTCCATTAATCTGATGCTTTCCATACTAAATCTATAGAAAAATGAACGACATACCCAGGTATGTCGTGTTGAGAAGAAGTAGTTCGCTGCTCGTGTTGACACAAAGGTTAAACTACGTGTAATTAATGCATAAACTACGTAGGCGAAAATCATGAATTAACTACAAGCATTAACTACATGCGTTAACTATACAATCTCCTTTCCTTCATTTATATAAATTATATTATATATGTATAATTAATTAGCTATTAACTTGTTTTTTAAATCATTGTAAATTTACGAATGTGTATAGAAGGAAGTAAGAAAAGAACCTAGAAGCGCAATAAAATTCGGAAAGTGTGCTTTTCTCACATCAAAAGCATACAGAGAAAACCAAATATTTTTTTTCAGTAAGTGTATATCACTAATCACTATGATAACACTGTATGAATGACTCAAAAAACAAATTAATTTTAATAATATTCATATGTATTTCTATTTATTATTATTATTTAATTCAAAATATATACCAGCCCCAGCCCACCACCAATCAATTTTATTATTATTAGATTAATCATCTTACGTTTAATACGATATACATCAGTATTTTATTCAATATCTATCATTCATCTATCAATCCTCATATTCATCATCTGCATCTCCATCAAATTCATATTCATCACAAATATCATCGTTAATTTTTGAAGAATAGTACGTATGTATCAATTTTTTTGAACTTTCTGATTTTAATCTGTTACGTTTTTCTGTATGTATATATGCCCAATTACCTAAACTTATTAGCCAAATTGCCATGTCTTCTGGCGGCAATATTCCAGTATGTTCTTGGAGTGGTCATTCCCTTTGAATTTAAATTTTGGAAAATACCTTCGTTTAAATTGAATTCTTGGAGGCTATCTAGGCCAGATTTATTCAATTCTTCAATCAGGAACTCATCAACGATATCCATTTGATTTACATTCATTGCACTACCTCTATATTTGGGATGCAAAAAATTCACAGTTAATGCATAGTTATTTAAAGCCATAGCTTGTCTCTTTTTTAGGGCCTCTCCAAATTCAACTGGGAGCTATAAAAATTTAAAATATTATAGAAAAGAAAATGAAGAAAATATTTAAGTATGTTTGAACTACCTGTAAATGTAACCAATCTTCTGTTGCATCGGCTGTAGAATATTGTAGTGTCTGACAATTATTTATTAATATACATATTGGGTCCGATATTTTACCAAAATGTTTAATTGATTCTATAAAATTGTCATCAAATAATAATTGACTTATTTCACTCTTCAATTTTGCTTTCCCGCCAGCAGCAATTTTTTTGATAATATTCAAGTTGCCGATCAGAGACACGTAAGAGTCTCTGTAACTACACCAACGCGTTTCAGCCGGAAGTTTTATCTTTTTACCACCATTGTCAATTACGAGTTTCTCTAAATCGGCTCTCTTAAACTTTTTCAAAACGCTTAGTTGCAATGTTTCTGTCAACTACATCTTTCGCCAGTAAATTCCCAGTATGGCTACTGCAAGTATTATGCCATAAAGTAGATTTTTCCCCATAAATATCATGTTTTAAGCGTTATCGCTAGTCACGGCATAAATCTCAGTGTTGTATTTTAATTTGGCTAACTCAATTGATAATTCGCAAATTTTATTGAGTTCATCTCCCGTTTCCCGTATTCCTGTCATATCATATACCTCGAGGAATGACAATTTATTGTCGCTTGTATGTAACATTGTTACCACAAGGTTTGTATTTTTCCATCCATCAATAAGGAGGGCTGTTTATTCGCCAATATTATTTTTATCCTTAAGTGTTATATCAGAGTAAACAGAATCCAAAATTGTTGTAGCTAACGTTTGCCATGGAGGCTTTAAAATATTTAGAATCGATGACACTAAATGGTATGTTACATCCGAAAAAGAAAATTCCCAATGCATGATCCAATTTACGTTTTTGTCTGGAGTTACATTGTCCATATAGCCAGAAATGTTTTTCTGCAAACGATAATGCTGACGATTTTTTTGAACTGCGGAAAGTACGTTTTTGATGTGACGGCAAATTGGGTGTGGGTGACGTCGTCACTGACGATGATGATGATCCGAACCCCGTTGTAATAGAGAACTCTTTTGTTGATAATGCTGACGAAGCACGATCAGCAGGTAAAACAATATTGTCAAAACCAGGATATAAAAGAATTAGAAAATATTTAAAGGATTTAAAAGAATTAGAAAATATTATTATACATTTTTAAACAGAAAATCAAAAAATTATATCTACTCACACAATCCGTAATTTCCGTGACTGAAACAGATACGTCATCCGAGTCACTCAAAGATATTATTCGAAGTGGCATATTTTGCAATATCGTTTAAAGTTGGCCGAACGTCTATAGAATTTTCATCTAATGTTTGTGTGGATACACCTGTTGTAGTAACTTTTACAATTTGTGCAATATTTATATCAATTTCCACATCAGAATCACTACTGCTGTTAGTAGCTACAGAAGATTGCGAGCTGCGACTGCGAATACTACTTTCTTCGTGAGATTTCGAATGTGCTTCGTTAGATGTGCTTCGTGAAGATGATGAACATATTTTTCTAAAAGGAATTCTGTATCAGTGAGTTTCAAATTGTTGTTTCAAATTTAAAAATTTTTACTTACCTATGCACTACTATTCGAGTTCTTGTTGTATTTTTTAAAATAACACTGCACTTTACAAAAAGCTCCTATTTTTTGCGACCTCGCTTATCAACATTGTTGATGGGTTTAAAAAGGCCTTCTTGCCAAAATGAATGTAATTTCCGCCCACAACTACTCATCTTCAATTCAAACTTAGATTTTTATGAACTATTATTTTTATTTTATGGTTAGATTTAGCGACTTAGCTTCTTTTCTTGCAAAAAATCACAAATTTAATCACAAAATTTGATTTAGACGTATATTATTTATTAATGATTAAATTATTAAATAATATAATTATTATTTTAATAAGTATTTATTTTCTAAACTTAAATATCAAAATAACCACTTTTTTAAGAACAACTTACAAAACACGTTCGGTTTACAAAAAATCGAGGTTTTATGTCAAAATTTCATTTTCATTCACTCAACAAAAGGTAAAGAGAGTAAAAAATTAAATTTAAACCAAAATAACAGAAATGCGCATGCGTATAAAAAACTGCATTGACGTCATTAACTACATTAACTACACTTAACTACATTAACTACATAAACTACATGGGAAATGTAGTTAATGTAGTTTTTTTAAAATTACATGTAATTTAACAACTCTAGAAAACACATAATTTTTGCTGAGCATATCACAAAGACAAGAACTAAAAATTACATTAGAGCGACTGAGGCACAACATTTTTATTTTACGGTAGGAGAAATTTTGAACAGGAAAATATGAAAAATCTTCCTTTTGAATGTTTAACAATGAATGTTTTTATCCCAAAAATTATTAAAAAATATAATATTACTTTTGGGATGAACAGAATCATTTGATTTTATTATAATTTTTAATTTACAAAAAATATATAAAAAAGTTGCTCTACCATAAATATGTAAGGGGAAAATTTTAGCATCAACAAAATTTAACCTATAAATTATTTAAAAAACATGGAAAATTTTTATTTTTAATTTTTGACAAAGAATTATATACTCTTAAATTTCTTATAAACTAATAATATTTTTGGAATAGGCGGAATCATGTTATTTTATTTTTATATTCAATTTTCATAAATAAATAAAGTGTTCTGCTATAAAATATATAACCTACAAAATAACATGTGCACAATCGCGTATTAAATTAGTTTTATTAAAAAAATTTCTGTTCATACACAAGAATTTAACAAATTTCTGTATCTAAAATAACTTTTTTGACTTAAATCAAATTTTACACGTATATTCGAAACGATAGGGATTCCTTTTTTCGTTTTGGTTGCCATAAAAATACTAAACTTGATATTTTTTATGAAAAATTATGACAACACAACAACAAATTATCAATCAGCAAACTATAATCAGATGCGCCTATCTCACAAATGGTCGATCTATATTTTTGTTCTGTTTTAGTTTTGCTGAGATAATATTTTTTCCCACGGAATAGGGACATTATTGCGTCTGTTTTTTAATTGTTTGCGCTATATTCTATTGTTTCTGGAAAGCGCTGTTTCAAATTGCCTGTTTAGAATCCTAGTAACACCTGCAATTAATAAAACGATATTTCTTCAAAAATATTGATCCGCAACCAGGGGACACCAGGAACGACGCCCGTTAAATTGACATGATGCTACAATCATTTCACCACAGTCAAATCATCGAAAATATTTCAACAACGTAAAAATTATTGTAACACATATTTTCGAAATAACTAAAAAAGAATCGCATTCCACGAATCGCAACTTACATTAAAGTCATAAATTTTCCAATGCAATTATGCAAAAATACATTTTTCTCCGATCGTAGGAAAAAGTATATCCTTCCGTTGTTTTTTCGAAACAGAAAGCTCATGATTCCATTATGTTGTATTTGTTGCTAACCCGCGGCCTCCACTATGCAAAATTGCTGATATTTACTATCATGCTAGTAATTTGGTTAATGTATGTGTGAGTATACTACACAATTTTTTTTACTAGCAACAAATTATCAGGCCGATATTTTCTCAAAAATTATCATGATAATTATTACGAAATGACATATTTTATAGGTTATGCTTTTTATTTTTTAAATTTTATTTTAGAGTGAACACATTAAACATGGCGGTATATGGTTCATTCCCTTTTTTTCAAGTTTTTTTTTTGTTTTTTGCGGTTAATGTCAGTTGTTTCATTTACGCATTTAATTTAAGTTTTTTTAATAGTGGAATAAATATATATATTGTCATCTGCATATATTTTTTCGAAAAAATGTCACAGATGCTGTTTACGACTGAAAATTCGTTAAAGCTAATTAATTTATATAGAGCAAATGAATGCTTATGGAAAATGACGAGTACACTTTATAGGCGTTCGGATCTTAAAACTATTGCACTGCAAAAAATTGCAGATGAATTCAATGGCTCTATTGAAGATATTAAAAAAAATAGAAATTTAAGGAACAGAATGATAAGAAATCTGGCAGTGGAGTAGACGATTTACCAAAATCTAAGTGGTTTCTGTTTGATGAACTAACACTTTTGGATGAGGTAATAGTGTTAAGAAACACAACACATAATTTTGAAATAAATGAAAACACAGTTCCTATAAATAATTCAGTAAGTTCATATTTTATTTATTTCATATTATAATATTTAGTTTAAATTTCAACAATCACAATTACAATTTTATTAAATTTTTTTCCATTGTAATGGTAGACCTCCCACCTCATTTTATTAAAAAATTTTACATTGTTTGTTGTACTTTGCTCTTGTAGATGTATATTATAAAAATTTGATGGTAACGCATTTGGCTGCATATCATCTAAATGGTTACCGAATTCAATTGGCTTGGTTAAATTATTATGTAGAACGCAGCATACTTAAACGATCATATCGATTTTAACATCAATTGGCCTGTGTAATATCCGGAACCTGGTCGCTAGTCTACCAAATGCGCATTCTACCGTTAGCCTGGCTCTACAAATTCTATAGTTAAAAATTTGTTGTTTTGTCGTTAACGTTTGGCATCTGGAATAAGGCTTCATCATATGCCGATCCAATTTAAAAGCATCGTCACCTATAAAATAGTTTGAAACTGGTATGGTTTCACCGTTTAAAAAAACTGGCGCTGGAATATGCAAACTCGGAATATTTTTAAATAACGCTGAATTTTCAAAAATCGTGTTGTCTGAGGCCCTTTCGTTTGTACCAATATCAATAAAAGTAAACTTTGAATGAGCATCGACAATTGCTAGTAAAACGATACTGTGGAAACCTTTAAAATTAAAACAAATTGATCCTGAATGTGGTGGTTGCTTAATCCATATATGCTTTCCGTCTACAGCCAATTGTATGCGGAAAACTCCAAATTCTCCAAAAATCGTCAATTACCTTTTCCCATTCAGCTTCCGTATTATTCATCTACAATAAAAAAAATTATATTTAAAACATTTTCACTAAACAATAATTCTTAACATATGGCCCTAAGGTCCTAATTATATTTTTTTGTTTTAGTGAGATGTTACAGTTCCGGAAGAAGTGGAACCGAAAGAAGTTGAATGTACTAGTCAACCGTATCGGGACACCAAACAAACCCACAGCAAAACCGCAACTAGAAAAACTGAAAAAATAGACAAATACGATGCGGCGATTGCTCAACTAGTTACGAGTACTCCATCTAAAAAACAAGCAGACATTTTTGAATCCTTTTCGTCGACAGTGGCCTTACAATTAAAAGAAATACATGATTTAGATGCTTCGGAAGCTTTCATTACAATGAAAGATATTCAAATTTTAATTGGGGACAAATTAATAACCATTTTGAAAAGCAAACAAAATCAATCTAATACCGAAAGCGGTTTACAATCCTTTGATAATTCAAGTCAAACGAATTTGACATCTCCGGTGCTTTTTGATCAAAATTATGAACACACCTTTACATTCATCAAGTAATTTTCCAGCTATCTACAACACTCCTACGAGTTCCATAGAGCTTAATCCTCCAAATTTATTTAATTATATATCACCAAAACTTTCACCAACAGATTCATCAATTAATCATTTTTCGGCCATCAGTAGAGTTAGCACTGCAGATACGAATTATTCCAATTCGCCACCAAATCCGTCTGGTTCAAATTTTAAAATGTCAAAATTGATACCAATTAAAAGTAATACAAATGCCAGCTATAATATACCGCCATTGTACTCTGGACATTCACAATACTCTCTAAAAGAACCCGTTCCGGAATCCAAAAGGATTAAAATTTTGGAAGACATACCAATAAATTCTGGTAGATCTAATTTGATACAAAATGCAATAACATTATCCGGAATCGAAGACTTTGAACTTTAAAATGACTGACAAACAATAATTTTCGACGAATGCTGCGATTATATTTTTTTACTGAATTTCATTTATATTTTTACGACTTGAATTATTTTAATATATGAATAATGATGATATATGAATTTGAATAAAGATTTAAAAAAATGAAATTAATCCCAAACTAATTAGAAAAACGTGTGTTATTGATTTACGATACACCATACTTTCAGATATTTCGGCTGCAGCGTTGAGTATAAGCTAGGAAGAACCTCGGGTATGAATTTAGATAATGTTTTTCTAGAAACCCGTGTTAAATATTCTAACGAGTAGAAAGAATCTCCTGTAGCGATATACCTAAAAGTAATCGCAAGTCGAACTCGAGCGCTGATTATTCGAAAACTTGTATCCTTTTTTTGAATTTGGTGCTCTACCTAAAAAATATATTTTATAAAAATTGTAAATTTTATAAAACAATAATACTTACTAATGTGAGTATTTCACTAAATTGTTCGTAACTCAACCTTGTAAAATTTTTAAAGCTTTCATTTTCTCCCCATAACAAATCGGCTATAAAATTGTCTTCCGAACAATCCAATTGTCTCTTGGCAAGAAATGGATTCACCCAAAATGCTCGTTTGTATTTGTCCTTTTTTTTCTAGTTTTTCTAATTTTTCAATTTGTACAAGCCTCTTCAATTGAAGCAGAGTTCAATTTGTTCATCGAAATTCATTTCTAATTTTATTTATTTTTAATTTGTATCTCCTAATTTTTATTTGAATTTCGTACGTAAACATCCCAAACTAATGATTGGATAAAAGCATGTAACGATTATCATAATAGTAATAATTATCATGATAGTAATATCCCCCCATAGATATGATATTTCGTCGAAGAATATTTTTCAATACTTTGAAAAACATACATACAAACATAAAATATCATGATAGTAAATATCAGCAATTTTGCATAGTGGATACCGCGGGTAAGCAACAAGTAATAATAGTACGAGAATATTTTTTCTGGCCTAGGCCGGGAATATATTTCATTCTACTTTTGAAAAAACAAACAAAATGTATTTATTTCTTATGATGTCGTGGCTAACTAAGCAATAATTTTATGTTATTTTCGATTTTTTTCTTTATTTGGTTTTATGAATAACACTAAAACTTATTTTGGGTTTATATTCGTTTTAAAGTCCATTCGGAGAAAAAATAGTATGTACGATTCGGAGGAAAAGTTCATTCCCGGACTCCCGTGGTTGGGTTGCCAATTTCCACTATCGTCCGGGAATGCAGTACTTTTATTAATTATACAATATATCTATTTCTTCAGAAAGTAAGTACACAAAGTAAAAAATTAAAAATCAAAGTATATTGGTAATTTGTGCAGGTCAACCGACTGTGAAAGAAAATAAATAAATTAAATATTGGGAAAAAATGGAAATATAAATAAATTTGTTATTTTTGTGAAGATACAAGCTATTTGCTTATAACTGACATAACTGGCCTTTTCCGTGGTGGTAATCACTCGTATGGAGTTACCTCTCCGACCTGTGCAACAGTCTGGTGTTACATGAACTTAGAGCACGATCTAGCTATTTTAATATTAGTTTTTGAAAATTATTTTAACGAAATTGTCCTAATTTTGTGAATCATTCTAATCCGGTTTGTTGTTAGAATCGAAACCAAGCAACTAAACTTGATAACTTCGCTTACAAGCGCCTCATAGATATCAAATTTTATATTGCAAGATCTGTTTTGAGCGCACCATATTTCCGTTTAATATTTGATAATGATCCCAAATATTAAAACTTTTGCGAGTTGCTCTTTTTATAGATATAATCGAATTCTGACCTCGTATGCAGACCACATGAAAATACGCTAACAGTTGATTGTATTGAAATATGAAATCATTTATTTATTTTAAGCTTTAACTTATTATTTATTCATTATTAGAATTTTTAATACATTATTACTATATTTTAAAAAAAATGCAGTGGACACTTGTCGTTTGCTTGTGGAAATTTATGGTGAGCATGCCCCATCGAATGCAACGTGCAAAAAATGGTTTCGACGATTTAAAAATGGTGGTTTTGGCATTAAATGAAGATTTTGATGTCGTTAAACCATTTGTGAAATACTGCTTCAAAGACAATAAAGAAAAGAGTTTTTGCATTGAATAGGTACTGTGGCACTATTATGGTAATTCCCCGGGAATAGGGAATTGGGGAAAGATTTTATATGTAATTTCAGTTCAAATATATTTTTCCGGCCTACTGACGAAAGAAGTTCCAGGTAAATATTTATAAATTGGGAATAATTTTTCTATACCTAAATTGGTAGGGAAAATTATTCCCAATTTAATTTTGTTTTGAAAAAAATTAACATTAACTTTTTACCTCAGTAGGCCAGAAAAAAAATATTTGAACTGAAATTACATATAAAATCTTTCCCCAATTCTCTATTCCCGGGGAGTTGCCAGAATAGTACCACTGGAGATGAAAAAATGGATTTATTACGAGAATCCCAAACTCAAAAAATGTTGGGTAAAGTCTGGTGTAGCTGGTTCATCGCCACCAAAGCGCGATATTTATTGCAATAAGGTTATCCTCCGTATCTTTTGGGATCAGAAACTTGTGGTTATTATAAACTGCTCGAATTAGGTGAAACTATCAATGGCGACATCTTCCGAGTCGGAAGTTCCGACTTCAACTAATACGTTTGAAGCGTGCTTAGAGGAAAAAACGAGCACAATGGATGGATAGCCACAACAAAATAATTTTTCAACTCGACAACGCATAGTATTAATTTTTCAGCTCGACAACGCAGACTTTGTGAAACAATATTTAAAAGAACTGGACTGGGAAGTTCTTCCCCAGCGGCCTTATTAACCAGATATAGCTCCTTCAGATTACTACTTATTCCGATCGATGCAGTCTTTTCTTTCTGAACAATGGTTCAGTTCTCGCACAGAGATCGAAAATTTGCTTTGTATACGGGCAATCTACTTGTGGATATAATTTTTCTGTTGAGCAGCCTTGCGGGTCTTCCCCGTATGATGTATTTGCCTATCAAACGGTAATTCAAACAATTTTTTTCGACCAATCATCTCTTGTTAAAAATGCAGGAGAAGAAAATCGTCATTTTGGAAAATCGTCAATATGATTGCTCGTATAAAATTGTTTGAATGAGGAACAAACACAACCATAAAGGCGACCAATCTGGAACCACAAATTCTAACTGTACTTAGACATGTGCAAAATATAATTTGATTAATCAGTTTATATCAGTGAACTTGTGTATCGTAGAGAATCGGTCAATAAGACCTGAGGCTTCCCTCGGATATCCCAGCCTGGGTGGGGTATACAAAGGCCGAATTTCTGAAGAAAAACAGCTTTATAGTCAAAAATAGCCATTACATTTTGGAAAACTGTTCTGGCACGATATTGTAGCAAATTTAATTACGAATATTATTTTTCAGAGTCGTTTTTCTCATAAAATTCAAATTATTTGCAACAAGAGAAAAAGGTCCTACGAAAGCTGCATATTCTGATAGACAAATTTCATAAAATCAAACTTCGTGGAATGAAAACAACCAATTTATAACTTTTTGTAATATTTTAATTAATATGAGAATCAAGAAAGGCGCAAGAAAGTAAAGTATTTTAAACTCGCCAATTTGCTGGACGAGGCATACTAGCTAGCATGGCATGGATGCGTTTCCATTTCATTTTGGTACAATCTTCTTCGAATGGACAATTATGTTAATCTTATGGACAATGACGTAAACATAAAATGGAAACGTATCTATGCCATATGCCTCATCCAGCAAATTTGTGACCTTCATATAATTGACTTTGGTGCCTTTGTTACTTCTCGTATTAATTAAAATATTACAAAAAGTTATTAAATCAAAATTGGTTGTTTTCATAAACAAATTGTCACATTTAACTGACGCACTATCTGATAGGCAAACACCCTCAGTGTCGCAAAAAATTTTCATAGAAAATAATCATCAGCATTTACGTACAACCAACCCAACAATTGCTTCTAAATATTGCTGTGCTCTTTTCCAAAATTTGTTTCAAGTTACGCATGTAGTTGGCAAAAAGAGGTATAATTTTTAATATTCACCGAGCAGTTTCTTCTGTTCAAACGTTTCTATAAGGTACTGTTCCCGATTTATTGAGCTCTGTTTCGTGTTCGCACTTTTTTTTTTATTAGAACCTCATACCAAAAATCATCATAATAACAAAAACACTTTGTTCTTATACAAAAAATATAAAGTTCACTGAATGGAATAATTAGCATAAATTATTCATACGAGAACATGTACAATGCGCATACTTATGATGTTGACATTTTAATTTAACTTTTAATAGTTTTTTCAGAAATTCAAGTTCATGAATACAATTTTATTGTTGCTAATACTATTCAATAATTGTGAACATAATGAACTCTCACGGTTTTCATGATCTGGTGTGCATTTTAAAACAATGATATTCAAATTTTCAACACACAGAAAGGAAGTTAATCACGAGCTTTTGTGCATTGTAGAAAATAAATCGAAAATTATTAAAAGTAAATAATTCCAAAAATTTATTCATGAATTATGAAGTAACAAGCAGCAGCTCGAATAGCGAAGAGGGCAAATCTTGTTTGTTAATTTAATGAGTAGAAATTTGCAATACGACAAAAGAAACAAACTTTTACCTGTGTTTTAACTTTTAAGATGATTCAATAATATTTATCTTTAAAGTTTAAACGTTATGTAACAAATGATTTTTTATTTTGGTACGGATGTTAACAAAACATATTGTAATTGAAAATAATAAGGATTTGGTAATCCAAAATATTAATATTAATTTAGATTGAATTAGAAATTAATAATTTTGATTACAATTTTTTTCCTGTGAAATATCGCCCGCACAGATTGTTGCAGAGTTAATTGCTTCCGTTGCAAGTTATTTAACATTTCGGCTTTTGTTAGTTGGATAATCGAGCTAATCTGCAAGAGGTTTAAATTAATTTATGCGCGGTAGATTTAACATCATTAAACGGTTTGAAATAATGTCTTGTTGTTTCGCCCATACCCTTGTGTTTATTCATGTGCTTTGAGAGAATTTTCATTGTTAGATTAAAGTATGAATGTCATTGTCATTATTTGTTACAAACAATGCACATCAGTTTTATACGAACAGCAGTCGATTATGTAATGTTTGAGATTTGTTTATGTTAAAATCAAAACAATACTTCAAGTTAGGAATTACAATTATCAAATTAGTTGATTCAAATTAACTTTCGATTATTGTACAGAAATGTTGTTGTGGCAATACATGGACTCAAGCTCAACTATAGTACAACTCGGCATAACTTACTATTTATTGGGATTTTCCGAAAAACTTTGACAAATCTTGGCTACTTTGATTTTTACACATACATGCACTGTGAAGAGATTTTGCAGATGCCTAGCAACGGGAATATTCATCTTCTCCAGATGGTTCACTGGGCCAGCGTACTTTTGATGCTTTGTGGCTATTAGTTATAGCTGTTGTAACGTACTCACTAGTAGTTGTATGTTAGCAGATGTTCAGGGGTCACCACCCGCTGCAATTGTTCCAGCTATCACGGTTTCTTGGGGTACCCCTTTGTTGCTTCTCATGGGATGGTGGTCGTACTAATCCTAAGTCTTTCAGTTGCAAAACATAATCAAATTTATCAGCCTACTCGAACCTCATTAAACACACAATGCTAGGTGATGATTTCTGAAAATTTTATTATTAACTTCCAAAATCACAATTTCAAAGTATATGTTGTTATAATCGAATGTCAACTAAGAAAAATTAGTTGTCATAAAGTGGTGCTAGGAGCACAGTGATGGTGGTTAAAACTGGTTATACAGTGTATTGTATAATCGATTTAATACCCACTAATTTTGATGAACATTTTTCCTCTATTACTGCTGCTTTCCTCTATTACTGTTATTATCAAATAGCGTTTCTTAAATGGGCCGAGCGGTTGATTCGCTGCTATTTTGTCACTAAATAGCATTTCGTGATTGGGCTGACGACACATGTTTAATGGACCACTCGATGATGTTTTTTTCTACGCTCGACACGTCTGTAGCTATCTTTAGATTTCCTGAGTACGACTGATACGCAATTGTTTTAGGTTACATCCCAGGATTCTTAATTGACGACGCAGTCAAAAAACATTTTATCCGGACAGATTGTCTATCCGTAATCGCACTCACCAAGTTGTGTTGTTTTGATCTGCCTCAATCGCTCTACCAAAGATAGCTGGAAGATTTTTTCCTCTGTTATTTTTATTTTGTTCTTGCTTAATCAGTAATTATCACCACACACCAAACAAAAAAAAATTCTTTTATTTTTTCGTTTTGTCGTATGTGGATGAAAAAGGTCTTAAATGTTTTTATATTTTATGGCATTAATTCTGGCCATACATTCATATATAGTGTCCTACAGGATACTATATATGCCATAATTAATGCCATAAAAAATCGAAATTTTCGATGTTTTTGTTGCATGGACCTCGCTGAATTGGCTGGATGGCCTTCATTATGTTAACTTTGAGGATATTAATTGTTTGTGGTTTATTCGCATACACCTGCAATTTAAGATTGACCCAAAGGAAGAAGTCTAGAGGCATTAAATTGCACGATCTCGGTGGCCAGTTCACGTAACCACCGCGCGAGATAACCATACCCTGAAATCGCTCGTGCAGAATATCTATTGTGGCAATGCGCTGTGTGGCACGTAGCGCTGTCCTATTGAAACCGCATGTCGGTATCCATAACTTACTTATAATCGATTTGCAGTACTCGTCTTTGATGGTTACGGCAATGCCCGTTTTCCAAGCACAACAGCGATGTTTTCGGGAGACCTTGCGTTTCGGTGATTTAAGGGTGTTTGCTGATTATTTATCGACACGGTTGACTAGAATTGGGCCAATAAATATTGAATAGCCAACTAGGCAGGACGGTTGTGGCGAGAAAAATCAAGTAATGTGCAAGTAACGTTTCCCGAATGGAGCTTTTGATTTTAAAAATAAAATTTGATGTCTTCCACACGTTGTTCTTCGCTATAACCTTCCATGGTGATTTGCCGTACACTATTGAACATTTCCCAACAAATATAACAGATGTTGCTTTTACAACATATCTGCTATAACCTAACAAATTTGGGCGTCCATACTGAAAGACCCTTTATATACAAATTATTTCCCTTTTTGGTTTGTTCGGTTTTGTTGTATTTATTTCAATCTCCGTCAAATAATCCGTCAGTATGAGTATGCCACCTAAAGTGGATTATAATTGAACCGATAGCATTTTAGGCCTTTCCTGCCATCTAGCTTCAAGTAGTGTCATAGAAAAATTCTAGTTGTGCTTTATTGTGCAACGGTACATCTGAAAAATATTGGCATTGGAATGGGTTTCGGTGCCAGTTCTATTTGCAAAAAATAATTAAAACGAAACGTCCCAAACCCTGTGTTCCACGCCCTATGTCTAATTTCCCTGGCTAAACAACAAATATGTGTTTTAGTGGTTCTTTGACAACTGACATTGGTTTTTGGTGTTGTTTGCCCACATACGACAATATAGCGTAAACGCGGAATTGCCTAAAGGGCCAGATGGAAATGAAATGCTACTGCTACTACCGTGACTAAAAATGATAGAATACATTACCTATAAATATGCAACGATTCCCATTCAACTTATAATAAGAGCGGGTGTAAATTTTGCTTTGTGGGAAAGTTTTAATATTTAATTTTTGACCTGAATTTAGTTCTCGATTCTGGCTTTTTGAATTTTTTCAAACGTGCATTAAGGTTTGTATTACATATCGTATTAAGGTTTGTATTACATACGATTAGGGATGTTATGCAGAATGCACTCCTGATCGTTACGAAATGGGCCAGCAAATGTGGATTAGGGATCAACCCCTCCAAGACAGAGCTGGTACTATTTACTAAGAAATATAAAATTCCGGTAGTTAGCCCTCCTACCGTGAACGGCATTAGACTGGCTTTTGCTGACAGAGCGAGATTTTTGGGCATAATCTTGGACAGTAAGCTCAGCTGGAAGCCTAACATTGTAGAAAGGGTGAATAAGGCTAATGTAGCCATTTACTCGTGTAGAAACGCCATAGGGAAGAAATGGGGTTTGAAACCAGAGCTGGTACACTGGCTCTATACCGCAGTGGTAAGGCCTGTGCTGATGTACGGGGTGGGCGTGTGGTGGCCAGCTCTGGAAAAGGTAACCTATATAAGGATGTTGGAGAAGGTGCAAAGAACGGCCTGTATGCTTATAAGCGGGGCGCTTAGGACAACACCTACACGCGCTTTAGAGGTTATGTTCCATCTTATTCCAATCGAATTTTTTGGTAAGCAGATGGCAGCCAATGTGGCTACAAGGCTCTCGGCTGTCTCTCAGTGGAAGTGTCTTCAGGCGGGACACTCGACGATAGTTAGATCACTAGGGGAAGAACTGGTGAATCTAGATTATATTAAACCAACGTTGTGCTTCGATATAGGTTTTCGGATCATCTGTCCTTCTAGGGAATCCTGGAGGAACGGATCAATACTGGAAAACGAGGCACTGCAATTTTTCACGGACGGCTCTAAGCTAGACGGCAAAGTAGGAGCCGGAGTCTTCTGTGAGAAGCTTAATGTTAATATTTCTGTTCGTCTGCCTGACTACTGCAGCGTGTACCAGGCTGAAGTGGTGGCGATAGGGGAAGTCGTGACATGGTTGAAGCATAACGTGGTATCTGTTAGGGATATCGCGATTTATGTGGACAGTCAAGCGGCACTCAGGTCACTAGAGGCGGTTTCTCTGAAGTCACGGGTGGCGCTGGATTGCCGATCATCTCTTAATGAGATGAGCGAGTATTTCAGTATCCAGATAATCTGGGTCCCTGGTCACTCGGACGTCACGGGAAACTGCAGGGCAGACGAACTAGCTAGGTACGGCACGACTCTCCAGATGCAACCGGAAAGGGCAGGTCTGGGGAGGCCTATAGCAGCGCTCAAATTGACGCTCAGTAAAAAGGCAATCGCCTTGACAGATGAGAGGTGGACCAACACTCTCACGTGCAGGGTAGCAAAACAGGTTTGGCCAAAACTGGACCTGCGGCGCTCCAAGGCACTTATATCCCTGGGAAAACGAGATTTAGGATTGGTCGTAGGGATACTGACAGGACACTGCCTTTTTGGGGAACATGCGAGAAGGCTGGGTCTACAGACGAATGACTTTTGTAGAAGTTGTATGGACGAAGAGGAGGAAGAGACGTTAGTTCACTTCCTGTGCTCGTGTCCAGCACTATCATACAAAAGACATAGGTACTTGGGTGTGTACAACATGGACAGCCTTTCTGAACTCACTGACTTTGGGGTGCGAGATATTTTACGCTACATCAGTAGCTCTGGTTGGTTTCAGCGGGAGTAAGGGGAGATTGGATCCTGTGGTATCACAATGGGCCATTATTGGCCTAAGTGTGCGATAGCAGCCACTCTAACCTAACCTAACCTAACCCTACATATCGTAAAAAGGCAGCATACATAAATTTAGAACAATATCGGTTCAGATCAATTTTCCAAAACTGAAACGGATAGGTCGATTTTTGACAAAAAAAACTGTTTTTTTTTTGTTTAGAAATCATGACCGTTTTTGACTTCGAGTTTTTTGACTAAATGTCTGTGTCGGAGTAACTTATCGGAGTGGAATTTTATACTTAAACTTCTTTTATAAATCGGAAGATTCTAGTGATTTTTGGTCGAAATCGGTCCAACGGAAGTGGTATCTTCTATAGGAGCATTTTCGAGAAAACGGTGAAAAATAAAAAGATTGTGTATTAATTTTCAAACAAAATCAGTTCAGATCATTTTTAAAATTTTACCGGAAATGACAGGTTTAGAGAAAAAAAAATCTTACAATGAGTAGTCATCTCATTCATATTAAGACTTACCAATGCAGTTTTATGAAATACTAAAATCTTAAATATAGCCATGGCAGTGAAGTATGTCTCAAATAACAAAAATAAACATGTATTAGTAAATACACTGTAAAAAAAATTATTATAAGAATTTTGAGTGGAAACTAGAAAAAAAACTCAAAAAAATTATTTTTCCTTCTACATAATATCCCGGAAAATCATTTCCATTTTTCCTCATTTGTAAGTAGTTTTACAGAAGATAATATTTCAATATATCTAAATGCCGGGTATACAAAATTGGTGTACAAAACCATTATGTGGAAATTACACGATAAGAGAATATCGATATAGAGAATACAATCAAGTGAAGTAAAGGACATTTCCTAAAAACGGGATACTTCTGAAATTGGTTCTGGTAAATTAAGTCAATTCGTTAGGTATGAGTAGACTAAATTCTGAATATCGCAGAGTTTGTCACAAAATTTTATTTCGTCCAAATGCTAGCTTTAGGTAAGCACAATCAAAAAATCAAGAGCCATTCCCATATCTAGGGGATAGGTGTCATTTTTCGTTCTCGCAAATCTAATGGAAATGGCTCTTGATTTATTTGATTGCGTTAACCTAAAGCTAACATTTGGCCATAGTGAAATTTTCCGACAAACTCTACGATATCGAGAATTTATCTAAATTTAAACCACTCAAAGCTATAAAATCGATTAGATTTGCGAGAGCGAAAAATGATATTTATCCCCTAGATATGGAAATGGCTCTTAATATTTTTGATTGTGCTAACCTAAAGCTAACATTTGGACATAGTGAAATTTTCCGACAAACTCTAGGATATCCCGAATTTATCTAAATTAAAACCACTCAAAGCTATAAAATCGATTAGATTTGTGAGAGCGAAAAATGATATTTATCCCCTACATATGGAAATGGCTCTTAATTTTTTTGATTGTGCTAACCTAAAGCTAACATTTGGACATAGTGAAATTTTCCGACAAACTCTAGGATATCCAGAATTTATCTAAACTAAAACTACTCAAACCAATAAGATTGATTAGAGTTGCGAGAACGAAAAATGATACTTTTCCCCTAGATATGGAACTGGCTCTTGATTTATTTGATTGTGCTAACCTAAATCCAAATGTTAGCTGGATATAGTGAAATTTTCCTACAAACCTCTATGATATCCGGAATTTATCTAAACTAAAATACTCAAACTATAAAAATCGATTTCAATTACGAGATCGAAAATAATATAACACTACTACCGTGTGGAAAGGGAGCTTGACTGTTATCCTAAGGCTATCATTTCATCGTAGTTGAATTTTCCGACAGATGATTTATTTTCTAAAATATTTATATTAATGGAATCCACACACATCACCTCCTGTTCTAAGTTTTACTTTGTATTCTTACAAGAATTCGTTTTGTTTCATTTTTAGTTTTAAAAAAAATCTATATATTAAATAATGTTTAGTTTAAACATAATGTTTAAATTGTTTATAGTTTAAATTATTTTATTAACCACAATTAAATGACAATGTGTTTTATTTTGTTTTCTGAAGATTATTTTTTACTATTTCTCTTGCTACCATTTTTACAAAATAAATCGAATATCGTTCTATTATAATATAGTTATTTCGCCAAAATTTCAATTTAACAGTGTAATTACTAATACATGTTCTGCATTAAAAATTTCTTATTGGATTTGTATATGTACACGGGATTTTTTTGGGACAAACTTCACAACCGTATATAGCCAACAATTTCGTGTTAAACTAGATGGCGAATAATCGAAAAAAAAGACATTTAAGCAATCAGGAGTATCATGGGTAGCGTTCTTGGATGAAATTTATATGTTCTATATATCTTGGACTGCCAACGTTAGAAAAGACCGACATATAGCAACGTTTCCTAATGATACTGCCACCTTAGCAGCCGCTGATAAAAAGGTGAACTAATCGACTACTCTCTACACGACTCTGAAATGCAAACTGATAAATGTCATCCAAAACAAAATGGCGGCCAAATAAAATCAACCTGGAACATAAAAGCACCTTTTATATGACATTTACAAAAAACCGATTAAAACAAAAGATTCTATGTAAACTAAGTTGCAATCAAAATTTGTTTAGATCTTTTATTTAAATTTACTCGGAAATGACGAGTTTGATAAATAAAAACTTTATTCCACCAAAATTCGGTATCTAGTTCAAAAGGATCTAGTATTCGGAACCAAGTTCATACTTAACCTTTTTCCATTAATTGGGAGATCCTTGCGAAATTTGATGGAAATATGTGTACCGGAAGAGACAGCTTCTTTCGGAGCTTTTTAAATTTTGGCAATGAAGTTGTGAAGTTTAGCATTTACAATAAAAACAAAGAATTAAAATCGTCAATTTATTAGACTAAATTTTCAACAAGGATTGACGTTTGTCGTTTTTTGAAATTTAAGCAGAGATAATATTTTTTTATTAAAGATAATATAGTTTTACCAATAGTTTGGTAAGCTTAATTTTTCGCTTAACAAATCAAGTGTGGCGTATTCTAGATCTACGCGTGTGCATTTATTTAAAAAAAACGCGGCTGTTAGCCACAACATATACACCCATTTTTCTATAATTAAAATGAGTCGCTTTTTGATTTGTAACGTCTCGTTTAACGTCGCTTATTCGATTTCAATTTTTTAAGATCAAAACAATTCGGTCTTGGTCAGGGTCAAGTGATAGACGACAAACCCTTCATCAGTTTCACTCGCACTCGTATTTACATATGGACCACATACTACAACCTCGAATATTAGATGATTTGATAAATCTACTAAGATATGCAGATTTTTAGGCAGTAAACTATTTGTTTGCTAGTCAATTGCGTTTCTAGTTATTTGCTTTTCCTTGCTAAAGTTTTTAAATTTGTTTTCAAAATTTGGTGTGCGATTTCTAAGAAAAGTTGGGTGGAAATTATTAATGAACAATCGTCATTAATAATAGATCTCATTTGTAATAAAAACTGAATGTAAATTGTAGGATAAACTGTTAGTTTTATACGTATGAGCATATTTGACCCACATATTTCATAGAGTTTTATATTATTTCATCAACTCGTGATATATTCGATTTTCATAAACATGATAACTTATTGTGGTGCAGCATTATATAACGCAGGTTTAAAGTAAAAAAAAAATAATTTCCAATTTCTTTCTTCACGTTACCATGCGAAATGTTTCGTGGACAAACTCACCTCATATATAATTAATAATATCGGCTCTAACTAACATAAAATCGGTAATAAATTACAAATATTTATTTTTAGAAATATTTTTTATTTAAATATTGTTTACTTACGTGCCTTTAGGCTTACTTTACATTGATTTTCGCAATATTTTATCAACGACGATTATACATTTTGTATTGTGTATACGCATTAACAAGTATAGGGTGTTAATGACAATATTGCACTTGTTGCTCTCTTGTAAATACAGAAATGGTAGATTCCGCAAACTGTAGTTAGTTGTAAAATAGATCACATAGTTCGTAAGTACATTAACAGCAAATTTTAGAAAAAACAAACAAAATTTGCTTAATTAATAATTTTATATTCAAAATCAACGTTTTGCAATAATAACTTTCTTCTCGCTCCTTAGTTATCACCTACGATCAAAGTCGATGAACTTTTTATATTTGTTTACCATACTTTCGTAACGAATATATTGTATCGATGATGTCATGATTATTATCTATACCATTATGCGGTTTTAATTTGTTTATTAATTAATTGAATTTAATCGCGGTTTTGTATTAGTTTTGCGGAAAAAGCGATCAATATTACGTGTGATGACTAATGGTGGAAAGTTGATTAGCCGCAATATTCCATTGTTGGAAGAATAATTTATCACGATTAAGAGGAATCGTAAATTTTTTTTTATGCGGGCAATCATTGCAATTGAACTGTTTACCGATTATATCTTAATATTGGCTGTATAACTTAGTTTTTTGGATGGCATAACTTTAGTACTAAATATTCTTTTACAATGACACCTACGGCGTTTTAATGTGTTGACATTCCAAATTAAAATCAGAAGGCTTTAATCAGAAGAAAAAAGCTGCTGAAAGTTTTCGTTTGCGTCAAGAAACTTGTGGTGAACATGCACTAACTCAACAAACTTGCGAAAACTGTTTTAAACGATTCAAAAGTGGTGATTTTTATGTCAGTGATAAAGAATGTTTTGGTCAACCAAAAAAATTCGAAGATGAAGAATTGGAAGCATTATTGAAGGAATCCATAAATTGGCAGAAATATGGTCAAAAGTCATAGCAAAAAACTAAGTTATACTCCCAATATATAAAAACGTTGGTGCATATGTTCAATGTTGCTAATTTTGGGAACTACATACCCAATTGACTCCAGGGTGGTCATTTTGTGGTGTTTTATCATTGGTGATAAAAAGTATGGTATAAAGAAATTGTCGTAGCTTCGTCCATGAATGAATTGAATGATTATGGATGAATTATGGCACGTCGTATATAGATGCGAATGAAAAATAGCACAATATCTTCCATATCGTTTTCACCAAATATAAAAAATTGTGTTGACGTTTGTGTCAAAAATGTTTATCGTCACTATATAACTTAATATTTGCACCACCAAATAACTTTTGGTCGACATTAATATTTTTAATGTTGTGAATTGTAATTTGCTGGGGAGAATAGTGTAAGTTCAACGAAATGTGTTCATTTTTGCGAACAAAAATCAAAAATACACCATTTTGCATCATTGAGAGTGATTTTCATGCGTGTGACCAACAAACACGCATGAAAATCACTTCATATAAAATACTCATATAACTTAAACAGAAATGTCAAATTATCACTTTTAGTTCATTATTACCTCTCAAAATTCATTTTGCAGGGTTGTGCTTGTAGACTACTTTGTTTTGAATTTTATCACAAAAAAAACTCTCCACTAGTGATAAAAATTAGGATTTACTGTCAGTTTATCGTGAACAATTTATCGTGAGCAATTTATCGTAGCACAATTTATCGTAGAACAATTTATCGAAGAACAGTTTATCGTGGGCAATTTATCGTATAACAGTTTATCGTTGACAATTTATAATATAACAGTTTGAAACAACTTTAGTATCGCAGTCAAATTTTTTTGACAGTCTTAGCGACGATAGCGCCACTTTGACCAAGAGCGGAATCGTTTATCACTAAAAATGTGCCTTTGCTTAGCATTTTGGACCTAGCGCCATCTATTGGAATAAAAACGAACTAAAATAGTGAAAAATACGTTAAAACGTGCTAAAAAAATTTAATAAAAAAATATTGAATCTCATTTAAAAATAAATGAAATTTAATATTTTTTTATGAATATATTAAATTGAGAGTGGGAGTCGCACTGCGTGCCACACGTAGGAGCAGATTATATAGAATCTATTAATGACACCTACACTCCTCCCCGTAGCCCTGCTGGGCTCTTTAGATTTTCATTTCGGGGGGCGTAGGAGCCGGGATCTTCAAACATGTCGCACTGCGTGCCGCACGTAGGAGCGGATTATATAGAATCTATTAATGACACCTACGCTTCTCCCCATAGCCCTGCGGGGCTCTTTAGATTTTAATTTCGGGGGGCGTAGGAGCCGGGATCTTCAAACATGTCGCACTGCGTGCCGCACGTAGGAGCGGATTATATAGAATCTATTAATCACACCTACGCTCCTCCCCATAGCCCTGCGAGCCTCTTTAGATTTTAATTTCGGGGGGCGTAGGAGCCGGGATGTTTAATCGGTTAAGAAACTATCGAGTTCCGTCCCACATGGCCATATTCCAGAACTTCTTCCAAAAATCATTCAATAATCCCATTTCCATCCAAAATACCCAATCCCATTATAATCGGTTAAGAAACTACCAAGTTCCGTCCCACATGGCAATATTCCAGAACTTCTTCCAAAAATCATCCAATAATCCCATTTCTATCCAACATACCCAATCCCATCATAATCGGTTAAGAAACTACCGAGTTCCGTCCCACATGGCCATATTCCAGAACTTTTTCCAAAAATCATTCAATAATCCAATTTTCATCTAACATACCCAATCCCATCATAATCGGTTAAGAAACTACCGAGTTCCGTCCCACATGGCCATATTCCAGAACTTCTCCAAAAAATCATCCAATAATCCCATTTCCATCCAACATACCCAATCCCATCATAATCGGTTAAGAAACTACCGAGTTCCGTCCCACATGGCCATATTCCAGAACTTCTTCCCAAAATCATTCAATAATCCCATTTCCATGCAACATACCAAATCCCATCATAATCAGTTAAGAAACTACTGAGTTCCGTCCCACATGGCAATATTCCAGAACTTCTTCCAAAAACCATTCAATAATCCCATTTCCATCCAACGTACCCAATCCCATCATAATCGGTTAAGAAACTACCGAGTTCCGTCCCACATGGCAATATTCCAGAACTTCTTCCAAAAATCATTAAAGAATCCCACTAATTTTTTGATACCACGCATAAAACCTTTCTACGATAAATTGTCCACGAAAACCTGTTCTACGATAAATTGTCCCACGATAAATTGTGTCCACGGTAAATTGTGTCCACGATAAACTGTTCTACGATTAAATGTTCACGTTAAATTGAAACACGATAAATTGTTTACGATAAAGAGACCGTCACCCAAAAATTAGTGATAAAGCACCACAAAATGACCACCCAGATTTTGCATATACAGTACCGAGAATAGAAAGTGCAAAACCCATAAAAATACACAAAAAGATGTATTTTGCCAGTACGACTCATGTTTAAAAAAGTATTGGTTTAGAACTGGTTCTTTGTTAAATAACACACATTTTATGGAAAAACAAAATTTCATGCTAAATGGTTTTACTGTTTTTAAAGCCCTTATAATTTTTTGGCATTTTTCAGGTAAAATTAAATTTCAGTTTCAAGACCAGGTAATAAATGTTGAGTCACTTATTATTATAGTTTTCTTGATTTTTACGGTAAACAGCTGTCTTACGAAGTAATAAAATGTATATTTAATATTTAGTTGCCTAGCCTTTGTTGGCAATAACAGCTGCAATCTTTGGTGGCATAGAGGCAATTAAATCTTACAGGTACACGAGAATCAGTTCTTTATACCATACTTCTTCAATGATTGAATTGAGTTTTTTGGATGATGACAGCATCTTTTTATTGATCTTCATCCCCATTACGAGCCAAGGTTTTGCAATGGCGTTCAAATCCGGTGAATTTCCAGCTCAATCCAGAGTGGGAATTCAATTTTTCAACAGAAAATCTTTTACCTGAAGAGAAATAATAATTAACTATTTCTTTTTTTATCGTCTTAAATATAAAATTGGTAAATGAAAAAAAATATAATGCATGGAATGGAACAAATGGTCTTTTAAGATTTTTTTGTAGACTTCTGCGGTCACAGTTCCTTCAATAAAGGCCATTTCTCCAATTCCACGATAGGAAAAACATCCCCAAATCTTTTGGCCCGGTGGATGCTTCACTGTTTTTTCAGACACTGATCGCTCAGTCGTTCGCCGGATTGGCGCCTGACGTACTGGATTCCATCCGATCCATTCTAGCCGTTTTTGTTTCATTTTGGGCGTAAGAATTGGTTTTTTTACCGGTGACCAGGCTATATATCCTTTTTCCCGGAAGCGGTTACGAATCGAATGAACCCTTATTCCTTTGCTGATTTCTGCGTTGAATTCAGCCCGAATATCCACAGCAGTTTTAAATCGATTGGCTGTTGACATTCTGATAATTTTGGAATCTTCTCGTGCAGTTGTCTTCCTTTTTGGACCTGTTCCCTTTTTTGCGTTCCAATTCACCAATGGAATGAATTTTTTTTTTAAACGGCTCACAGTCGAGTAATTGCATCCAATCTCAACATCAATCTGCTTCGATGACATGAGCTATAGTTAGTTGTGCGTACTTGGCCATTTTGAACAAATTCTAATTTTAATAACTTTCTCGTGCGAATATTTTTCTCAAACTAATTACAAAAAGTAAAAAACGATTTTATTTATACCCAAAAAATAAATCAGCCTCCTATGACAATGACAAGGGGCAATTAGTATAATTTTACCTGAAAAATATTGGTGTTGACTTTCTATTCTCGGTAGTGTATGTTTGTCCTGGCTGTAATCAGGTTTCTGCAAATTTTGGACCTGGTAGATGGCGCTGTAGTCGGGATATGAAAAACCTGTTATTTCTCTGCAACCAATGAACCAAATGACACCAATTTTTGGTGATATTTTAGTCTGGCCCTAATACAGGTTCTTTCAAATTTAGGACTCGATAGGTGTCGGTGTTATAGAGTTATTATTAAAAATATATGGATTTTCTTGGATAATAATCACACGGTTCATCATAAACAAAAAATAATAAAACAAACAAAAAAAAAATATGTTCGATGCTGTTCGATACCGAAAAACAAACAAAAAAATATCATCGTATGAGGCACCGGGACTCGGCAGCCTTATCATCGTATTTTAATTTTTCTTATAATTTTAATTTATTCTATCTAACTTGATTTCATTTGATTTTTTTTGGTCTTAACTTATTCTATTCGTATAGAAAAGAATTTACGTTATCCTCGAACAGATGGCGCTGAAGTCATTAATCGATTTAATTATGAAACATCAAGCATTTGGAAAAACACAATGCCATACATGTACTCAATAGACTGGCAAAAATGAGGACTTCCTCACGCACGCATTTTAGTTTGGTTGATTGAAAAAATTAGACCAGATGAAATTGACGACATCATAAATGGAAAATGGTAAATGCACAAAGCGTTATCCAATGGATTTAATATACAATAACAATAATATACATTAGATACAATAACAGGAAATGGTGTGTATCCGTTATATCGTTAGACGGATCTACAGATAATGGTGGATATTCCTTTTTTAAGAATGAATAATCAAGCAGATGAAATTGAAATTGATAACAGATTGGTAGAACCATATTCACCGTTACATTTAAAGACATATAAAGTGTATATTACTGTCGGATATTGCAGCTCTGTGAAATTCATCAAATACATATGTATGTATGTAAATATGTTGATAAAAGTAGCTGTTTTTGCAGTTCAAGGTGTGAACATAAATGCCGAAGTAACACGTTCAAAAATGGGCTGATACATATATTAGTTGCAATGAGGCTGTATGGCGTATACTTGCATTTTGAATTCATGGCAAGGATTTCTCTTCGGTTATTCATTTAGCTATACATCTTGAAAATGATCGACTTACTTCACACAGCAAAGTGTGCAGCTACACCACTAAAACCACATTGACTGAGTTCTTTCAATTATGCCAAGAAAACACTGATTATGAGCGATTTGCAAAAACATTATTATATGCAGAAATTTCAACTTATTTCACATGGAACGCATCAAGAAAAAAAAGGTAGCAATGCAAACGAGCTAGCCTAGTGAACCTCATCCTGGATATTTTTATGATGATGTCAAATGAACTACTCTTAAAATTGGGATTGCCATCACCTAACCGAAGTGGAAATGATCTATTCAATCGTGACATGCAACGTGAACAGTCAATCAATTTATTTCTGATACAGTTATGCTTACTGCAGTTGCTGGACAACAAGGTGGTTTCTTCTCCTTAGATGCTTCAGCCGAAACCGTAAAAACATTATTATTTTCGATCACACGGCAATATTGCCTATAGCATTTTCTGGAATAGCTGTCATCCTATACTGGATGGAGGAAGAACAGCACATTCTGCCTTAAAATTACCACTAAACATTCAACAAATGAAAACGCAGTCTGCAATAATAAGCTACACTCCAGTATGGCAAAAGTTCTTAAACAATGTCACATAATTATTTGCGATGAATCTACAATGCTCGCAAATACTCATTGGAAGCCCTAACCCGTACACTTAAAAATCTTAAAGGGAACGACAGACTTTTCGACGATGTATTCATTTTGTTGTCAGGCGATTATAGACAAACATTGCCAGTTATTCCGCGATCAACGCATCCTGACGAAATAAATGAATGTTTAAAATCATCTTTTTTATGGCGCAGCGTCGACACATTTTTATTAACAAAGATGAGAGCTGGTGATTGCTTGCGCATGGCAACTCTTGTGTCCAAATTATCGTTGGACTTGTGCTCTAACCAAACACGATCATTTTGTTTATTCACATACTGTTGAATGGTGAAAATTTACTCATCAGGAAAACAATTTTTGGAATCTCATCACGTTCGGCCAAGGCCTTCAATGCTCGTGTTCTTTCAAGCCTAACTTTTTTTTGTGCCTCCGTAAGATCTTGGACTTTTTGTATCTTGTAGGGCTTCAAGTGTAGTTCATTTTTCAATATGGTTTGAATGCTGTATCGTGAAACATGTAGACTTGCGGCTAATTGTTTGTCACTTTGACGAGGATTTCGTTGGATTCGTTTCTTCACCTTTCATATCATTTCTTTTGCTGTTGCTGTCTTTTTAGGACCGTCTCTGTTGCGTTTAGCGATGCTACCAGTTTCGTTGTATCGAGTTATGGTTCGATACACAAACATTTTATTTACATTCAAATGCTGGAGCTGACGAACTATTGCTGTTTGTGAATTTCCACCCAAATACAGTGCAATTACACTATTACGTTTGAATTCCATTACGATTTTTTTATGATGATATTAATTTAGAACAATTATTTGTTGACCACATGTAAACAACTAACCAAACTTCAATCTGTCAAAAAATTGACGCACGAAAATGACAACTACACAAATGACAGCAGAGTGAAGTCAGTAACATTTGGTCTCAGCCACCCTGTAAAAGCGTCATCTTCAATTTTTTAAAAAAGGCCCAAATTATGGTGTAAAAGCCCCAACAAAAGGACGAACTAAGATCTCAGCACGTCAAAATGTTCAAATTCGACTTGAAGCTACACGAAATCGGCTGTCATGCAATGAGATAAAGGAGAAATTGGACCTTCCTGTGACGACTCTACACATTGTCCGTATTTTGAAAAGTTCACCAAACATTAAATGGATTAAATTGGAAAGTAAACCACGTTTAACTGCCGTGCATCAGGAGAGCCGCCTGAAATTTGCTCGTAAATACATGCCGTGGACAACAGATTGGCAGAAGGTGATTTTTTCTGACGAGAAAAAATTTAACCTCGATGGTCCTGACTGCTACAGTTGCTACTAGCATAATTTGAAAGAACATGGCGTCATCAGGTTGAAACGTAACTTTGGTAATGATAGGGAGCGTAATGATATGGGGAGCCTTTTCTTACTACGCAAGGCTTCGGATGAACTCCCGTATGTACATGGATCTTTTGGAAGATGTTTTACTTAGCTACCTTGATGATATTGATCACGAAAATTGCATATTCCAGCAGGATAATGCGTCTATCCATATGTCAAATCAATCCAAACAGTGATTTCGCGAGAAAAACCCCTCTCCTTGAATGGCCAGCTTGCAGTCCTTACTGCAATCCTATCGAAAACCTTTGGGAAATCCTGGCTGGCAAAGCCTATTCAAATGGTCGGCAATTTGATAACGTTAATGACTTGAAAAGTGCAATCCGTGATTGTTGTGCGAAAATTGATCTAGAAAATCAGAAAAAATTAGTAGATTCAATGTTAAATCGAGTTTTCGATGTAATACAATATAGTGGGTCATACAAAATATTAAATAAATAAAAAACCAATTTTTTTTTACTGGTGTTTTAATTATCTCGAGTGCGTTTATATGAATTTCAATTTTATTAAAGTCAAATATTTTAATTGTCATTTATTTGTTATCTTAACTACTTATCTTAGATGAAATAGCCAATTTAAGTTAATTAGAAATAATTAGATAGGTCTCTCTGGTTGTAGAAATATAATTAAAAAACATAGTGCGTTTATACGAATTTCTATCTGTATAAGTTGTGGGATTACCAATACTCAATAAAAAGAAAATATTTCAGGGGTGCTGTGTTATGTTGGTGTTAACCCAGCAGATCACGTTTTTATTTTCAAATTATGGTTGTCTTTTACTATAGTAGTCATGCTAAGTCAGTCAGTGGTAGCCCCTCGTGATTAATATTGTTGTTATAATACAATGAATCGTGACTACTCCTAGTTTTATGGCATTGAATACTCGCTGTTATCTCCAAGATGTTGCTGAAGGTTTATGGTGATCACCGCTATTGCCAGACTTGAACTTTATTAAAAATGACATATCGTTGTTAGATTATGTTCACATATTAAGTCTGAATACAGTTTCGATGTCGTTGTCCATAGTTTATCTCATTATACTGAATCGCAGATGTTTCTGTGTCTAAAACAACCTCTTGATATGGGGATGGGTGATAATCTCTGCACAACTCTTGTTTCATGTTCATGTACAATATATTTACCGAAAACACCAATCGCATGATTAAATCATTTATGACAAAGACTTCAAAGAAGAGGGTATAATGCCTCACTACTTTCCATGAGTGACTCGTTCACACCCAGAAAAGTGAGTGCCTCCGTGATCGCCCCTGGCCTGTCGTTGTTAAAATGCCCATGTTCAAGGAATTTCTCGACAGGAGCAATAAGGAGCAATTTCCCCATGCAATATGGGCTTCTATCTGTATTTCTAAATTTTTTAGCGGGGTAGAACTTAATTTTATAGGTCTGAGGTATTTTAGACTACAATGAGAGCTTTTTCCACATTTCATATAAATATTATATTTACTTCAGTCCATTTACTAGTAATGTGACAGAGTTCTGAGCTGCCGTTGAAGAAAACTTCCAGTCAAGGTAATTTTAAGTGAGTCGTTTGTTGGACATCCGCCTATACAATTCCATCGTTTCCTATCGACTTATAAAGCTATATCTATTGCTAAAAGGATTTTTCTCCTGCTTAAAACTTAGCTGACAATGCTTACGATTTTGTTGTTCCTAGGTCTTTATGGCCCCACCACGGTGGTCGAGACTAGAAAGATACGCACCTTAGACCTGATTAACCTCTTGTATTGAATCAGGGGAGTTTGGAATGTGTACTGGTAGTGAATTATTTGGTGTAGTTTTAAAAATACCCCAGTTGGTTTTCCTCTTGTTTCGATGCTAGGGTTTTTGATTGGTTTTGTCTCCAATTAAAGCTGGAGATAAAAATTATTAGAAAAGGAATGATTCTCAAACACCTTCTAGTTTACTAAACTAGATAATTATACCTACACTACACTTCATAAAATAACAGATGGGATATCTTCCCCATCATGTGGAAAGTAAACTGATATTAGCCACAGATTTTGATAATCGGAGTACTTTTAATAATCGGAGTACTAGAATACTTCGGCCAACAATATTCTAATCGCACATATCAAAATATATCGTTCAACCAAACACTCATACGAAAACGACGCAAACGTAACACGACTACGACTAACCAACATGCTATAGTCGATTTCATGTTGTGTTCAAATTTTCGGTATGCCAATCACTAATGCCACACGGGGTATCACAGAAACCGAATTTTTCTTCGTTTCTTTCCCCGTTTACCTATGATACGGGTTTTAATTGCGACTTAAACAAATTTTCGGTGCAACCACACTAACACAAACATAAATGAAATAAAAAATATTTCAAGGCCATTTTTGATTCATTTTTGTATAAATTTTATTTTCGAGAGAACAGAACAAAACAAAATAAAAGACATATACATATACATTATGTATTACGACTAGTTCGCCTTGAAAAAATAATCAAAAAACCAAAAATCTCGTGTGGAATGGGGCAATGAGATAACCAAAAAATAATATAAATCAGTTGCTTATCACTCCTCACAGAAGACACCTTGCAGCTTTGATCGCCACACTACCACCAGCCGCTACACTGTCATGTGAAATTTAATTTATAATTAATAATAATAAAATATAATTTTTATAAATTGATTGTTAAATTATTTTAAGTGCTCGTGACGTGACTATTAGACGAATGTTATACTTGTAACGACATCTGAATTATTCTACTGAACTACTACCAATTACCTCAGGTTATTTTTTAACTAGAAAGCAGTTGTACTAGCAAGTCCAAATACACGGTCACCATTGACGCAAGTCTCTACGACTACGACTGTGTATATCTCCTCTGCTCTTAATTTGAATATAGCGTGGCCGACGCTGCCTTGGAGTGATGGAGGTTAATCTGCAGAAACCTCAACACTAGGTTTGCTCCTTTATTTCAACCACGATCACAGCTGCAGCTGAGTCCTCCTCTGACTGGGATTCTTCCGGGGGATCCATAAAGTAATTTCATCGAAGTGAACATCTCCTTGTTCAGACACTTCCATTCTTCAGAAACCATAGCTAACTAAACCATTTGTTCTCGCAAGCGCAGCTAGCGGCTCTATTTAATATGTTAATAGCTGATTTATAATAAGCCTTTGGTTCTTCAAACTTGTTCTTCAGTTTAATATCCCTTTCTGTTCTCTCCGGTAACGGAATCTTATTGAGCTTTGCTAGAGCTTTTTAGGTCTTTTTCCTGGTTTTGCAGGTTGATATGAGAGTTCCATTTTTGCTCGTGCTAATTTTCCCAGAGCTTGCATTTGCTTGTGCTAATTTTCCCAGAGATTTACATTTTGCAAAACATTCCTAATTACCTAAGTCCCACGTTTTTAACCTATGCCTTGGAGACCACACCTAAACGCCTATATCCAACCAGCGTTTCCTTTTTTAAGAGCTCCGGACTCTTATTTTCTTTTATTGCTAATTTGTCAAGAAATGTCCATCTGGAAGTGTGATCCGGAGAATGCCAGGTTTACGGATACATCGTTAAAGACTGAGCTTTTTATGCACTGCACCCCAGCCTGGCCTGGCAACCTTTTCGTCGAGTATATACGTATACAGGCTACTACTTTCATGCTAGAGGTCGATTTTGTTTGGTTGCCATTTATTTTGGATGACATTTGTCAGTTCGCAATTGACAGTCATAGAGAGTGGTCTATAACAACTTATTATTGAGCATCTAACGCCGCAACAAGGTGTTAAAATTATTAAAACATTTTATTTTTGTCACAAAACCATTTTTGGCAAAAAACGATTATGAGCAACGAATCACGTTTCAACTTGGCTGGCTTGGTTAATAAACAGTAAAGCTGTTATTGGAACACTGATAATCCTTAATTGATACACAAAGGTTGGTGGGCCATTTGGGCAAGTTACTAATGACCGCTATCGGGACAAGTTGTTGCAAAACTTGCTTGTGCTTAAGTTGGATCAATTAGGCGTACAGAACATGTGGTTCCAACAAAATGGTGCCCCATCAGACTCAGCTCGCTCTGAGATGCAAATTTTGTGCGAGAAATTTTTCCCGGCCGAATAATGTCAAAATATGGTGATGCCGCGTGATCCCCTGATTTGACCGCTCCCGATTTCTTCATATGGGAGTACTTGAAGGGAAAGAAGTACACCAACAAACCTAATCACAATTTCTATGGTGAAGTTATTTGCTGAAATAACACAAAAAGTTTGCGAAAATGTTATGAGAAATATGCTTGAAAAAGGTCGTCTTCAATAAATCGTAATCAATCAATAAATTATAAAATTATAAGGGTATTAAAAAAACATCGACCTAGAACATAAAAAACACTGTGTAAAGATGCTTTTTATTGTGTTGTCAAATTGAAAAAACCTTCGCTGGTTACAGAGAATTTTCAGAGCATGGTACACTGCCAATATATCTGGTATACTGCCTCGAACGATGATATAGCATGTTTCGCAAATCGCATGTTGCTAGTTATAAATATACATTGTCGTCAAAACCAACGAAGCAGGAAACTTCATGAAGTGGGTACCTGGTAGTCCATGCCAATTCAAATAATTAAAACCACAATATTTATCTTTGTAAACTAAATATTAGTTATACCAATAATAATAGCTTGTATTTTTTCGCCTCATTAACATTTTTGTCAAAAGCTTAGTAACAAAAAACTAATTAACAACAATATTCGCGAATAACCTTAAATACCTAATTAACAAAAATTTACACAATTAAATTATGTTAATGTCTAAATTACTTAAAGCTAACCAATTTATTAATCTCTTGTAATATCTTTGTCTAAATAGCTACTTCGACTGCAATCTAGTCGCTTCGCAAGCTGCTTACATAGCTGCACATTGCGCATTACATCACCTAGGAATACCGACAGTAAGTACCATTCCTTCATTCCGCGTGACTGGAATTTATAGTCCCTAAAACGAAATTATAAAATATTAATATTAATCTGATATTATATGTTACGTTAAATATTTACCTAAGAATATTGTTCCAATCCGGTTGTGAACCAATTTTTGCTTTCCTTGATGCATGTAATCGACATGGTTCTTCAAGTACGCAAGCTTTATCACCGAGTTCTTGAAGAATTTGTTTTTCGGCCTGAATTACATCGATTGCGGTACGTGAATATTCAGTACTATTCAATGGTGATCGACGATTTCTGCTTTGGTATGTTTCTGCGATAAATATTTAAGAAAAAATGTCCATGTTAAAATATAGCAAACATTTAGGAAAATAAAAAAGTGATCGCTTATTATTTGATCGTGTCAATATTTAAAATAACTTTAGGCGAAATATGTTTTAACCCAATCAAATTGTTGAACGAATAAAAACGTTACTGACCTACATAATAATTGAAAGTGAATCTTGTTTAATTTCGTTTATGTAATTTTAATTTACCAAATATTTATGCAGATGTATTTCTTAATTAGTGAAGTTATAATATTGTTTGTTTGTTGAGCTGATACTTATAGGAAAAAAGCAGATATGTATCTTTAAATAAATTCAATTTTGTATGTTCCAAACCAAATCAATTTATAAAAGGACAAGTTAAGAGGGAATTATTGGCATTAATCTTTTCTAACAAGGAGTTTGGGACCAAATAAACACTGGAAACGGTTTATATGATAAGACTATTGTTGACTGCCACCTTCTGCTAGTTGATTGTACACATACTTTCAACGCCAAACAGCAAAACATTACCAAAAGTTCAATCTAAGGGATAAAAACGGAATTTCCATAAACTGTAACGTTTTATCTAAGTTCATGTAATTTTTGTATTCACCATATAGGTAAATTGAAAAAATTAACGACTGGAGTGAGCAATAACAGGTTCAACAGTTTGCGCAGCATGCAATAAATTCATCACAGCAATAAATGTAGAAAGGGTCTACAATTTGATAGTACAATAACACTTGTTGTAAAGATTGCAAATAGCTATAAGTGAACGATTGCTCAATACCGGTTGGCAGGTTACCTGCTACGATGACAGGAAATTTACTTATATATAACTCCCACCAATGTTTCATTCAATTTTTAGAAATGGTAAATTAATGGCACACCAATAGCCTAATAACAATCTGACTGGGTGATACAAACTGGGATACTCTCTCTTAGTCACAATCGATTCCGACTCAGTAAAATGCTTTTGGAACCATATTAAAGTAGTAGATTATGTTTTCCAGACTAAATAGTTTCGGGGGTCGAGTGTTAAAGTATACAGACAAAGGTTAGATGATCAAATAGATGTGAGTTCGAGCCGT
Source organism: Nephrotoma flavescens (assembly GCA_932526605.1). Taxonomy (NCBI): domain Eukaryota; kingdom Metazoa; phylum Arthropoda; class Insecta; order Diptera; family Tipulidae; genus Nephrotoma; species Nephrotoma flavescens. Next base: position 136,147,869 of record OW052221.1, on the reverse strand, counting down.
TCCTAGGTATCTTTCATTGTGGACATATCAGCTACACCATCTTAAATATTAATGACGAAATTTGAAGCGAATCAGTTAAACAAATATAGCAACATACATAAAAAGTTATTTATTCTAAAACAAATAAGAGAGAACACCAAGATCCAACTCCAACTATATCCAAGTTTGAATGTGGCAGTTTATATGAGAAATTTATGTTCCGCTATGTTTTCCTTAATTGAGGAAGATGAACCAAGAAGTAAATTTTTGTATTACATAAAGACCGGTGATAGATGTTGTAGTCCAATTAGCGACAGCGGAGAAAAACTATCAAACGGACAAAAGCCAATAGCCAGAGCTACGTCCAAAAATTAAATTTTGCTCTTTTTAGTGCATTACCTGGTAGGTAGTTATCAGCGTACCAGGTATTCGGATACAGCATTTAATGATGTGAACATGCTGAAGCAATAAAATTTTCGTTGGCAGACTGATTAACATTCCTCAGAAACAAAAGGACTATGACCAAGAATAGAACGGAATAACGGACTGCAATTTTTATTTTAAAACTAAAAATAATTTTTAAGCACTATGTTTTGCAAAGTCTGTATATTTAGTATAGCTTACTATTAGTTAAAATCGGAAGACATCAATCACATACACCAGAAAAGTAATTTATTCAAAATTGCGTCTATTACTGATTACATCCTGCTATAAATGCTTAAAGGCGATGATTCATGTGCAAATTTTGTCTGACAGATGGAAATAATAATCGCTATGATTGGTTAAAGGTCGGCCATATTTTTTTATTATACGACAAAAATTAAAAATTTAGCATTGCTAAATTTTGTATAAGATTTGACGGCAAAGAAAACAAAAGAATACGCATTTTAAAATATAAAAAAAAAACATCAAAAAGAACAAATATAAAAACACTTTAAGTTGCTTGCTTTTTAAAATGTCAAATCGCTTAAGTGTGAATTTTGTTGTTTTCGTATAAGACAACAAAATATTAACCAATCAGAGCGATTATTGTTTATGTCGATCAGACAAAATTACAACTTGAATAACCGCCTTATTACATTTATTGTTATCGAGAACAGAGCTGTTCTGAGAGTTTGAGCACTATTGCTGGTCGAGAAGTGATCGAAATTACGATTGCAAGATTTAAAAATTTCTTGCGGTTAGACAACAAATAAACAGGGACACAGACACAAAAGTGAGTAAAGCGAAATATGGTAAATTACATCAAAAAATGATATATTTCCGACAATTTTAATTCCCGAACGATTTGAAAAACGAAAGACCCCGCGTTACCTACACATAAAAAAACCGACGAACCTGATATTACATACATAACGAAAAGTAATTTAGTCAAAATGACGTCGAATACTGATCAAAGCGTGCTATAAATTTTTTGATTGCATATTGCATTGTCATCAAGTACTAACCGCGGGTAGTAAAACAAACGCGAAAAAAAATATACATTTCATTTGTGCGATCAATTTTAGAATATGTAATCACCGAATGGTTACCGGAATATATACGGATCATAGCAGAAATCTAGTCGGACAGTTGAATTATCGCTTCCGCCTTTTCAAGATCACTGAAATTTACTAAAAATACAACTTTTGGAGTCTTAGTTAGATATAATTTCGACTCTCGTACCGGTTCCACAAAACTCCTACAACGGTTAAATCTCTACGCCCCCCGAATGTCGCATTCGTCATCGCGGCAGATTATATCGACCAGTCATCAACAATCTATGGTCTTTCGGAACAAATTTTGAGAGCATCGCAATGTTGTATATATTTCATTATGTATTTGAATTCCAAATTTTGGAACATCCAAAAACCGGTATTTTGGTATTAAAAAATGGACCGGTATTTCGGTATAACGGTGTTTTTGAGAAAGTCAAATTCAAACTAATTTTTACCATTTCGCTCAGTGCAGTAACATTTTTTGAACAGAACTATTTCTGGATTCTTATAATATTTGAGTGAATCCACTATGTCCAATAGCAAATCATCACATAGATTGTTCCAAACTGACGGGAGATTGTATCAAAAAATAGCGCTGAATAACTCGTTATCTAAACATACCACATATGATTTTTGTTAGGCTTGTTCATAGAAATTATCTCCTTTGGAGGTCTTTAAGGGAAATCTCTGATATATCTAGATATTGGTGAAAATGTCGATGAGAGTTTTACTCAAAAAAATAGCAGTGAGCAAGTTTGATTGGAAATTTACATACAGTGCGGTTTAATAGAATACCGCCACTAAATCTAAAAAAGCAAAAGTCAATTTCCAGCCGGTATGAGTGAGATAGAAAAAATTGTGAAATAGAGAAAGAAAGAGTATTTAGTATTGAATACAATAGGAAAAAGCAAAATTGCTGAACAGGAGGCTTATCTAACAATTTTTCGTTTATTCTGAGGTGTAAATTCCGTTGAAACCTTTCCTTTATAAGTAAGACCTATATCTTGGCCTGAAAGCCCTTCCTGGTGAGACACCATTATGGCCTTTTCTGATAAAGTATTCTTACCCATTGATTAAAAACTTAATAACAAAAATACTAATTTTTAACTTCACTTTCAAATTTTAAAAAAAATAAACTATGCATTCAGATTCATGAACATAGACAATACGTTTGGTGGCGATAATCAAATGAACCGAAACAAGCTCATGAATTTCTGACTTATTTTTCAAAACAAAACTTGATTTATCTTGAAGTTTGCGATTTTTGCTTTTTGCTATTGTATTCCATCGTTCTTTCGGGTTGGGTCCATATGACCGATTCCCAACAAATCGAAACGAAATATTATGATAAAATGTTGAAAAATATTTAATCGACAAAAAAATAATCGAAAATAAAAATATCGAAAGAATAAAATATCGAAAGAATAGAATTGTCGAAAAATAAAACATCGATTTTTCTAGGTCGAATTTATTATCGAATTTCGACTAAGATGTGATATTTTCAAATCGGGCGCCCGAAATTCGATAATAATAATAATAATTTATACCGAAGTATTTTGTCAGTTACTACAAATCAGTTGTCAGCATGACATTCATTTAAACCCTACTTATACTTAATAAACACATTTTTATTAATCACTTGTTTTTTGTTCCGCAGAATATTTTGAATGTCTTTCAAAAAGTTTAAAAAATCACTCGATCGATTTCGACTTGTTAGGTCATCATCAGGAGTATCTACTCTCTACAGAGTAGATACTCCTGATGATGACCTAACAAGTCGAAATCGATCGAGTGATTTTTTAAACTTTTTGAAAGACATTCAAAATATTCTGCGGAACAAAAAACAAGTGATTAATAAAAATGTGTTTATTAAGTATAAGTGTGTTTCGCCAAGTGCCTACGGCAAATAGCGTTAAAAGTACCCTACTTATATTTTATCAGATTTTGAAATGGCAAGCATTAGTGCTGCCAAAAGCATTTTTCCATCATCTTCAAATAAGGGTTGCTTTTTCCATTTATCACAAATAATTTGGCGAAGAATACAGTTGGAGAAGTTGAAGAAGGATTATGGAATGGATGAAACATCTCTCTAAATACTAAATATGAGAATGATGAAATGTATTCGCAATCCTTAAAGAAACAACTTTGCAAAAAAAGCAAAACATTTGTAAGTTGGTTCGAGAAAAATTACGTATATGGAAATAGAAATACAAGAAATAAGCTAAAGAATCCAAAGTCTAAATTTAAACCAGCTCTATGGCCGATCCATGATCTATTCAGTGAAAATTTACTTTGAACGAACAATCAAGTTGAAGCTTGGCATAGACGTTTACATATAATTATTGGAAAAAGTCATATTGGATTATACAGTTTGATAGACGAAATCAAAAATGATTATTTCATGAGTGTGACGTGTGTTGAGAAGATTTTGTCCGGTCATATTAAAAAGAAAACGATCTGAAGTTAATAAGGAAAGTCGGTTTACAAGGTTGATCGTGGACCATATTGAATTTTTAAAGCGAATGGCAGTTTCTTTGGATATGGTGTGACATTTCAAAAGATTAATAATATTTAACTTATTATTCAATATTTAACATTAAAATTATTTAAATATATGAATTTCTATTGATGAAAAATGAATAAATGTGTGTCATTCAGTCCTATCACTAATTCTAATAAACCTCTTTTCATATTTTAATCGGTTTTTCTACTTCATAAATCGAAGAAATATCTATTCGATAAATTTATGTGCGATAAATTCTTCATCGATGAAAAAATTGTCGATTATTTTATAATTTTAGTTTCGATGAATTATAAAAGTTCGACTTTTTTGTAAATCGATATTTTTTTTTTCGTCTAATTGGCTCGCACCCGTTCTTTATTTCACAATTTTTTCTATTTCACACACACCGGCTGGAAATTGACTTTTGCTTATTTTGATTGAGTGGTGGTAATCTATTGAACTGCACTGTATGTAAAAATTTAAACGGGCGCATATAGAATAATTAATAGTTATAAATTTTGAATAGTGAAAAATTAAATTTTATTGAATCTATATGTTTCACTCACAATTAACGAATTAACATAAATAAATGAATTTATCGAACAAAATATTTTGTCATTGAACCACTTGGCCAATTTACATAAAAGATGAATAAACTTGTTGAATCAGTTTGCTGCATGAATGATAATTTTTTAAGAATTGATTTAAATATACCTTTAAAATCAGTGATAACGTTAAACTTAAAGTTGGAATAATAAGAGCTAACGACTTTATTAACCATCACGGGCTCGCGGAAGGTAATTGCTCTTCTCAGGCCGCTGAGCCACCATTTCATTGAAAAATAAAAATTTCGTACATTTACCGATATAAACCTGTCGCTCAATTCTAGTTTTACTATAGGAAAAGAAATTAGGAAAAATATTTACATAGCGTTTTTGTCAAAAATATCATTTTCTGGCCTACTGAGAATCATTTTTATCTAAAATTTTATAATTTATTAAATATTTTAATTTTATTTTTGAAAAAATTTACACTAACTTTTTACTATAGTATGCCAGATTTTTTTTTTCACAAAAATACTATGAAAATATTTTTCCTAATTCCTTTTCCTATAGGAAAATCAGAATCGAGCGGCTGATGGTATTGCATACACCTAAAACGAGATAATTAATAAAAGTATTCGATCCGGATCAGGAAACTACTATGTTGAAAAAATATGCTGAATCGAATAAATTAAAAGTGAATGTGTTATTTCCCCACATGGTATGAATACGTCACACTGTATTTGAAATATTTGGCTATGGTCGAATGATTAAGATCTGTACTCGATCGACAAATAATTAGAAAAAGTGTTAGTTAACGAGAACATATGTATATATATGTATATATATATATATATATATATATATATATATATATATATATATATATATATATATATATATATATATATATATATATATATATATATATATATATATATATATATATATATATATATATATATATATATATATATATATATATATATATATATATATATATATATATATATATATATATATATATATATATATATATATATATATATATATATATATATATATATATATATATATATATATATATATATATATATATATATATATATATATATATATATATATATATATATATATATATATATATATATATATATATATATATATATATATATATATATATATATATATATATATATATATATATATATATATATATATATATATATATATATATATATATATATATATATATATATATATATATATATATATATATATATATATATATATATATATATATATATATATATATATATATATATATATATATATATATATATATATATATATATATATATATATAATATACATTACAAGGTTAAGAACGACTCTTTAAGTAATTTGCTTTATAACAAAAAATTGCTCGCCGTTTAGATCTAATATACTCGTAACATATTCAAGGTTGATAAATTCTTACAACTCATGTGTACAGTGAAAGTTTATAATGGGCATTGCAATAATATTGACCTAATTAATCTTGATTCTTGTAACCAGTATTTAATGGTTACACATACTTAATACTTATTATTTTTATTCTAAACATGTAATCATTAAAATCATAGCTACGGTTAGTTAGATTTATATCATAGTCTGTTGCAGAGGTATATGTACGAGAGAGACATTAGATGATCATTAAAAAGACGTTAATGTTACGTAAACCATGTAACAAAATTATTGACATTAAACACTGACTCTACAATATAATGCGTGTGGTGTATTGTTGATAAACCAACCCATTAATTAAAAAATTTATTTTGGTATAAAAACTATCAGTTAACTTGAAAGTGATTTATCTTGGATACTAAATATTCATCAATCAATAAAAATCGCGTGAGGTTGGTAATAGAAATAAATTCCTTGATAAATTGACTATGTCTATGTAAGTAGTTATAATTATGTCATAACATTTTCTTTCGATCAACTATGATCGTGATCTTTAATAATTATACTATGATCTTAACATAGGTTTATGTAATTTTCACTTTCAAATTTTTTCTTTAAATGGATAATTTATATATCCATATAAATGGTATAAAACATGCAGTTCAAACGTAAGAACAAGACAAGGTAGTAATATAAAATATGCTTCAATGTATTATCATCACATAATTTACCGACTTAATTACTTTAACGTAATATAGTTTTTGAACAAAAGTAATTTTTTACGTCACTCGTCAGTGAATTCTTTATAAATTAACTAAAGAAAAATAATAATTTTCATGCAAATTATACTGTGCAGAATGGTTTTTATGTTGCCGGTAAGTAATTACTGAGGAAACGCATACCATACCACTGTAAAGAAACAAAACAAAGCGAAAACTTTTCAAACGACTTAACGATCGACTCGCGATCTTTATAAAACGTAAACATAATAAGAAGAGCGATGACACAGAAAATCCATAATCGCTTGTTATAACATCGATTGCGATTATGAAATCGATTAAATAACTCTCTTATGGTAATTTGATTTGGAATTTCGGAAATGAGTTTTCGGAAGTGATAATTTATTTTTTAAATAATATTATTGTAAGACAGATGATGTGCAAGATGTTATAAAATATATGTAAATTGAGTTATAATTGGATAAGATTTTTATGGTTTATGCAATGTGGTTATTAATCAAAAATTATGAGTAAAGTACTAAAAGCGGGTGTTAAGTAATAGTGGAGAATGTTTTGTATTGTTGAGCATTTTGAGGAAGTTCGGTAACGATTTTTTTAACCTCACTGCAATATTGTACATCCCAAATATTATTGATCGGATAGGTTGATGCAACTTTCACTATGTGTTTTTCAATTTAAATGAAAATTATTATAATTTTATAATAATTTGGAAAAAATAAATGAAAATTATATATCAATGAAAAATTATTTTTTAATCTTTCATTTTATTCGCAGATTTCTATTGTGTGTTTTACTCAAATATTAATTTAGAGAGCTTTTGTCCCTAATTCGGTAACTTTACGAAATATTGAAAAATGGTTATGAAATTGCACGAGGCATAAAAGCACTTTAGGTGCATGGAGCGCTAAATAGCCTGTGTTAGTCTGGTGGTCTTTCTAAGATATGAGTCATTGAAAATGATAATTAGTTGGGTTTATAAATAGTTTTAAATGAAATTTTGGAACATCGCCATTGGCATGAACTCTGTATACGAGTGAAACTCCACTTCAATATGTTAACTATTAGTTACTAAAGTTTGAATTGTAAGAATATTTGAGGTATAGGCTACTTTCACACACTATTTGAAAATTTGCCGAAATTAAAATACATAACTTTAGAAATGTAACCCGCCTTATTACTAAGTTGCTCAGTTTTGTCGTTCGGTACCGAATGCGGCACCCATTAATCCGTGCACACACAGCTTTCACAAAGCTGTGTGCATGGATCAATGGGTGCCGCATTCGGTACCGAACGACAAAACTGAGCAACTTAGTAATAAGGCGGGTTACATTTCTAAAGTTATGTATTTTAATTTCGGCAAATTTTCAAATAGTGTGTGAAAGTAGCCTATACCTCAAATATTCTTACAATTCAAACTTTAGTAACTATTAGTTAACATATTGAAGTGGAGTTTCACTCGTATACAGAGTTCATGCCAATGGCGATGTTCCAAAATTTCATTTCACTGTATAAATTCATTATTATACTGTTTTTCGCCATGGCTTTATCACTATATTTTTATTATATTTTGTTTAAAAAACGATATTGTTATTTTATTAAAACTTAATAAATAAATTTATATTAAAATAGTTATATTTCTTTAAGTGATAATGTTTTATTTTATTTATTTAATGAAAAAACTAGTTTCGGACTTCGTCCATCTTCAGTTTCCTTTTCAACTACCCCCAGGTAGTTGAAAAGGAAACTGAAGATGGACGAAGTCCGAAACTAGTTTTTTCATTAAATAAATAAAATAAAACATTATTACTTAAAGAAATATAACTATTTTAATATAAATTTATTTATTAAGTTTTAATAAAATAACAATATCGTTTTTTAAACAAAATATAATAAAAAATTCATTGATCCTAAACCAGCCGTGAAATTTTTTCACCACCGGGAATCGAACCCGGGACCTCCGGTCGCTGGAGCAAGCATGCTGACCACTTTGCCACCGGGGCGGACCAATATACTGTTGAAGAGTATTTTTCTATTTTCGAGCATCATTTGAAGAGAAAAATCTCTCTTTCTCTCGTCAAATGATGCTAAAAAATTGAAAAATACTCGAACAGTATATTTCACCTCACAGATATATACATTTTCTTAATGGTCCCGGATGGACCCAGCCAGATTTGGGTAGTTTTCCGTGACTTTAGAGAAAAATGATGGCATAGAGAAAACCCAAGTGTATTTTAATGACGATTGGAGCATTTTTAGAATTCAATCATTTGTATGGGGAAATATATTGTTCAAGAGCAGTGTTCGATTTAGAAGCATCACTTGACGAGAAAAACGATATCCCACCTCCAAGTATCATAAACCGCTTACTGTTCTATATATATAGAGAGAAAGGATAATAGAGTGACTTTGCTAAATAACATGTTTATGTGTATTACCTGGAATTTACACAGATTTATTAAAAATATACGGTCGAATCGACCCGCGACAGATAATTTGAATTAATAATTTAACACAAATTTAACATTTCTTGCGACATACTCGTTTATTCTGTTATAGTTTTTCGATCTACTAAATTTCGAATAATTTTATTTCGATGAATCGTAAAATCACCAAAAAGAATACCTTTGAAACCTGCAAAATGTGCGTAAATGAATTGTGCTAAGACACAATTATTCGTAACTATTCATAATGACGGAGGAAAGGCGGAGCTGGAAGGGAGGGGGAGCGGGGTGTTGACTGAGAGGTGGGATTGTAATATCCGGGGGGCGGAGCGAGGTAAGTAAGTTCCTAGACCAATCTTTAATAGCCGTAGAATATACTTAATGTAGCATGTTGAGAGGTTTAGCGTTACGAACGTTATTTACAGATGCACATTTCTCAGCCAAAGTTAACAAAATATGGAAAAATTTGTTTCTTAACATAATTGTAACATTTTTCAAGTATGGCCAACACAATTTGTTTATTTTTTTCTGTTAAGATGACAAAACTAAACAAATTTACGAATTTAAGGTGTTGCTCTGTAAGATTTCAATAAAACTTGATACAGCCGAACACTAAATTGTTCTGAGCAAAATGGAAATGTCAATCTAATGTGATAGATCCTTTTATTTCCTGGTCGCTTTTAAAACTTCTTCAATTTCGAGTATACAACAAATCTCAATTTATTCATGATGTGGAAAACTAAACTACTTGAGATTCATTTTGAACGAGAGATTCGTATACTGTAAAACAGTTTAATTAACAATTGACTGAGCATTCTGAGCAGAATGCAAAGTAATCAACAAACGATCTTCTTAGTTCGAAGAACTGGTCAATGGAACAGCACACGGGCCTATGTAATGGGCATAAATCAATACGTCAATGAATACACCCTTTATTTCATCTTATATATTAATACTCTTAATTTTTTGATACTCAACTCTAAAATGACCCCTAAACATGATCCGACATGTTAGATTTTTTCAGGATAGGTCGACATAAATATTGCGGTGTGCGTAGGCTAGAAAAATGGGGGAAATTCCACCGGGAAGTACCCTAAACAGGTGCTTTCAAGAAATTTTCAAGATTTTGTGCGTGTGAAACCTTGCAACATTTGAGAATTTTATGGAACAACCGAGAAGCAAATTTTTTTGTTCAAATTAGTGGCGTGCGATTCAAATTCAAAGTTGCAAAACAGTTAGTGCGATTCAGTTTCAAAGTTGCAACACTGTTGGCACGCTTCCCGTTTGGGATATAAATATTTTTTCACAGTCATACTGTGTGCATTTGAGCGCGTGCTTGCCTTTTAAGGTTTAAAAAATAACCTCGTATATAAAGTTACTTTATTTGTGATAAAAGTGGATTAAATTTACATCTAAAAAGATCTTCTTAATCATTTCTTAAACAAAAATCTAATAAAATATATTCGTGACATGTCTGCTTTTTCAGTCACAGGTCAGCTAGTTTTCATTAAATATGCATAAGAAAATATAGTTTTATAGAGCAGAATTTAGAATAGGTCGATACGAACGAATGAATGACGTATTACATTAGCAGTGATTTAGCATTATTGCTTAAGATACGTGGAGCTAATTAAGAAAAATTAAGGAGCTTCGTGGAAACGACAATCAAAACAGTTGAATCTAAAAAGACAAGTGTTGCGATTAAAACTTTGAAGCTAGTTCCTTGGAAATTTTTAGTATTTAAGGTCGTGACATTTTCATTATGGCACTTCTTAAGTATAATTTGTTTATCGCATTTGAAATGAAAAACGTAGACGATGTAAGGACGTTGTACTTGTTTATAAAAAAATTAGAAATGATAAAAAATAAAACTGCCGATTTTATATTTGGTAGTTACTTGTCATTAATAAATCCATCCATAGAAATTTAGCATCCCCAGTGACACGATTTACAAATTTTTAATTATCAGTATAATAGTATCAACTTATTGAAATATTATTTTGCATTTTTCTCTAGTTAGAGACCCAATAAGCTAATATTTCAGTAATTTACTAGCTGGTAGTTTGAAAATAGTTCACAGAAATAATCTAAGCTCTCCTTTATATTTAATTGACCAATATTCTATTAAACTTTTCTGGAAGTAACTTGCCTTATTTTTCTTACTTTTTCGAGACCCTCACCCTACGTGGTTTAAAAATTTTATCATAATACGAACAAACTATATTTTGTAAGTGGTATTTTTCAATTCAGGGACCAGAAAAATTTCCGTTCGCAAGTATTCAATAATATAAATTAAAATGATTTCTATGATGATTTGATGCCTTATATGATAAGTTGAGGTTTTTCGTCTAGTTTTCCTTGGGAAATTTAAAAAATATTGTATCGCATTTGGAAAGCTGCGACTATTATTTATAAATCTTGTATCTCCACAAGGCGGCCTGGATAAAACGACTAGCCTGGGCCTAATTAAGATAGAACTGTATGCTTCATCCTTGTGTATTTAAAAGATAAAATCGCAATGTGTGAACAATTTAGTAATTCAAAACTTGGAAAAATACAGAGAAAATAAACAAATTCCAAATAAATTTAGGAATACAGGCTACGTTCTAAAATGTATTAAGGCCCATTAAAATCTCTGTTAAAAATGATATGAGTACAGAAATGTCTCCCGTGCACCAAACGCAAAGCGGGAATCATTACGGTGTAATATTTTTAGTTGGTACAAATTAAAAAGTAATGGTAACATTAAGATATGGGATAGTCAATCATTTTATTAATCAAAAGTATCCAAAAGTAACAGATAAGAACATACGCAGATTCGTGTATTGAATAAAGTTATTATATCTCACGGCACCAATTAATAAATCGAATATAATCCCTTATATTTTTTTAGATGTCTATAGTAGATAACAAGGAATCTTACTAAATTTTTTCTGTGCCTAAACTTGTTAGCTAGGTTACACTACACAGAAAGTTGTCAACAGAATGCGGCACAATTTTTAGGTACAAGTCCAAATGTCCATTGAGTTTCTTCGACATATAAGATATGCAATGCGTAGTATTGATTGGTCGGTATATTCTTATCTGCGAAAAAGTAGATGTAGAGTTCAAAATTTTTAGAAAGCTGCTCGATTAAACTTCAGACAGTAAAATTGGTATCTGGTTAAGCGTATTTTCGCCTGTCTATTAGAACTAATAATCCTTACTTTATAGAAATGGTATTCTATTTAAAAATATATCTTCTATATTTCCTTGTTTTCTATTTAAAATTAGTATCGCCCTACTTTATAACAATTAAATTTGTATCAGGTCGACGAAAGATCGCCAGTTCTGCCTTATTTTATAAAATAACCCATACGCGTGTGATGTTTAATATTTGGTTCTTTAAGGGTAAAGTTACTCGAGTCCATTAAAAAGTTGACGGAGTGTTGCAGTTTCGAACTAAAATCATATATTTCACTACGATCACGAGGCACAGATTTAATTGGCAATAGTATAATTTCTGCAACAACAAGATCCGTAAACCGGGAGAGAGTCTTGAGCTAGAAATCGAGTACCACTTTTTGCTAGATGTTAAGTGCAATCACCACAGGTTTCCCTCAGGGTTAAAAAGATTAAGTATTGATGTTTAGAAAGACGAATCTAAACTTCTTTATCTTTTGGGAAACGTATTAAAATTACCGTTTATGTTTCATGAATAATTGATTTGGAGAACTAGGTAAATATACTCTTATCTTACACTAGCCGGTACACAAAAATTTAATCGGATTGAAAATGACATTCGTCATTTTCGTATGTTCAGGCAGATTGTTCCATGATATGCTAATGGGAAAATGTATCACAAGTATAAAATGAAACGATATGATTTAAAATTTTGAAATTTAACACGACCTATACCTATCACGGTCATGGGATTTTAATCCTGCGAGATTATCCATATACATGGTAGAAGTTTAGAATATGGGAATTGTGCAAATTTATTGTTGATTTATTATTGATATAAAATTAGCTTACGCCCTAGTAACAAAAATCCTAAACTTTCACGAACACTGTCGAGTTAAAATTAGTACAAGTATATTTCATATACCTTTCATTCAAATCATACTAAATATATTGCGATATTCATGTTTAAATGAAATGGTAAATTGGCAAACAATTTAACATTAAATATACTTTCAAGATGCATGCAAGATATATGAACTGGCGACGGACTATGATTATTATGAGAATCAGTTTTATTCTTTTCAAAAAAAGAAATTTCTGTTGGTAATATAATAGGGATAGCATACGAGTATACAAATAAATCTTTCATGAAATAAAATCGAGTGACATATTTCTTATCCATTGTGAAAAATACAAAAAAAAGAATTTCCAATTTTATGTAAACTGCAATTTCTTGTTGTTACAAATTAAAAATACCAATAAATCAAAACAAACTTTCACTCAAAAGATATTATATAATATGCTAACTTCATGGTGAATTTTTCATCATACTTTTATGATACGAATATTATAAACTGAAGGTCGATTACATTTTAATCTATTAATGGTTGATTAGAAATAGCAGAAAAGCGCCTCTGGTGGAAGCTAAAATTTTATGTGTAACAATCCATACAATATTGAATAAATTTCGGTTACAGTCGATATTTATTGTGTCATCCATATCGGTATTGTTTTTAATTTATTTTCACACAATTATTTTTAAAATATTATTTGGTTTAAGGTTATTACAAAAATTGAAATGAATATTTCCAAACAATGTAGTTGAAAGTTTTCAAATTTATATAAATGTCAAATTCAAATCCAAAATGTTTCTTTTAATACTCAAAAACGGTCTAAATGCCGATCTCAACATTTATAATTTTGAACGTCTGTTTGTGTATCCGATTTTATAAGCTACCTTATCACTCGGAAAATATTGTTCCAATTAGCTTGCGAGTTCTAAATGGTTCAACAGCGTTATCTGATCAGGTTTTATGGTATATTTGATCGAGTTTTGCCTAGAAGTCATAATCATACTCATACTTTTAATTCTTTTCTTTTTTGTTTCCACGCTCTTGCTATACGAAAACGATAGCCGTCGAAAATGAACGTCGAATTCAATAGTTAGGCCCCAGAATAAAAAAATCTAATTGCGGCACCTTTCTCTGGATCTTAGAAATGCTTTCGACAAAATTGCATCCTTCAAAATTAAAATAATTAAGCACCACACCAAACGAGTTTAATACAGGACCTTCATATTGTCTATTTTACTATAAAAGCTCCCATTGAAGCTATAACTTCGGTTTTTCGATTGTAATGGTGTTATTGTGATTGTTCCGTGCATTGGTCTATTTTCAGTTCTCTCAAATTAAATACACAATAGTAGGAAATTCTTTCATTTAGCGTCAATCTGTGTGACAACAACTACAATGATCGACACTTACTTATACACAATCAACTTCCCAACCACCCCATACTTTTCTTTCCGTTAACGCTGGATCGCAGATAAATTTGAATTTTGGACTTACAGATGGCAAATGTGTAAGAATCACAACAATCAGTTTTGAACGGAAACAGATGAAAAATCAGTCTTCTCATCAGGTCGCGACGACTGATGTATTATTTACTTTGGAATATCATATATATAAAGAACAATACCACGACCACCGGTATTGGTAAGGAAAACAACGGTCGCGTTAGCACTATAAAAGCCGTAAGACAAAGAACGAGTGACTATATACCAAATAACAAAGCGAAAGTTAGAATTGATGTTAACTCAATTTCTAAATAAAATGCAATATTTTAAGGGTCAACCCCAACGATTTACTAAAAGTTGAGCGACATTGCTAGGATTTGGCAGTACTTTATAAGGCTTGTGTTTTTACAATTAGTAAAAACCACTAAATCAGTGCTAAGTATATTTTATTTTACGTTGCGGTAACGTGAGGTGCTCTTTTACAATTACGATTAAAAGAGATAAAAGGATGAATCTTTGATTGGATGTTAGATAGTGTTAATTAATTCAGTATTGCCAACCTTTCAGGGCTATATTTAGCACTTTTCCATTTATTTTACCACTATAAAAAATAGTTTTACCCCAAGGGCAATTTAACACTATTTCAATATATTTAGCACAATTTCTGGCACTATTGCCCGGTTGATCAAAACAAAGTAAAAAATCGAAAATAACATAAAATTATTGCTTAGTTAGCCACGACATCATAAGACATGAATATATTTTGTTTTTTTTTTTCAAAAGTATGTATAGTGAAATATATTCCCGGCCGCCAGAAAAAATATTCTCGTACTATTATTACTGGTTGCTTAGCAACAAATACAACATATTGGAATCATGAGCTTACTCGTTTCGAAAAAACAACGGAAAGATATCTTTTTTTCTACGATCGGAGAAAAATATATTTTATCAAGTTTGCATTGAGTTTTTTTCTGATTGCGAAAACAGATTTCTATAAAACATTTAACTTGTGCACATCTAACCAGTCGTTAGTGATTTTTCTGTGGAACCGGGCATTAGAAAAATCAGATAACGAATAATTGTAGTGAGTAATATTTTTTTTTTGGGTAGCGCCACATCCGATCCAGGTATAACAATATCCAGCTATAACCTATTGTCATTATTATTACAGGCATTAACGAGTCTTAATTTAAAAAAAAAAGTTTAATTCTAACTTATTAATAATGTGCATATGAATATTCTTCTAATTCTAACTTTCGTTGAGCATCTAAAAAATCTATTTTTAATATTCGTTGTAAATAAAAACAAGCCCGAAAAATAAATAGAATGAATAAAATAAACGTCATAATTCAATTTTGGAATATTTTCGAACGTTAGGATTAAATAAAGAAACATCCACTAATTACCTAACTAAACGAAAGAAATGGTTAAGATCAAATATTACGTTTTGGGCAGGGTTATTTACATTTGTCTTCTTTCATCATTTGTTTTAATCTTGTTGGTTCTTTGATTATCACATGTTCAAGACAAAAGTAACCAATCAAAAACAAGGTACGAATTTAAAGAAATCAGAAAGTAAACATCCTCTGTTTGCTTTTGTCACGGTTCTACAATTTTGTTAAGTATTTCCTTGTCGATTTTAAAGCATTAATTTTATTTTGGAGGCTTAAGTACCTAACTCTAAAATTTTATGTTACATAATTCTAATTAAAAATCCAGATTTATTCAAAATTATAATTTATAACCAAAAAATTGCATTTTGAGATTATACTTAAAATTTCGTAATATTTTTTAGCACTCTGTTTTACTGTCAATCATGGCACAGATCAATAATGACAAGCAATTCAAATTAGTTTTAATCTCTTTGGAAATGACAAACTTTGGTTCATGTACGATGGTTCATGTGGATTTTTAATTTTAGAAGTCTCTTAAAGGGATTTTCTTATTAGTACGTTAAGTTACAGAGCTATAAATAAGTACATCTGAAGTGGGGACTTTGGTAAGTAGTTTCAGTAAACTAACGCAAGTAGAAATAAGATCATCTGAGCTGCTCTCAAACATGAATAACGGTGGCATTTAATTTAATATTCTTTAATAATTAAGATAATTTTAACATAACTTAACATTTGACATGATTAACATAACATTGTGAAATGCCTACTTCATTAAAGCGAAACAGAGCCACAGTCACCCTTATTGTAGTTGTCGTCTTGATCGACAATCAACACGATTTTGTTTTATCGTGTCGTTTTTTTATTTTGTATTACGCAACTAGAACGAATCGACTGATATGTGTTGCCATGTAATATTGAAATACATTTTAGTTCCCAGTTGGAAATTTGTCAACATGTATGTGGATTTTTTTTCACGAAAACATTCGTTTCTACTTCTTACTCTTTTTTCTAATTGTGTATGAAAATGAAAAAAAACTTAGTTTTGTCGTTTTTTGATGGTATGTTGACAAATGACTAATTTATGACAAGCCACTTTTGATTCTCAAATGATGCGTACAGTGTCTGTTGATGAACAGAGGCTAGTGTAAGACATGTCATGTACACAACTTGTTTCTTTACAATGTCTTGAGCGAAACATGTATGACGAGTCTTCGATGTTTCTCATTCCATCGCAATTTTTTGAAAACAACGTAAGTAAACAAAATCGATAAAATATACAATTTTTTGCGTGTCATCTTCTGTCTGTACATAACATGTAGAAAATTGTTTTCTTCTTTTTGCAGGTAAATTTTTGCCGCTATATAAAAATATTCAATATGCCAGAAAGAAATAAACATATATACTCGTAGTAATGGCGTCTTTTATTTATTCTTAATGAATACAAATGCGAAATTTACATTTTTATCTATGTCGTCTGTGTTTATTATGAATCCTCAACATTTATAAATAAGAAATAATATTTATTCTTGTTAATTTTAAAAATGTTGCCATAAAAATACTCGGATTGAATATATTTTATGGCAAGCCACATAATATACGTCTATGAACTGTCCTAGCATTGTCACACATGATTTCTCACTTACAATTCATCTCAGACTTGTCAAACACGATTAATATCAGACATGTCATGTACAATTCCTCTCAGTCATGTCATGTACGACTCATCTCAGACATGTCACAAACGAAAATTAGTCCCATTTGCTGAAAAAATTCTATATACATGTCGTGCTAGACTGTCGCTGATAAGTCATTAATGTATCGTCAATAACTATCTAACTGGGTTATGGGACATTTACATGCGACCAACATTTTTCTTCTGCAAAATGAGACAGATATAAGAATGACTTTTTGCACATGAGAGACAAGAAAAGAAATATATCCCAACAAAATTTTGCAGAATATATTTAAGCATAAATCACTATAAAATGTCGTCATAAAAATAAATGTTGCCATAAAATATATTCAATCCGAGTATTTTTATGGCAACATTTTTAAAATTAACAAGAATAAATATTATTTCTTATTTATAAATGTTGAGGATTCATAATAAACACAGACGACATAGATAAAAATGTAAATTTCGCATTTGTATTCATTAAGAATAAATAAAAGACGCCATTACTACGAGTATATATGTTTATTTCTTCCTGGCATATTGAATATTTTTATATAGCGGCAAAAATTTATCTGCAAAAAGAAGAAAACAATTTTCTACATGTAAATGACCCATTATTGTGAATTTTTCGATTAACTTAGCAATCGTGATTTAGCTTTGTTGCTGTATTTTGTCCAACTGCTGTCAGCCCGTCTGTCAGAAAAACTAGATCGGAAGTTATTTATAGTATTAGCATTGAGTAGAACATCCCTCAATGGGAAAGGAAGAAATTCTGTAATATTGATGTGCATGTATTTACATATATTTAATTTATGTGTTAAATTTTATTTCTAGTTAAAGTGCGTTCAACACAGTTTTATTTAACCAATTTTCCAGCAAATTTTGAACTGCCGCTGGTTTTGAAAATTATTAACAAGAAATTTTTGAATTATGTACCGATATAAAATTAAAATAACAGTTTTTACCTCAAATTTTTTTATAATAATATTTATTAGTTCTTAAGCTTTCGGAACCTTTTCGGTCCAATTCTTAAAAGAATAATTATTAATCAATTTAACAAAAAATAAAAAATATTTTCGATACAAAATAAAATCGTAATAAAAGCTATCTAAGATGTAGCTATTTTTCTGTAGATATCGTTAGCATCGGATCTTTGAAAACAAAATATCATTTAAACTGGTAGCGAACGATAAATCATTTTTAAATGTTTTAATTTTTCGTAAAGATTTTTTATGTAAGGTAATTATAAATAATTTGTATTCTGAATTTCAGGTTTTATTCTATTTTGATACCAATTTCTTTGTTTCAAAATTACTTTATTTATTTATTTATTTTTTGATTATTTACCTAAGTGTTTTCCAAAAGTTTAAAGTTATTGTAATGGAATTTAGTACCGGACATTTTTTGAATTTTTTAAATTAAAATTTTGTAAGAAATATTTAGGAAGCCAAGAATTAAAATTTAGATATCGACCAGACCACGTATTTTTATGGTACCAGCCAAAACAAATATTTCCATCCAATCCATGAATTATTTTTCAACAGTAAATTTAGTTCTATTATGATGTCATTTATTCTGTTATGATGTCATACCATCATTAAATTTGCGATTATGGGACTAATTGGAGAACCCATTGCAGAATCAAAACTGTGCTTATAAATTTAATTGTCGAAAGAAAAATAAGAATTAGTCAAAACAATTTGATGCCGACATAAATTGAACTAAAGTCAATTAAGTTTTATACTCTCCTGTTTTCTTTAATAATATTTGTAACATGTCTATTATCAACATTAGTGAAGAAGGACGTAACATCCAAAGAAACTAAAAGTTAATTTTGTGGAAACGTGATATTTTGTTTAAAAATCGAATTTAGAATATTAGAACTAGTATTACCAACACTTAAAATATTACTCAAAAATGACAATGAACTATGTTGGACCGTTAATTGAGCTAATAATCTAGTCTATATGCAATAGCAGGTGTGTGAAATGATGAATCTTTAACCATTGTGTTTATTGACACCATAAATTTTTATTTGTGCATTTGATTGATTTAATAAATATTTACTATTAAAAATATATTTTTACTTATGTTTTATTGGAGTTTTAGTAAAATAAGGCTCTAGTCGTGAGCTAAAATGTCACCGAAAATAAAATGGCCTTTTGCGACGTTCACTATACCATTTTTAGTAGTCGTAAAAAAATTGAGATCGATACGACAACCGCAATAGGGATGAGTAAATTAATAGTTGTAAGTCTTAGCATGATCATCAAAATAGATAACCTCCGTATACGAAAAAAAACTAGTAACCATATGAGAACAACATGCTGTACGGAAAGTCTGGAATCAGAAATGTTCTCAAAATTCTTCTGGTGAGTATAAAAGACGATCGCTTGGCTTTTGCCTTCTGTTTTATAGCGGACGGTTTGCGATCCTTTGGTTTACATATTGGTAGTCATCAACTTATGAGCGAAGCATAAACGGACGACTAAATAAATAAATTTGCTGCAATATTTAAGACGACAAAATATAACGAAATTCCCAATCTTCGACAAGTTATTGGAATTTAAACTTTACGTTAAAATATTTTTCAATAGTTTTCTCCACAGTTCACAGAATTTGAGTAAAAAAGCAAGCCACAAGACATTTAGAAAAAGCACTCTGATCCGTATAGGCACATAACTGAGGGCCTATTAAGAAATTTGCGACTTCGGATCCGCCGCGGATTTTCGTATTATGAAATTATTTTTTCTTCGTAAAATTCGAAATCGTAAATCTTTCCGAAAATCGAATGTAAAAATCCATTTGCTATTTAGTTGACAAATTGTGTATGTGTATTTGATAACACAATATGTGGTTTTTTTAATTAAACTATATTTTTTCGAGAAATACAAGTTTTAAAAATGTAAGTAATTTAGATAGATAGTATTACATATAAAATATGTATTTAATAGTTTGAATAATGATTATAATTAGATCAATTATTTTTTTGTGAATTTGCAGGACTACAACGGCGAACAATTTGAATTCCTTGAATTAAAGAGCGAAATGATGGGATCGCGAAAACTTTCATTAATACACCATAATTTAATGAGCCAACAAATAATCTATGGGAATCTATTACGAAGGAAAAAAAACTTATGGTGTCGATTTTGTATTTAACCAACCCTAGTTACACGTTAATATTTATAAATAAATAATATTTATACTTTTAATTATTTTTATATTCATATTTATTATTATTCACCCACCAAATATAATAGAAAATGAAAATTATTTCATCTGTCAAATTAAATAAAATAATAACAAAATATAAATTAGTAACTACACAGCGGATTCCTCTATCTTCGGATTTTTCGATATCGGAAACATTTCATAATAGCCCACCTGAGTTCCTCAGTTTTTAGATCGTAATTAGAACTATTAAGACTATGGGAAAATATAGAAAACGCTACAAGAAACAATAAATTAACTTTCAAATACATTCAAGGCACTTATTAAATTTTTAAGTTGATAAATTTAATATTTATTATAGATAAATTCAGTTTTTGATTTGTTTTTTATTGTAAAGGTTTCATTGTGATTGTTCCGTAAATACACATTCGTAAGAAATTCTTCCATTTAGCGTCAATCTGCGTGACAACGGCTATGATAAACGACACTTACTTATACACAATCAACTTCTCAAACCCATAGTTTTTGTTTCCATTAAAGATGGATCGCGAATAAATTTCAATTTTTGACTTATTGATGAAAAATTTGTAAGAATCACAACAATCTGTTTCGAACCGATGAGATTATTGATTTGAAAAAGTCAGTCTTCTATCAGGTCGCGGCGACTGATGTTGTATATCCTTTTTCATTCAATTTAAGTCCAACCCACACAAATGTTTGTGTGTGTGTAGAAAATGACTGGTTGTAATGTCTGCCGGATTTTAACGTATCTTAGTTAAATCGGAACTATTTTTGAAAAAACATAATTTGATAACATATAAATTTTATAACATATTAATTATTTGTTTTTGATAACATATTATTTTATTATTATTATAGTTATAGTATTATTTTTCGGACGAAAACGATTTAAGTGGAACGCACAAATGTGTATGTTGGTGCAAAATCCGCAGGAAAAGGAATACAGAACGATACCATGTATTTGAAGTACTAGCGAATTATTGCTTAGCCTACGAAAGTTAGTTGTGAGAATGAAATATAGATGAAAAATATTAAAGAATCGGATTTCGTAGACTAAGAAATAATTCACTAGTACTACAACTTTGTTATTGTTCTATATATCGTCGTTATGGAAGAAAAAGTAATCATCTACATATTTATATTTCGAGTTATAAGGGGTTTAGTACACGTCTTTTATATTATAAAAGATACAGTAATCAAACTGTTTAATTTAAAAAAATTGGATTTTTAATAGAAAAGTTAATACTAAAACCCTTATAACTCGATATCATAAATATGTAGATGATTACTTTTTCTTTATAACGACGATATGTAGACAATATTCAAATGTAAATATATAACATCGTAATATAACATCAGCCGTCGCGACCTGATGAGAAGAATAATTTTTTCAAATCAATAATCTCATCCGTTCGAAACTGATTGTTGTGATTCTTACAAATCTTTCATCTGTAAGTCAAAAATTCAAATAAATTCAGTGTTTATATTTTAAGGCAATATAAAAGTTCCATTTGACTTTCCAACACCACTTTTGATAGAAAAAACGTAGACAAGGCTACCTAAACTCTTTTTCACTTAACACACTTTTCCGCGGTAGCACAGGGGTACAAGTCTAATATAACTTTTGTTAATAACAAAACAAAAAATTTTTCCCCTTTAAATATTTTTGAGGAACAACTAGATTTAAATTAATATTCTAGTCAAATAGTTTAATAACTAGAGTGTTAAGTTTAATGTACCTAAACACCGCATCTCAATAATATTATTGAATAAAATGTTTAAAATTTAGTCTAATGAAAGTGAAAGAAACAAAACTAGATTTTTATTGTTTTAGTCAACTGAACTACTAAACTGTTATGCGGCATTTTTTTATAACGTGCAAATGGCTAATAATATTTATATATGTAAAAAAACACACTTTACTTTCAGTTAAAAACGACTGTTGCAATGAATACATAAAAATTATGCCTTTAAGCGATAAATGCATGCAGAAATAAACAAATAAAAAGTATTATTCAATAAATAATATTTTTTGTGCTATTAACTTTACTCCTCGCGCTGTCTTTCAATTTTCTCTTTTTTCTGCTTTAAACGAAAGACAACATTAATCGACCAATATTTCTTTAACACAAAACGCGCTGTAGTAATAAGAAATCATTACGTATGAAGTTTTATTATACAATCAGTTAAATAACCTACAAACAACATACGTTTGTATATGAAAAAAAGTATTGGTCAATAATAATTTCTTATTGTAACTACCTTCAAGGTCTTTTAAATATTTAATTTACTAATTTTCTCTAAACCGAATTGTAAAACGATGTTGACACCATTGCGAATATAACGATATGAATAAACAAATTTTTTGATAAACTTACGTGGATTTAATGAATATGATAATTTCTTAACAAAATTTGTTAATCTGACCGCTAATATAATAACGGGAAATCCAACTAGCTGTACGGGCAATTCAAATAATGGTTCCTGGGCCTGAACCATGATTTTATTTTCCGGTGGTAATTCCATTATGTAGAGTACAAATGTTATCGTAACCATAAAAGATGGGCATACAACTTCAACTAATTTCATTTTTATATTTTATTTTGTTAATTTAAAATTTCTAATCAAAAACTATCTTTTTTTAATTAAATAAATTAATCAATATGAATCACACAAAATCTAGTAAATTTATAAACGCGAATACAAAAAAAAAACTATTTCGCGCCAATGATCACACAAGGTATTTATTTTGTTCGGAACTTTTTTGTTTCGCGTCTTTTATGCACAAACTTAAAATTACAACTGAAATCTTAAAGTATAAAAACTTTAATTTTGTCGTTAATACAAAAAAAAACAGTAATTCTTTTCAATCTTTTTTGTGTTTAATATCTACATAATATACTAGAGTAGTGGATGGTAGAAGAAAAATAGCTTAGAGGCACAGTGGTAAGCTAAGTGTGTAATACTAAAAGGTAGAGTGGTAAAGTCGCAACAAGTGAAAGTGTACCGCACACAAATAATATTATTTTATTGTATTACAATTACACTGACTGGAAATTATTCATTACGTTTTCTTGATACACCACAAGCATATACAATTATTGAACCATATAATAAAAACAAGTATAGTTTATGCATACAACAAAAGTTTTTTTTTTAGGAGTATTTTACTTTGTTATGGTGTCTGTGTTAAATTTTTTTTTTGGTAATTAGGCGATTTTTGGTTGTTCATGAAGATGAATATTTTATGATATTTTGTTGACCTAATAAAAACAACATTTTAAATTAATCAATCGTCAATGAATATGTAAGTCAAATTTATAAAATGTGCTAATTTTTGATAATATCTGCGAGTTATCCACTTTTGCATCTCACATTATTTTTATGATAATGATTGGTGATGTCACTATCACTATCGTTAGAGTTTACTATCTTAGTCCGAACAAATGTCACTATCGCGACAGTAAACAGTGTCATGATACGATATCATGACATTTATAATATTCACCCCGAAATTAAAAAATTATTTTTATATATTTTTAAGTTATCCTCCTATTACTTTTTACCTCGAAAACACTTGGTACCAACTCTAAAGTATCACCATCCGGAGAGTTTGCTGTCTCACTACGAAAAAATATCACTCTCGCGACATGTTGACGCGGAACCTAAACGTACTTTTCATGTAGTAAATTTATTGACGAGGTTTGTTACCATCTGTCCTGAAATGGTTTGGAGCGGGGAACTCTAATTCGATCTTGCAAGAAGACAACGATCCAAAACACAATAGCATACGTTGTTCAGAATTTAAACTCAAAAAAGGCATCACAACATTGAGTTGGCCGTCTCAGTCACCTAATTCCAATCCTATTAAAATTTATGGACAGTCATGAACACTAAGCTGAAAATGTGGAAGATATGGAAAAATTTATCACCACAGTATGCAGAAAAATTGGTTGATAGTATGGACAATAGGAGCCAGGCAATCATTAACAGTAATGGTGACTTTACTATGTATTAGTTGATAGCGCCCTACAAAATATAACAAACTTTCATAATAAAACAACCGTAGTTTTATTTTTACTTAGTTTTTTGCCGTACACGCTCTTGTTGCACATACTGCACATCACCACAACTTATCCCGTGAGGAATGTAACTAGTGATCCTCATCGAACGCATTAGGAGAAGAAATAATACTTCTCACAACCTTCTCACAATCTACATGCAATGACCTTAACTGAAGGAGGAAATACCAAATGGTACTCCAGTAAGCACACTGAACAATAAACTCTCAATGGAGGTTGGCTTAACGGATTTTGGGAAAGGACCTTTAATTGCACCAAAAAAAAAACAAAATTTTCTTCTTTCAACTGAAGATGTATTCCAACGATACAGAAGAATCAGTAGGTTTCCTGAGACAACTAGAAGCCGGTTACTTGTAGAACACAACAATTTAGCACATAATACCCACAACGACGAAATAATAGTTTTGTGCAAACAACATAAAGGTTGCTGAGCATCACCAAAAGTTAACAACGTTCTCGTTCGTTGAAGAAATGGAATAAATCAGAAAAAAAAACAAAAACTATACAATGAATGGCATGCAATCAATCATGCTATCAATGAGATCAACCAACAAAATTTTATTATTCAAAATTGACGAATTACAAAATGAACTGACGCTTCTGAAGGAGCCCGGAAATCGAGAAAAATAGACATCAAACCAGAGCTCCAGGAGATACAAAAAGATTAAAACTTACACTCAATAATTGTCAAGAGAAATTCTAGAACTAAAAAATAAGACAATTAACTCCTACTTGAGTAACTTGACAAATATAGAAAAAACTGAGGGATAGGATTTGGACAAGGAATATCAAAGAAAAATCGAAAATTTTACTGAGCTCCTTGAAAATATATTTCAACCACATGAACATCAAACTAAAGAAAATTTGATGAAAATATAATACAGGAGCTTAAAGATATTACATCCCCAACTGGAATAGTAGACGAAATCAAGAACAATATGAAATCGAATAAAGTACCAGTTTTTTATTTAATAACCGCGAGAAATCCGAGAAATCCTTAAGAAACTTCCAAAAAAGGCTATAGTAAAAATGATTCCATATAAGTTGATAAGTTATAACTTACTCCAACCCATACATATACATATATCAGGTGTAAATTTTCGTGCATGTAGTACGATGCTCTGGTTGCTGGCTAATGGAGTACCTTGTACCTAGTTATAGCAGATTTTCTTAATTATAATTTAATAAATGTTTTTATGGTGTGACCCCCACCTATATTGTGGTACACTATGTCTATCAATGTTTTACCTCTATGATTCACCTCTTTCCGGTCTTCCTTTATGTCTCGTGAGCCGTACCTCAACGGTATATTAAACCAAAGCTTTTAGTTGTATGCGTTTGGGCGTTGTAAGCAAACGGCGTGGAGTTTCGAAGCTGTAACAAAGCAAGCATTACAAACTGTATGTGTGGTTGGAATTCGAGAGATTCGTAATGGAAGACGTTGTGCAGATTACTCAATTTTATAACTGAAGTACCAGCAGCTCTTTCTTTCAGCTCAGATTATGAAAATCTCTCATTTCCGATATCTTCGTTTGATAAAAGAGTGTGTAAGCAAGAATTGCACTTGAATTAGGGTTGGCGATGTTCGTATTTGTTTTCGATCCATCGGTGTCTAGAATAAAAATGCAATAAACATAATAAATTTAAGTAATAGTAATTTCATTTTTAACTTTTATTAACGCACTTTATATAAACTGATTTTTTTTAAATGAACATTTCCCACAAGCATATTTTTTGCAACCAACACAGATATTCGTGGTTTTATTTTCGTTGCAGAATCCATTTCGACTGCATTTTCGTGTAGTATTTTCAATTTTATCTACGATCGGTAATTCACATTTAACAGTTTATTTTTTAGCCATTCGGTCCATTACATCTTATAAATTTGGTGCTGTTGTAAAATGAAATGGTTTCAGGAAACTTTTTTTGGTTTTGTTTTATTTTTGGGGAATTATATTTAGAACTAAGTGGAAGTACTTTCGTAGTTGACTTAGCTTTGTATACCGTTAGTGTGCAATTATCAGATTTGTAAATTAAACTTGAGAATTTAGGCAGTTTATCTTTTTTTTGTTTGGCAATTTTCGCCAATTCCTTTTTATTTGAACGAATGGTTCCAAATAAAGTCGTATTCTTTTCTAAAAGTTTGGTAGCCGCAGTGATTTTGTTTCTCATTAGTTAAAATAAAATGAGATTGATTTATAAACCACGGCCAAAACCAAACGCTACAAAAAACAGTATCTGGTAAGGCTTCGTAACGTGTCTGAAACCATTTCAAAAACTTTTTGGTTTTAAAACCAAAGTTTCTATCGGTTTTAAAAACTATTGGAAACCAAAAATTGCTACTTGGGTACATGTTTACTTTACTTCGCTGCGATAGTCATTGATCATCAAACATCCCATTCAACATTAATCAACGGCACATGAATCTTCTTGCTCTTCAAGATTTAAAAAGTCGATTCTACTACTTGGTTTTATCAAAGAGCTTTGTATATAGATAAAAACAGACAGTAAAATTTCTTTATCACTATATTTGTTTCTTCTATTTCCGTTGTCAGCTTACGAAGAGGCGTGTCTAATGATTGTTTAGATTAATATGCGTATTAGCTGGGGTTTAAGAGGAATAACTGGACTATTGTTGGATGGTAAAATACCCAGTGTTTCTTTCCTCCACGATTTTGAGAATAAATAACTTAGGTTAGGTGTAAATGACCCAATATGTTCAAAGCATATATTGTTTTTTTCGGTGTGAAAATTACTTGTTAGTTTTTCCAGCATACGTATATCAATCTTGGAACGTAAATCAATCTGTAGATGACAAACAAGTATTGCTTCTATTAATTCTGAAATTCTCGCTTCTATTAATTAATTTGTTAAATCATTGAAGTTGTATGGGGTAAACCTCATCACCACCTAAAAATTTGTAGGTATCGACGGAAATTACAGCCCACGAATTGCAGCCCATGATTTCCTCTTCATTTCAAATTAAAACCAGGTTTGAAACGTTGCTGAACTTCGCCTTAATAAGTGCTTGAATAACTAATATTTCGCAATGTTATCCAAAGCAATCAAGAGTAAAGCTAAACAATCATTTTCTTTATCTTATAGGTAGCAGAAACGCAGAAACTACTATGAAATAAATAATTTTGTTCTACTAAAAAATGTTCTACTACAAAATTTTCTATTCGATACAGGATTGTCGTTACATAATTTTGATGAGTAAGACCTATAATAGTAAGCATAGAAATATGTATAGATTCGGTTGTAAACCCAAGGGGGGGTTGTTGATTCACAAAAGGTGGTTCCTAATGATAAAGAGGGGTTCTCGACCCCTCTTTATCATTAGGAACCACCTTTTGTGAAACATTATTATCTCTTATGTAACCTTTTGCATTTGGTATTGGCATTTAAATAAAAAAACCTGCAATTTGATGATATCAAAAAGTCAGTTTTAATTTTTAAATTTCAACACGTTTTAATTTAATTCGCCATTCAAATGAAAATTTCACATTTTTGCCACATGACAGTAACATTTTATAGACTTTTTGTTATAAATTGAACGCTCAATTAATGAAATGATGATGATTTACCGGCGATTATTAACAAAAGTTACGAAATAACAGAAGGAAAGTTGTGATTTGCGCTTTGCTCGCTTAGTAGTAGTTATCACTTTAGTAAATAGAGTTTTACATACACCCAGGAAATGTATATCCCTTTTCCTGCCCGGTAACACAATTGTGTGGGTACGGCAAAAGTACCATTTCAAAAATTTATTTTTTTGTGAATGTTTTGAACCAACATTTGTGTTTTCCTTTCAAACTTATTTCGGCAGAAAAAAAACACTATAACTACACACACAATTGTGTTAGTTGTACTTCAATTTTTTACTCACACATTTGTGTTGGACTTAAATTGAGCCATTCTTTTTTTTTTGGTTAAAAAGGGATATCCTTTTCTGTTGTTCGCGAAAATATTCGATTATTAGTTCGATTGGTTTAACACTGGTTGATTATTTCGTTATGAGTTCCGTTTTCTTTTGATCACTTCTACCTTTGTGTCAACGCATTCAAAAGGTAAATTTTTTCTTTCTCCCGGTTTTAAAATGATCTTTGATTCCATTGTGAAACAAATACAGAAGCCGGCTTTTACTAATCGTTTATTTTTGTTCTTCTACCCGTGACGGATCAATTTTACAGTTGAAGTACATGTACTATTTCTAAAAACCGACGATATGATGAAATCTGTCGTAAACCCCATAGTATATACCAAATTATAATATAAATAAATTCGTTGAATTAGATCAATAGCATCACAATAACAAACTAATACATAATAAACGATTTTTAATACTGCAATAATATATCGGTAACGGCTGTTACATAAGACGTGTCGCCCAAATAGTGAAAGTTATTCCGTTGTCATAAGTAACCAACTTTCTTAAATTTCAGTGGAAGTGAATTATGTTAATATTTGACATTGACACACTTTTCTCAACATGTAGTATGCATTCGTAGGAAATAAACATTTATAAAATTTTCAAAATGATATATCTGCGTATAATTATTACCTTAACCGTTCGCTAATAAGATACCATAATGCAATGTCCGCTTGTAAGGAGGAATTGTTCATTTGTAATTTATTACTTGCAATTATTCAAATATTGCGTGACGTAAGAATGATATCAAACGAACATTTTGAAATTAATAACCAAATATAGGATCGATAACAGTACCGTTGTTGTTGTATGACGATCGAATGTTAATTAACTTCTAGGAAATTGTAATTAATGTTTTGTTTATACCCCCGGACAATGATAAGATCGGGGTTGTTTAATTTTGATAAGTAGTTTCGCTTAAAATAATGATAATGTTGCTTATAAAAATTCCGCTATAGTCTGTTTAGAAATTGAGTTTTCTTTAGGCTTTGCAAATATAAGTTCATCAGTAAAATACTTATTTATTTATTTGAATATTTCACGCGCCAATGCACCGCGCAGTCGATAGGCAACGCATTAAGCCGTGCTTAAGATGAAATGCTGCATTGGGGGCCGAAACAACATTGTCTGCAACTCAAGTATAGTGGCCGAATACATGGCACTGGTAATAGCGCGGCACACAGAAGCGTAAGATAGCATGGGTAGTACCAGAGATTTGTAGATGAACATCAGCATATTGGCAGTCAAGTCCCAAATCTCTTCTGTACATTGCCAAAAATGGCATCATCTTACACCAACCTGCTTTGTTGTGTCAGATCTGGCGATCGTTTCACTAAAAAAAATAGCACTATAGTTCACCAATATTACTAAGACTAGCAGACTAGTTTTAGATGATTAACTTAAAAGGCCATTTTCGCAACTCTGAGCAGTAAAACCAGATTATCGTAGCTTAACAAGCAATTCATCAATAACTAATAACTACAAGAGAGGTGATAAGACAGCTCTCTGGGGGCAGCCTCGAATAGGGACAGAAAGAGAATCTAGTGATGGTAGAAAAATATGTATTGTCAAAAGCACCTGCAATATCCAGGAAAGTGTACAAAATAAACTCCTTAATACTAAGCGATATTTCAATCTTTGTCGCAAGTTCATGCAGAGCAGTTTCTCGCGATTTTCTAATTCTGTAAGCATGTTGAGTGAAGCTAAGTGGTAGGATAAATAAATGGCAGTGTCTAATATATATGCCAACTATTTTTCCAACTCTTTAAGCAAAATTGAAGAAAGTATAAAAAAACGCAGCAATGCGTGCTTGAAAAATAAGAAGTAAGTGATCCTGAATCCATGCTGTAATTGTAAGGTATGAAGGGGAATATATCTCAACGCAAAATGTTACGAGTCACAAGCCTACCGACTAGGTCCCAATCGGGCAGATTGCTCGGGGGAAACAAAATCAGGATTGATAGCGTCGCAACCGAAAAAATACACAGAAAGCAGGAAGACGCCTGCAAGATTGGTTTTTAACAAGAGACCTATTGACACTGGTAATTCTAGAAAGACCATTAATTTCTTCGCGGAACTCTTTTTGATATGCTAGAAAATTATTTCAATCCACCTGAATGTTAGATCTTTAGGCTTTAATTTTCAGTCGCCAGTCAGTTTTTCTAAGTATTTTAAGATCATAACATCAAAAAGGATTCCGAGTTTTTTGTTTGGTAATATGAGGACAGGATTTTTCAAAAGTTAAAGTGATTGCGCTCATCAAAGACTATGGTAGCAAATCAATGTCATCAGTTGAACGAACCTGGCCCAAAGATACCAGTAGAGGTGCAAGCTTAGAAGAGAATATCTCCCAGTTAGTATACGCTTCTTATTACTGTAAGGTTTAAGAGTAGGTCTTTTAAGGTTTATGTTAAATGAGATGCACCTGTGGTCAGAGGCAAAAACCAATAACAATCACTTTCCTCCTTACTGGATTGTCAAGAATTTCAAGCTCCGATGTGCTTAAAACTGTCTCTAAGCACAGAAAAATCCTTGTTATTAATATTGGGGCTAACATGTTATGAGCATTGACCTCACAACTTATCACCAAAGGTACTTAGTGTGAGCTGCTTTACGAAACAAGGGTCCTCCGAAGGCGAAGGTGAAACCGAATCATAAATGATGGGATAGCACACAACTCTTGCACGAATTCCTTGACTCAAGAGTGTCGAGACAGCCGCTACATCTTTTGAGCTGCTGCATTCATGAAAAATAGTCACACCCATATTAAGTGAAATAATAACACAAAGCTTTCAAACTTGAATTTTGATTTTATAGATGGAAAATGTGTAAGAATCACAACAATCAGTTTCGAACGGATGAGATTACTGATTTGAAAAACTCAGCCTTATCATCAGGTCGCGACGACTGAAGTTGTATTATTTAGATTGGAATATTGTCTATATAATAGAGCAATACCATGTAGTTGTACTGCTAGCGAATTACTGAGTAGCGTACGAAATTCGATTCTTTTTACATTTATCATTTATATTCTATTCTTGCAACTAACTTTTTCGTGCTTACGAATTTTATATTTTACTTCAGGTTCTCGATAGTAATGGTGTTTTTGATTGTTCTGTATATTTTAATATTTTCAGTACTCTCAAATCTCATCCGTTCGAAACTGATTGTTGAGATTCTTTCACATTTTCCATCTATAAAACCAAAATTCAAATTTATCCGCGATCCAGTGTTAATGGAAAGAAAAGTATGGGTGGGGGAGTTGATTATCATAGTCGCTGTGTATTTAATTCGAGAGTGGTTCGATTACTACACCTTTTTCTATTTCGAGTAATCTTTTCGAAATTTAATATGTGTACCGGAAGGTACAGCGTTTGTGAGAGCTTTTTGAATGTTTGCAATGATGTTAAAGTTTAGCATTTCTAAAAAATTAATTCTTTCTCTTTTTTTGTAAATTGAAATAAATTTAAAGATTAAATTTTGAACATGGGTTATGTTGGCTTTCTGAAATATTAACACGTTCGCGGACGCTTTCAAAATGTGTTTAACACAAATTTGATAACTTTTGTAATTGCAATGACATTTCGTTGCGGAAAGGAATGTATTGTTGAGAATTAACGAATATGACGTCTTATTTCTTAAAAAAGCAAAAAATTGAATGAGTTTTGCGCGAAAGAGTTAAAAAATGAAAAAAGTGAATGAATGCTATAGCATTCACGTCCGCGAACGTGTTAAGCATTAATAATGGTTTCTGATTATACAAGACGAGAGACCCAAAAGCCCGGTAAAATTAATTTTTCACATAGAAATCAAGTTGGTGTATAAGAGATGCCACAACATATTCACTACCTGATAATCTGTAAAATGGTTTGAGTAAGGTAGAAATGAACAATAGGGTTATCCTACCCCTTGAATATTTAACAAAATTCAGGTTATTTGAAATTGCCTTAATCCGTTGTCACAGAACGGAAAATGGTTCATGGTTTTAGGTTCTTCAACCTTAGGACAAATTACCATCCAACTGAATTTATCATGGTAACACGTTACATAAAAATGTATTTGTTACATAAAATTGTAATTTACAAACATGATGATACCAAATGTTTAGCAAAACTATAAGCACAACTAACTATTTAGCAAACTTTCAAAATATAAGTATGTAGTATGATTAAATGTCAGATCGGAACTGAATGATTACAACTTTGACAATTTTTTATTTTGCTAATTTTCTTGATGGTTACAGGTCTGGTGATGTGGCTTTATTAATTCGTCACGTTTAGAAGTCCTGTTGTTAACTTCCCGTCCGCAGCAGATGTGCCTCAATTAACACTTCCGTTTGGGAACAGAATATTTTGTTTCATTCTAATCTACAGAATTTTCTTTTCTTCCCGTTTGCTTGTTTTTAATAGTATTGAGGTTTGCAACACATAATATAACTAGAAGATGTAAATATTGACCTTATTAAAGAATCAGCAGTCAAGGTTGAATATCTAACATTGTGTGCTTCGTTAGGCCTCGAATCAAAATTAAATGATGTCAATGGGCCTTTACTTCCACTAATCAGTTTCAGTCTGTACTTCCACTAATCAGTTTCAGTGTTAAAACTTTAAATCTGGATGACACAGAATTAATAAAAATCTTTCTACGCCAATTGATACCCGATTGGTCCAGTAGGCCATGTTTCACAAGTTCAACTTACAGAAAAAATATTTAAGGTCTGAGTGGAATAAGTTATTCAAGTGTTTGAGTGTTGAATCTGCTTGGATGCAGTTGCAATATTCAATTTGCTTGGAATTTAATAAACACGTTTAGCTTTGTAATTTGATTTAACATTTTGGAGACAGAGAAAGTCACCAGCCAATACCTCTAGGCATAAGATGACTAGCGGCTTTAACCATCTTTACGGACAAAACGGACAACTCTGGTTTAGTAAACCATGCTTTTCACTCCGAATCTGTAACAAAACTGCAAGGGCAACAAATCTTAATACAATAACTTGAAACATCTTTACTTTCAGAAAGAATTTTCAAAGAAAATCAGCGCTGAACCGATATATACTATAGCAAGCAATGCTTTGAGCAGATCATAAATTCAATCAATATCACGGAAAAGAAAAAAATTTAATGTGATTTAGTTTTGTGGGGTTCACCTTGTTTACAATAGATTAAATTTTTAAGATATTCAGAGGAAATGTAAAATTTTACTGACTATAGTCAACTTATGGCATTTCGACATCGTTCTAGATATATTTTGATAATAAAGATTTGTTTACGATATTTAATAGATAATTTTGTAAACAGTTTCAAAATTAAACTTTGGAACTGATAAAATCCTCATGTAAGTTGTTAAAAAATTTGGTGGCCAATGAATCGCCACGATCTATATTGTTGTTATCTGAAATTGCAACGAGCAAGTAGTTTCATGATTATTAGAGAAAGCGGTTCATATGCAATAACAAGTGATGTTATGAAATGTACAGTATGTGCAACAAGAGCGTGTACGGCAAAAACCTAAGTAAAAATAAAACTAAGATGTTTTTATTTTTATTATTGTTGTATTTTGTAGGGCGCTATCAACTAAAACATAGTAAAGTCACCATTACTGTTAATAATTTCCCGACTCCTTTTATCTATACTATCAACCAATTTTTCTGCATACTGTGGTGCACTGCATACACTTTTCCATATCATCCGGACCACTCGCGCTAGAGCGCTCAAATTTTTTATGTGGACATTTTCAGCTTAATCTTCATGAGTGCCCATAAATGTTGATCGGATTGGAATTAGGTGCCTGAGATGGTGAATCCAATGGTGTGATGCCCTTTTTGAGTTTAAGTTTCGAACAGAGTAGACTATGGTGTTTTGGATCGTTGTCTTCTTGCAAGATCCAATTAGAGCTCCCCGCCCCAAATCATTTCAGGATAGATGGTAACAAATCTCGAGCATAAATTTTATTCATGAAAAGTGAGTTTAGGTTTCGTGTTGAAACGATTAATTTACAAAAACCTTGCTTGGTGAAGCAACCCCATACATGGGGCTAGGGCAGGTGCTCCACATTTCGGACAATCCCTTTTTTAAAATCCCTTTATTAAAACAACAAAAGGATGACTCATCGGTAAACACAATATTCGAAAAATCTTTGTTTTTATGATCATTCGCCCATTGTAGTCGCTTTTCTATGTATTTTTGTGTTGCCTGTGGTTTGACCAAAGTATTTCCATATGCGTAGCCATGTTCTTTCCTATGGTTGTTTTTGTAAAAAAGTATTCTTTTCCGCCAATTATGCAACGAGTTTTATGACACAGTAGAAAGCCTCATTATTCAGGAGGACGAAAAGTGATGTGAAACGGAGTAGACGTGTTTTGTTGTCGCTCCTTCATTTAATTTAAATATTTTTTTTTTGTGTAAATAATAAATAAAATAATTATAATTATTAATAATAATAATAATCAATGTGTTTTTTACATTATAAAATAAGCGATTAAAAGATATGGCGTACACCTAGTGTTTTAAATATTGATTTGTGTATAAGCCGCGCGTGAAATTGTGTAGAACGTATACGTATATATAATTATTTCCGTATATGTTCTGATACCATTTCGTGAATGCGTAAATGCACATTTATGTTTGAATTGCTAGGTAGGTATACATAATATACATAGTGGGTTTCAAATAAACAGTAAAGTGACGAGTTAAGTGACGTGTATGATGAAATGTGTTTATATACATAAAACCAGAATTGAAATATTTATAACGGGATATATTTCGTTTTAATGTTTCGATAAACTGGTTATGTATAAAGATGCATTAAATCAGAGAAGTATCCTTTATATACATTTATATATATATATATATAATATATACATATATACATACTTTTATTTATGTACTTTTCATACTTCGTATATAGATTGTGTGTAGCATCAAAATTTACCTAAATAATACATATAAATAGTTATGAGTGTGTGCTTCTGTGCGTTTAGATGTATATATATGGTGTGTATATGCAGGGATGTAACAAAACCAATAATCGCCCCTTTCACACGGGATGTCAAAGAAGCAGCTTCTTTTTCGTCTCTTTCTCCGTTTACATATGAAACCGGTTGCCAAAATGTTTTTCGGTGAAGCAGCTCTAACACAAACAGAAGTGAAATAAAAAATTTAATTACATATTTTATTTTACTTTAAATTTGAAATTTAATTTTAAAAATTAATTTTTTTTTTCATTCATTTTTGAGATGTACATTTTAGTTAAAATTGTATTTTCGAGAGAGTAGATTAAAACAATACAAAAACATTTTGGTTTAAATATAAAATAAGGTTTTAAATCATCTATTACGACTTATTTTAAAGTGTGAACTAGTGCTTCTTTTAAATCCCGGGTGGAACGGATGAATAAATTTGATATGTTAATTGTTGTTGGTTTTGGATGTAGACTTATGTATACATGTGTGGATGGTATGTATATTTTTGTAGTTTATTATATATTTCCTTGTGAAGCGTGTTTTTTGAATCTTCATCTTCGTCTCTTTCCCTATTTGCCTATGAGATTGGATTTGATAGCGACTCCTTTTTGAACCAAATTTTTTATTGGTGTAGCGGCGCTGGCCCAAGCGAAA
The DNA here is from genome assembly GCA_932526605.1 of Nephrotoma flavescens. Taxonomy (NCBI): domain Eukaryota; kingdom Metazoa; phylum Arthropoda; class Insecta; order Diptera; family Tipulidae; genus Nephrotoma; species Nephrotoma flavescens. Next base: position 136,111,387 of record OW052221.1, on the reverse strand, counting down.
ATAAGATGGGGGATTCAAGGCCATTTTTTTTTTATATGTAGGTTTTGATTTGAATTTTGTTTTCGGAGAGCATAATAAAACCATGATGAAAAATCATAGGGAGGTGAAATATTCCCAAGTTTCATTTTCGTCGTTTTGTGCGCGTTGCGTCACTTATTATTATTTTTTTTTTTCTCTTGTTCGAATATTTTAGATATTATGACACATATAACATTATATATAGTTACATATAAATATTAAAATATATTAAATAAAATTCAGCTCACAAATTCTTGTTAATGATATTATAGCTTTGTTCCTCGATTTACAATTTTCAAAAATATTCGTGATCTTAAGAATTCATTTATTTAAATAGATTATGTACTTTAAATTACAAATTAAAATTTATCTCGATTTTATTTTATTTGTTATTTTATGATTTCCGCAGTGATTAAAATTCAAATTTTTAATGATTTTAACTAAATTTTTATTTTCTGTCATTTTGCGTGTTAAAATCATGTTTTAGTATCTTGTTTTTATGTTTCTTATGGCGTTTTCTTTTAACAAAAAAACTGGCAAAAAATTTTGTTTTTGATGTAAATCACATTTTAGCGGAAAAAATAGCAAAAAAAAATTTTTTTTGATGTACATCAAAAAATGGAAATATAGATTTTTACTTCCATTTTAACTACCACGTACACATATTTATATATGTACATATAATACGTCAACCGTAAATATTGTCAAATACGTCAAACGCGTCATTTGAAATTTTTTCAAAATGGTTTGTTATTGTTTTCGGTATCCCTTTCGGGTTTGGACACGGGTAGACACACTACGCCACACATCAAATTTTTTTTTTCATTTTCTTTTTAACTATCCGAAATTTGATTTACATCAAAAACGTAAAAGAATCCGCTATTAATAACTTGAACCGTGAAGTGTAAGTCATAAGTTTGAATATATTGAATACAATTAAGAAGTCAATAATAAGCATACAGTTTGTTTTCAGGTTTAATAAATAATACGAGTATATGTTTACTGACTATTTTAACGGCCAGTTTGCCAAATGCTAATGACTTTAGAGAAATTATTAATGATTTAATATTAATTATTAATATACATAATTCAATTTATTATTAATATAATTCAAATAACTATGGGTTCAGAAAATTATATTGTAAGTTATGGAGTTGTAGAGGATTAAATTAATAAATATTTATATTATTTAGGAAACCGGTAGATTAATTAAGAATGAATTTCAGAAATCTTTAGATGTTATGAAGAAATATTTCTTTGAAATATTAATTGCTGGTCGTGTAGATTAGAATTGTGCTGTCATTATGTTAATAACTATTGCTTTACCTAGGTATTTGCAACCGAACTGATCCAATTAATCAATTAATCAATTTTGTTTAGGTAGCTGATAAGTATTAATGTAGAATTATATTACAGAAAATTTCCAGATGCACGTGAAATATTATTTTTTCTCAGGTTTTGATTTAGTGAGGCAATTGTTGACGATCAAAGCAATACCATCGTTATCCATTAAACCTATTAAGCCTTTATCCTTCCTCTAGTAGATTAGAAGTAGATTAGAATTGTGTTGTGCCGTACGATCGCTAGGTGTCTGCAACCGGATCGTTCTGTCCCAAAAAAAAAAAAAAAAAAACCTTTCCTATCCTTCCTATTGTTATGTGTAAACAGGCTGTAGGAATAGGCCCGGCGTTATCCGGGACTCTTGGCTAGCACTTGGTTCTACAGTCCAATCAATCAATCAATCAATCAGTAGAAAGCCTCATTATTCAAATCGTCTCAAACATCACAATCTAACGAAAAAATTATTATAGCATTTGCAAGTTCTAAAACCAAAATTGATTATTTATTCTTTATAGCGACTAAGATACATCTTCATAAAATCGGTTTGCAATGAAAAATTTGAAAAAGGCAATACGTGAGAGGTTTTAGTTTATATAATTACAACAAAGAACACTATTACAATATAAAAGATATAAATAAATGGAGGGTTGAATATGTTGTGGCAAACATCGGGCTTCTTTTCACCACGAATCTATACATGGATCCGAATACACCACACTTCATTTCTAAAGTCAAAAATTAAACTCACCGGACTTTTGGTAAAACTGTCTTACATAATACAAAAATATTTCTCTCTCTCTCTCTGGCACTATATCCCATCAAGGGATATCGCCGCCTCAAATGAGGTTTCATAATCATATTTTCATTTCGGATAATAAGTGATTAATTCATTGATCCTAAACCACTTTGCCACCGGGGCGGCAACATACAAAAATAGTATCGCTGCTTAAATTCCAGAAAACCGACAAAGTCAACTCTTGTTGGTTCAAAATTTAATCTGTTATTTAATTTAATCTTAATTTAGAGACTGTCGATTGACTGAATTATAAAAATTATCTGAATCAACTGAAATGAATTGAGCGTTCGATACGCACCTCTTTACTTCAGTTAATAATTGGTCTACTGAATTAACTGAAGAGATATTTTGTTCGTGTAGTTAAATCAGATAGGTGGTTTTTGTTTATTTTTTGTCATTTATTGGTTTTGCGTTCATTCTGCGTTTTGTTTCAAAAGTGTGTTAGTGATTTTTCTAATTAAAATTAAACAAATTTCAATAAAAAAGAATTAAATTTAAAGTAATTTTTGACATTTATCAAAAATGAAGAGGTGCGATTCGAACACCAAATTCACTTCAGTAGCTCAATTAAATGAATAGTAACTCAATTATCTTAACTTTAACTCAATTGCAATTCTGTTAATTCAGGTCAAACGAAAGTCCCTTTTATTCAAATCTCTTAATTCTTTATAAATTTTAAACTTTTCAAATTCTTTGCAAAAATTGAAAAAGCAATATAAAATTCTCAAGGATCTCCCAATTAATTAAATTTAAGTATGCATTTTTATTCCGAATAGTCATCCGCCTGGACTGAAGAGATGCCAAATAATAGATTTTTTTAAAACAACAGAATAATCATTCTCATCATTCTCCGAACCGGCTTATCTTGAATAAGACATTAATAAAAAAAAAAGTCCTGTAAAACTCGAGTATGGTTTCCAAAAAATTTATTAAACTATCGACGCTAGAAATTTTGTGGTAAATTGGGCTAAAGCTAAACAGTGCGGAGATTACACGAATGCGATGGAAATCAGCTAGCAAAAATACTGCGACAATGCTATATTGGAGGTGTAGTTGTATCATAAAGAATTTCGGTCAACTTTGAATACCTTTCTACACGGTGCGATAAAAGGTCCCGGATTTTTGTATAGATGTATATATTTCCTTTAGTTACCGTAGTTTTAGAGTGAACCCATTTGTTTTATTGATTACGCATGTAAGTTTAGTTCAATAAAAGAGAAAATGTTTTCATCACAAAAAGGAAATGAGAACAATCGACATTATTCGAAGGACCAGTTTCGTCTTAAAGAAGAGGGCGTGACATTCGATTTCTGCTACTCCCATAAACAACAGCAAAGTACGCTACAAAATATGACAAAGAGAATAGACGAGGGTGGGAAAGCTACATCATAAAGAGGTTGTTTAATTCCAAACAACCTCTTGAACATGTTGAATTCCAATTTTTCAACGACGCGACTTCTCAACGAGGCGAAACGGTTTAAGAAATTTCACCGAATTATTCGCCTGGTCGCAAGGATCAAATGTTCTTAAATGATACACGACTTTCACTGTCGAACCGATATTTCCCAATGGTGAAAATAAGCGCAAATAGCCACGAAAACGTCAGAAAAAGACCGCAGCTCCAAAACTTGTTTCATGTGGCCTCTTTTGTGATGGTGTGGGTCTGAAACTGAGGTAACGAAAATACGCATTTGTTTTTACACCGATTACCATCATTAGCATAGCATTAGGCAATCTCCTGCAATTTTACGTTACGGACATTCAAAACAGTTTTGAGGATTTTTCTGACATTCGTACGTCTGAATTTAAATACGCTATAAAAAACATAATTTTAAAATTTCGGTTTAAAAGTTGACAGACAAAATAGCTGTCTCTGAGTTTAACGGAACCTGTGTATAGTCAAGAACAGTTAAATCCTTCAAAGATAAAATCAATCTGAGTTCCGTGTATATCTTGAATTGACGGTTCAGCAATCTCCAAAACATACTCACATGTCATTTAGCACTACCCGATGCTTGCAAAGAAGATTGAAGTTTTACTTTAAAATTTGCAGAGGAGCAATGACAAGGTTATGGTGAATCTGCAAAATTGAAAGTAAATTTGTATAAATACGTAATAGGTAGAACGAGTACTTTTTTAAAACATTACTATACCACTAAAAATTGAATTCATTTTTTTCAAAACCACGACAAGACACATTGTCGAAACCACAAGAAAAATAATATATAGATTACATGAAATGAACTTCCTGATGACATTCGCACAAAGTGAAATTCTTCAGTTGAAAGTAAAAAAAAAGAAACACAAGACTGCGTTTATGTCTCGTTACACAATTACACCATAATCTAATGCCGCTTTACAGTGAAGACCATATATGAAATTATATAACTTCAAGCAAAGAAGTGTCACATACTGATTATACAACAAACCACATTCACTTGACTAAACTGAATTTCATTCAATATAAATATGTAGAAGAATTTTATTGCATGAATAATAGATTGCCTTCAATTTATAATATTCAACAAGCAATGATCAAAGTCAGGTTCATTGTTCGTCTGGTTGGTATATAACGGTCTTAGTCATTCCGTAATACTTTTCAATACCGTTTTAATATATTCGGGGTGTTCACTTCCTTTTGCTCAAATATAGGAACCTGCTGCGTGGAATGAGGAAATAGTTATCACAAATTGTGCTACAAAACAAAATCAAAATTATTCAAGAATCAATAAATAAAAATTGCTTTCACTTGAAGAAAAATAATTTGATTATAAAATAATTATACATATTTTAATAACCGACCTGACTTATAAATAAATGTAAAAAACCCAACTATAAAATGTGTAATACAAAAGTTGCGTAACAGTTCCGTTGACTGCATACCACCACTCTGGTGTGCGCATTCTACATAAAAATTTTGAATTTACGTATCTTACATTTATCTCGATGCACAGTATGTGTATGTGGAGTAAGACGATGTACGGCGGTAGAAAGGAGATTTTACTGTATATGTATAATCAAATACACTAACATGAATATGTGAGCACAAAACAAGTATAAACTTTCAAGTATTAACTTTTGATAAGTTTTTTTTTCTATTTCCGACAACTTCCAGTTTACATCAATTTATGCTCTCGTCGTATATATGTGTATTTATGTAGTACGGATAATTGAATATATAATTGCATGTAATACTAATAAAATATATAATTATATTGTCGATGCATTATTTTATGCATCAAAAATATGTAAATAAAAAGTCGTAACTTGAAGAGCTTTCGACTAATATTCCTGCATTATAATATTTAATATTATGTGATCTCATCATATGAATAGTAAGTAATGTTTTTTTTTATGTAACCTTTCTTTCTCAAAATACATAATATCTATAAATACGATGTACATACGTACGCGATAGCATTTAATCGATACACCAAGAAACCGAGAAATAATTACGTGACACAAACCACATTCACAACATCTTATTGTTATTATTTGCAATTTACCTTTCGAACACAACCGCTAAAAGAAATGCTAAAACGTAAACATTTTCAATTTTCTTCTTTTGGACTCAATTTGCTTACCGCCACACACCACATATAATAGGTGTAAAAAGTATTTATCATCGTTATGTGGTAGTAAATCTATACTTAACATTGTATTGTTTTCTTTTATTCACATAACGCTCATTTGTTAAATTTTTATTTTGTTTATTTAGTTTTATTGTTATGAAATCACCGATTTTTGTATTATTATGTTTAATTCAGCCTCAGCTTGAACTAATTTAACACTTTTAATACACTTTTAATTCCGAGCTTTCCACGGGTGAGGGCTAATACCGGAATATTGTAATAAAAGCGTATAGTAGAGTTTGATTAGAACTGAGTAGTTCATTTATTTTTTGTCGTTTATATACAATTTTGATAGTTTCTTGTTGTTGTTTTTTACATTACATATGATCATATATCAATTACAATATTTTAATATTTTATAAACTCCAAAAGTGCAGAATTGCATGTAAAAAATTAATTATTTTATTTATAGCTAAATTAAAATTAACATTCTGTAAAACTGCATATTGTTGCAGTTAAATGACCCTGTTCATATTGAACATCTTGCGGCGCGGGTTTGGACGGGACTTGGAAGAACGGATGATTGGTTACGGCGGTTTCTTCGTATGTGGCGAATTATGACAGTTATCCCAACCGCAAGTGCTATCCATAGGATAAGATGTATTGCTGTATAATGATGAATATGATGAAAGTGCTCGTTGGTTGTATTCTCTTCTACCTCTTTCATAAGGGAGATTTGTTCTTCTAAACCCCTTGTATCTGGAGTGGTTAATAGCTCATTTTCCTCATAGTTTTGTTTAGATATCTCTATTGTTAAATCTTTTAAGTGCATCCCCTTTAAGTATGGTGCAATTCCGAAATTCTCGATGGTAGTTTCAAATCTATCAGAGGCCAGTATGCTTAAGTGATTGTCTCTAAGGGCGCATCCCGATTCTAGCTTTATTATTCCCGACCCTGATAATTGCTTTTGGTTTGTAACTGATCCACATACAACCGTCACAGTTGTTTCCTTTGTCATTACGAATACCCATTGATTTGGTGCGTATAGTTTTATCCAAAGGTTTGAAGTAACATTTTGGTATTTTATCTCACATATGTCTTGTAAATTGGACCTGTGTTGCAATATTGCGATTTCACAGTTGGTTCCTTCCCAGACACCTGACAGTATTGTTGGTATCTCGCATAATAGATGATCATCATTGATAATGTTGCATTTAGATATATCTCTGGCTGATAGTTGCGTAAAATGTTCATTTTGAATATCAACGGCGATAAATTCAGTTGTTGGCACTATATGTGCACGCCTTTCAGTTACTAATATATTAGGTACAGCTACTACTGAATAAATGTTATAGGACCAAACATATGATAAGGGAATTGAAATTTCGATTATCACATATGCTTTTGTCACTCTAGTCCTGGTTGTCATACTTTTAAATAAGTGGTCTAACTTGCGCAATCCGTGACCCGGAATTGTAATGGAGACTGGTATTTGTTTTCTTATAGATGCTATTTGTTCTTCAAGTTGTGATGGGCTCAATAAAAGTGGGTGTAAAATGTTTAGATGTGCATTGTGAATAACCTCTAGTATCGCCTCCTGCACATCCCGTAAACTTCCCGTGGCAACGACTAGTTCAAGGGATGTCATTAAAATAGTTAATACTTGTTGTTCCGTTACACGTGTGTTATTTATGTTTTTTTCTAAGTGCTGCAACCTCCTCTGAATGTTATTAATAGCCTGTACTGTGGCATTTTGGCTGTGCTTGAATAGTTTTACAGAGTTATCAATCATGGAGGTTTGATTCTTTATTAGCAGTAATAAATGATCTTCATTGGTTTCTATAGTTTGAAAATGTTCTTCATATTGATCTGCTTCTCTCTGCGTTAATATTCCAAACATGTCACCTAACACTAAACCTGTAGTGTCACCAATCCCCCGTTTCGCTCTGGTTACTTCTTTATTGGATGACATCAGTAATTGATTGCCTTCATCTATTCTACTCATTTGAGATCGTAATTGCTGGATTACTAGTTGACAGTTAAACCTCTCCATATCTATTACCGAATGTACTGTTTTACACATAGTTGCAAGTTCATCTATTAAGCGGTATGCTTGAGTTGTTTCTTCCCAATACGTATTTAAATTATACCGCACAACCAAAGTCCATCTCATGGCAACTAGCTCCATCTTACTGATTTCCTCAAGATATATGCCAGTAGAATGTTTGAAGTTCTCAATCTGCATCAGTTCTTTGGCGCTGGTGGTAGAAAAACAAATGCTCATCAGGGCCAATAATGCCAGATGAAGCTTGATTCCCCCTTTCGCCTGTCTTCCTGGTTGGCGTCTAACTGGGTCATTGGTGTTAGGTGTTGCTAGTTTTGCATCTGGAGTCTTATTTGCGTTAATTATTTGTTGTGACCATGAATTGTCTTCTTCGCTTGGTAGCTTGCACAACTTAGTGATAGGTCGTTTATAGATATTCTGGCTGCATTTTATGGACGCAATACGAACCAAGCCATCTGAGCCAGTATGCACCTCCTGTACTCTCCCCATTTTCCAACGTGACGGCGGCAGTGATTCTTCCTTCAGTAGAACGACATCCCCTACAACTAGATTGGGCTGACGTTCCCTCCATTTAGTACGTTGTTGTAACTGGTGCAGGTAGTCTCTAGACCATCTTTTCCAAAAGTCATCTACAATCTTTTGTACTAAATGCCAACGTGTTCTTAGCGTGCAAGTAACATCATTACTTTCTGGGACTACCTTTATTGGTCCGCCTATTAGAAAATGCGCAGGTGTTAAAGATTCTAAATTTTCCGGATGGTCATACAAGGTAGTCAATGGTCGAGAGTTTAAGCATGCCTCTATTTGAGTCATTAATGTTGTTGCTTCTTCAAATGTCAATGCGGTCTCACCTATGACTTTCTTCATGTGAGTCTTTACTGACTTTACCCCTGCCTCCCATATGCCACCAAAGTGTGGTGCAGCAGGTGGTATGAAGTGCCAGGTAGTTTCATCTTGTTGAAATACCCTTGCAATTTCTGGTTCTAGAGCTGCAATCTTCGTGCGTTGTTGTTTCAGTACTCGTTCTGCACCAACAAAGTTGGTACCATTATCCGAATAGATTTCTCTACACAACCCCCTGCGAGATGTGAACCTGCGGTAAGCTGCTATAAATGCATCTGTTGTTAATCCGCTGACTACTTCTACATGTAAGGCCTTGGTGGTCAGGCAGACAAATACCGCAATGTATCCTTTGTACGTGGTTTGACCTCTTCCTATCTTGTTCCTCAGTTGAATCGGCCCGGCATAATCAATACCCACCTTGCTGAATGGCCGTGATGGAGTTACTCTGCAGGACGGTAAATCACCCATTAGTTGGTTGAGGGTTACTTGTTTAAATCTTATACATGTAACACATTTCTGTATAATATGACGTGTCAGATTTCTACCATTAATTATCCAAAATTTATTGCGAACATTTGCCAATGTAAGTTGTATGCCCCCATGAAGTGTTGTAGTAGTATGAGCATCTTCAATTATTCGCTTGCTGATTGAGCTTTCCTTCGGTAATATAATTGGTTGCTTTTGATTCATTGGTAGTTGCGAATTTTGTAAACGTCCGTGTAATCGTAATATCCCATCCTTGCTCATGACTGGATTTAACGCAGATAGTTTGGATTTTTTATTTAATAAAATCCCACTCATCAATGCCTGAAGTTCTTTACGGAAGTATCGGTGTTGTTCAATCCTAATTATTTGGACTTCCGCGAGTTTCAGTTCTGGTACTGTCACTTCTTTCGACTGTCGCCGTTGTTTATGAACATGCACGTTTATGAACCTTTGGCAGTACACCAATATACGCTTCAACTTATGAATGTTTGAAATTTTATCAATTAATTCATGTAGCGCGTTTGCTTTAGATTCAGCGGTTATTGTAAGACAAGTGATATCCGCTGCGCTGTCCTGATTGTGATCACCTTGTATTTGTGGACCCTTGTGCGAAGGTGATGATGGCCATGCATCAGAATTTTCCTGCAAAAATGTTGGTCCCGTCCACCAGATCGAGCCTTGTGAGGTGATGGTAGCCGCTGCCAATCCTCTTGTTGCTAAATCAGCTGGGTTTAGATTTGTTGGTACGTAATTCCATTGTAGCTGAGGTAAATTATCTTTAATCTGAGATACCCGATTGGCTACAAAGGTTTCTAACTTCGGAATATCAGCTCTTATCCAGCTTAAAACTATGGTGGAATCCGTCCAAGCGAACATCTTTACATCCTGCATGTTCATGGTATTTTTAGCGTATCTTAGAAGCCTAGATAACAGATGCGCTGCGTTTAGTTCCAGCTTCGGAACTGTCAGTTTTGTTTTGATTGGAGCAACTCTGGTTTTTGCTACTAGCAAACTGGTTGTAACTTGCTCGAACGTATTTGTGGTTCTTAAATAGACCACCGCTGCATATGCTTGTTGCGAAGCATCTGCAAATCCATGTAACTCTGATTTTTGTGTTGACGTTGTTTTAACCCATCTTGGTACCTTTATTTTGCTTAATTCATCTAATTCGTTCTTATACTTTTTCCATTTTGCTTCAATAGCTTCTGGTAGCTTGTCATCCCACTGTGTACCAGCTCTCCAAGTGTCTTGCATTAACAGCTTTGCTGTTGTCGTTATTGGTGATAACCAGCCGACAGGATCAAATAATTTTGAAGAGTCGGACAACAGTAGCCGTTTCGTTGGTTCTTCTGTTGAAAGATTTAGCCTGGTCAGGTCAAATTCAAATGTATCATCCTCAGGACTATAGAGAATCCCTAGTGTTTTTATTATGTGGTTGATTTTTAAATTAATCATTCCTTTTGCTCGTAGGTGGTCAGGAACATTAGTCATGACTTCAGCTGAATTCGACGCCCATTTGTGCAATGGAAATCCTCCGCTCCGTGCAAGTCTTGTCATCTGTTGTTGAATGGTTACGACCTCCTCAACGCTGTCACCCCCAGTCAGTAGATCATCCACGTAAAAATCTCTTTCCATGATCCTTGCAGCTGTCGGATAGTTGTTCTTTTCATCTTCTGCCAATTGCATTAATGTTCTTACAGCAAGAAACGTCGCTGCCGTTGTTCCATAGGTAACCGTTTTTAGTTTGTATTCTCCTATTGTTTGTGATGGATTTTTTCGCCACAATATGCGTTGTAAGTTCTGGTGACCATGATGCATCCAGATTTGCCGGAACATCTTTTCCGCATCTGCTGTTAGCACGAATTTGTGTGTTCGCCACCTCAAGATGATGTCAATTAGGTCACCTTGAATTTTGGGGCCGTTCATCATTATGTCATTTAACGATAATCCCGAAGTAGTTTTGCTCGATGCATCGAATACTACTCTTAGCTTTGTGGTAGTACTTTCGTGGTTGATCACTCCATGATGTGGTATATAGTATACTGGATTCTCATCTGGATCATCTTTTGCCAATTGCATATGCCCCTGCGCTAGATAGTCTTCCATAAATTCGTGATATAATTTAGCGAATGGTTTATCTTTTAGAAATTTTCTTTCGATTTGCAGTAATCGTGCTACTGCTTTTTTTCTGGATTCTCCTAGCATAGACGGTTCTACTTTGAACGGTAAGTGTACCATGTATTTCCCATCTGGTAGTCGCGTTGTGCTTTCTGCATATAGCTTTTCAGCGATTGCTTCCTCCTGGGTATGTGTTTTTTCTTGCGGAATGGCATCATTTTCAATTAATAAGTCTAGTTGTTGCTTAATTGTTTTGGTTGTGACCATTGACAACATTTTATCTTCTTGGTTATTGCCTGTGCTGCCCATTATGATCCAACCAAGCTCAGTTTCTTGGGCAATTGGATCTTGTGGGTGTCCTCTAATGATGTTACTGTTTACAATTAGAGGATAGTAGTCAACACCGATTATTACGTCAATGCTATTGGACTTGTTGTATTGTGGATCTGCAAGTTGTAAATGCTGCAAATGTGCCCATTTGTTGGTATCAAAGTCGATGTCTGGAATATTATCCGTTAATTTTTTGAACACCATTGCTTCAAACTTAATTTCAAACGAACTCTGAAGCCTTGAAGATAAAGTTAGTTCGACCTTATGACTGCACACTCCGGCTTCCTTTCCTCCCATTCCTGAGATTTTAGTGTTGACTTGTTTCTGCGTAGCCTTAAGAAGATTTGCTGCCTTTGCGGATATGAATGACGCCTGAGAGCCTGGGTCAATTAATGCTCTAAAGAGCATGCATTTTCCCTCGCTTGTTGTTAATGCGATTAGAGCTGTAGGTAATATCGCAGGACCTAATTGTGTTGTTAAATAACTTTTAGATACTCGCTGCATGTCTGCGTTTGAATCGATGTGCAGTCCTGTGTTATGCTTTCCATTGCATATGTTACATTGGTTTTTCTGCCTGCATACATATGTTTCATGTTCTGCTGATAAACAGTTTCTGCATAATTTATGAAGCATTGCCATTTGCGATCTTTCACTGGAATTTAATTTCCTAAATCCTCCACAATCATTAATTTTATGTCCCCCTCGGCAGTAGACACAGATATTTGTTGTTGTTAAGAAGGTCCTTTTAACTATTTGAGCTTTGTTTTCACGTGAGGCGGTTGTTGGTAGGATTAATGGCTTTTGGTTGCCATTGGCCTCTAATGATTTGAACCTTCCTTCCAAAAATTTTAAAAATTCCGTTGTTGTTTGGAATTCCCTTGGATCTTCTAAGGAGATCTCATAGAGTCGCCTTGACTCATTGTCTAGTTTTTTAGTTAATATGAAGATTATTATTGAGTTCCACGATTCAATGCTTACCCCTGCGTTACGTATTCCGTACAAACATTCAATTGTTGTATCGTGAAGATTTCTCAGTGCCGCTGCAGACTCGATGTTTATATTTACTTGACTGAGTAACGTATTTAAATATGTTGAAATCAGTAGTCTCCTGTTGTTATATCTGCTATTCAAAATTTCCCAGGCGGCTTGGTAATTTTCTTCTGTTGGTTGTAGGTGGTTGATTAATTTGGCCGCAGCACCCTCTAACTGACCCTTTAGATAGTTAATTTTATGGGTATCACTGATCTGTCTATTCTCATGGATGAGTTTGGTGAATGTGTCACGAAATCCAGTCCACTTCTGGTAATCTCCAGCAAATATTGGGATTTGAATTCGTGGTAGCCGAATGTCCGTTGTTTGGTTTGTTGGTATAATTTTATCGGTTTCATCTATCCTCGTTGTTATTTGAAGGATTACTGATTGACACTTGCTATCAATGTTCTCAAAGTACTGTTCTGTGAAGTACTTTATACGTTGTTCTTCCTCATCAGTAACGAGCATGCAAATTTCCTCATGGAGTTCAGCTATTTGTTCCATGAGTTTTTGCATCACTCCAAGTGACAGTTTCATTGCCGGTTTTGGCCCAGTCACGACAAGGTCTTCGGCCTCATCAATCTTCCTGTAGAGACTCCTCATCCGAATCGTCTGTCGTTTTATTAATTGCTGCAACTCTGGATTCATTGTTTCCAAACCTGCATCTTTGTTGTTACTGGTGTTCGACTCTGATTGGCTTCTACTGCGATGCTCTGGGACCGGTGTAAGTGGTGGGCCGTTGTTTAGTTTTGCACGCATTATAGTAATAAATTCATTATATTTTCCCACTACACTTGTTACCGTTTTAAAGTACGGGTGCTCTAAGTTGACATCTTTCAGCTTCCTTATTTGCTCATCTGTTTCTAGAAACTTTGTATAAAGCTCCTTTAATTGTTGGATTCGGTTGGTGAGGTAAGTTTTTGTTTTCCTCTCTGGGCCATCCTTCTTATAATTAATACATATTTTATCAATCTGAGTCGCAAGCTGTTCTTGATTGAATGCAAGGGTTTCCATTTTTGAATTTAGGCAGTTCTCGTTCGCCAGTTGATTAATTATCGCGTGTTACTTGTTCTAATGTAGAATACGCGTTTGTTTTTGCCTGTTCTTAATGGCTCGAAGGACCACTGTTTAGTCCAGCCTCAGCTTGAACTAATTTAACACTTTTAATACACTTTTAATTCCGAGCTTTCCACGGGTGAGGGCTAATACCGGAATATTGTAATAAAAGCGTATAGTAGAGTTTGATTAGAACTGAGTAGTTCATTTATTTTTTGTCGTTTATATACAATTTTGATAGTTTCTTGTTGTTGTTTTTTACATTACATATGATCATATATCAATTACAATATTTTAATATTTTATAAACTCCAAAAGTGCAGAATTGCATGTAAAAAATTAATTATTTTATTTATAGCTAAATTAAAATTAACATTCTGTAAAACTGCATATTGTTGCAGTTAAATGACCCTGTTCATATTGAACAATTATGAAACTCCACTTATGTAATCGATCAAACACCAAATCACCTAAATGTTGGCTGTGGAATGTCTTTTAGGCGGAATATTATAGTATTTTGTATTGCCGGTAAAAATTATTGCTTTTATAATACATTTTGTTTACAGTCTGTTACATTACGACTTTACATGTTAGGCCGAAATACAACAACGCAAAAAACGGTACAAAATAGTCGTTTGTAGCTATGGATATGGAACCGGTTTTCATGAAGTTATAGTCTTATGATAGATAAATACGGCAATAGTTTCCCATGGAAAGTGCGCGCAAGACGACATTGTGTTCGACCGTATTCAATGGAATTGGGTCAACTAGCATATCAACATGACCAAGGAGTCACATACAATGTAAGGGACGAGATGTGGAGTGGGTTTTTATGTAACTTTAGTTTGATGAATAATAGCAGCAATAGTTAGTTGTAAATCAATGAAAATTTTGTAAAATAAAGTTTATTTTTTTTATTGTCGCATAAAGGAACAATTTGTAATTATATGTTGGGTTTTATACAGCTATCAGGTATATTTGCTTAGCTATGTGTAAGTGTTTAATTTAGTTTTCGTTAAATTATCACGGATGGAGTCTTACAATAAGAGAACACGTTATATTGACCGATTACTTTAAATTCTACCTTAAATATTACGTTCTATTGATTTGTATATACTTAATGACTAAATGATTTTATTTTAATTATGGTTTTTGGATTTTACACATAAAAAATAATTTAAAATGTGTCAGCAAAGTATACACATTTTCATATGAAATATTGAGGGTAAATAAACTATAGGAAATTTTATTTTTATTTATTTATTTATTGTCTACTTATTTCCAATCATACAATACAATTAAGTCATGTATAGGAAAAATAAAAATACATGGAAATAAGTAAAATTAGTTAATCATCACCGATTTCTGGCAGAATTGATATACCTTCTAAGAAAATAATGAAATACATACTTAGAATAATATCTTTAATAATAGAAATAAACATAAAACTAAAATAAAATAATTTTAAATATAAAAATTTAACAATAAAACTCGAAGTTGCAAAGGTAAAATCCTCAAATCAATAAAACATATAATTCGAATAGCAACTTTCTAAGCACAAATACGAATTTTTAATGTTGATATATTGCAACCATCCCAGTGCATATACTCTAGTCTGGAGTTAATACATGCGTAATAGAACTTTAGTAAAACAGATCATGGAGCTATCCGTTTGAGCAAATATAAAATCCTTAAAGCATTATTAATAGATCTCTTAACTATCAAGAATAATTCCAAGATATTTGAAGCTTTCAACGGTTTCAATTTCTAAACTTGAATTTCAACAATTACTTGAGAAACATGAGGTAGAATGATACTTCTCTATTGGTGGATTAAAACTGCTGTTACCAAATTTAAAATACATTATTTCAGTTTTTTCACTTAAAATTAATGAATGATAATCAAACCATTTTCAAGGAACCAAAAGATCACCATTAATCTTTAGTCTTATATCAAACAAAGAAGAACCGCGATAGCTAAGACACAAATGCTACAACATGTAAGTTAACAGAAATATCTAATTAACGTAATTTAAAAACAGAACACTGAGGAACACCAATACTTAGAACGTAAGGGACACTTTTAAAACCATTAACCACTACGATGTGGTAAATCAATCCAAATATGATTTAAACCAATTATAAATGTTTCCTCTGAATCCTATTCTGTATAACTTATGCAAAAATAGGTAGTGATCCACCATACCAAATGCCTTTTGTATTAATAAATAGTCCAGCGCAAGAGTCAGATCTATTTAGGGACACATGGACAGAATTCAGAAATTCAACTATATATACATATATGTACATATATCATAATATTTTTTTTTGATTAAAACAATAGAAATATTAAATACACGAAGCCGCTCGCTATGGCACATTTCAAAACAGGATGTAATAAAACAGTACATCACAAAACAGTATATGGTACGAAACAGGACCAATTAAAACAGTACATCACAAAACAGTACAAAGTACATTAAAGTACATGGTACAGAACAGGACCATTTAAAACAGTACATCACAAAACAGTACATGGTACACTAAAGTACATGGTACGAAACAGGACCGATTAAAACAGTACAACACAAAACAGTACATGGTACACTAAAGTACATGGTACGGAACAGGACCGATTAAAACAGTACATCACAAAACAGTACATGGTACACTAAAGTACATGGTACGAAGCAGGACCGATGAAAACAGTACACCACAAAACAGTACATGGTACGGAACAGTCAGGATATTTTTATCCTATCATATCGAAATCTGAAATGTTCATCTTTTAAAACATTGTTGGATGAAGTTCAGAGGATTTTTTCAGCTTGATTTGTTAAATATTTTTTTATTGAATACGTTTAGTAATTAGTATCCTATCAAGTAGAGATTTTTTAGTAATTAAACAGTATACTATATAGAATTATATTTTACGTTATAATAAAATATCCCTTCACCTAACAGTATATTATTTTGTAGTGTACCATGTACTGTACACATACACCTGTATATATACATCTCAATCGCTACTACTCGATTGTTGCGAAATAAAACAAAAATATGAAATGGAAACAGTACAAATACATATGTGAGGTGTGCAAGACTTTTAATTCGTATTTTGAATTTGAATGTATAATATAATTTTGCTTTTAAGGAATGTAAATATATAGTATTAATTATTTGGAACTTTCAAGGATATTGTATTCATCATAAAAAATTTGATAAGGAACACATCTTGATTTTATGACCCTCTAAAAAAATATACCTACATTTTTTGGGAGTGAAAAATTGTTTTAAAAATTCATTTTAAAGACTATTGTTGTATTTTTCTTAACAAATACAAAGTATCAGTTGATTTATTGTACAGTAGTAATTGATGATACTTTATTAAAAAAAAAAAAAAGTAGAACCAAAACATCGGCTTTATAACACAATGTTTTTTTTTACCCTAATATTTTTTTTTACCTGATTATAAATGCTCACTTCTCGTCAACATTTTTATATAAATGATATGATTTACAATAAGAAAATTAACTTCGCCTAACACTATATAACAGTATTTTAATTTAAATCGCTAATACTCGATTGTTGCAAAATAGATCAAAAATTTAAATAAATTTATAAATAAATATATAAATAATACATTTATTTTATTTATATATATATATATATATATATTTAAATTTTTGATCTATTTTGCAACAATAAATAAAACTTAAACAATTTTTTGGAAATAAAAACCTGCAAGATTAAGTTATTAAAATCGTAAAATTGACTTAACTATTTTGTGGCGTTCTCTTTTAATGCGTACTGTTTTGCGATGTACTCTTCCGTGCCATGTACTTTAGTGTACCATGTACTGTTTTAATCGGTCCTGTTCCGTACCATGTATTGTAGTGTACCATGTACTGTTTTGTGATGTACTGTTTTAATCGGTCCTATTTCGTACCATGTACTGTAGTGTACCATGTACTGTGTTGTGATGTACTGTTTTAATCGGTCCTGTTTCGTACCATGTACTGTAGTGTACCATGTACTGTTTTGTGATATCCTGTTTTGTAACATCCTGTTTTAGCACATCCTGTTGTGAAATGTGTCGTTTCGTATGGGACCCTTAAATACAATTATGTATTTTAGCTTCTTATTTTAAGATTGGTTAAATTTTAATATAAAATAAAAGAGAATCCTGCTCATTATTTTCAAAATCAGAACTATTAACCACAAATAATCCATTTATCCTTAATACAAAATCAAGAAGGATGTATGAATATATTATTTGTAGTCTCAAATGAAATTTAAAGAGCAATTAAAAACGATGTAAGTTTTCTCAAACGTAGCGTTTTATACTCCAATGTTTCTCGATATATGAATATGTTGTTTCAATTTAAGAATAATTATATTTAATTAAAAATTATTTTAAAATATTATCGAGAAAATTTGTACAACAAGAATAATTCTGCTATTTATATTCTTAATAATAGTAAAACTAAAACTATACTTAACTTCTAAATAATAATAAAAAATATCTTGTTCAGTACATTTATTCTTGTTTAAAGTATATTATTTATAAAACTATGTTCTTGAAAGCCGCCCGGTGGATTCCCGGTGGTGACAAAGAACAAAATTACACTGCTGGTTTAGGATCAATGAATTAATTACCCGATATGAAAATATGATTATAAAACCTCATTTGAGGCAGCCAAATCCCTTGATGGAATATAGTGCCTACAAAAATTAAAGAACTTTCAACTCATAATACTTATCGAATGCGGAATGTTTCTTCACAAATTGAGTTTTCATTAAAAAAACAGCTTAACAGTCACATTATTCTTAAATTTTGAATAACATATTTTTGAAAATAGAAAATATATTCACAAACTGAGTTATATTTTAAAAATGGTCCATAATTTTCTAAATTATAGATTTATAATATGTATTAAGAATAATGAACTGAATATAAGAAATTATTTTATAATCGTCCGTAAATTTAATTTGTTTAAGAATTTTTTTCGGCTTTTAGGGCAAAATATTATTTTAATGGACACCCATACAATGTTTACGACTATTTTAGTCGCAGAAAACAAAGAGGCCATTTATTAACAATATTTCTACCACAAAAGTAGAAAAAATACACTCCCCTCCCCCAAACCTTTCACCCCAGGGCGTACTTGTGTACACAAAGTGTGTTCTTTGTGTATTGTGTTCTTTGTTTTAGTTTAGTTATAGGTGTTGTTATACATAAATAGTTTTTTTTAATAATAGAGAAAAATATGTGCAAATTATTACTGTAAAAATACTACATAAAACCAAAGAAGAAATTTCACCGACATTTTGGGTAATATTTGTTTATCTAGAAAATAGTGAAATATAAATTTTCAAAAATACAGTAACTCAAACAATTGTCCCAATGTTTTGAAATTTGGAAGTTGTTTAATTTTTGTACAAGATAAAATAATAAATAAAATTATTTTGATTAATATATGTTAAATTCATAGTTTATTTCATACTTTAAGAAAAAAACCTGTGTTGTAACCCTCATTGGGATAATACTTTGTTATAAATATTTTAAAGTGTCGCAGAGACAAACTAATTATTTTTTAATATTTAGTATTTCCATCTTTAGCTTTAATGCAGGCTTCTATTCTTTTCGGTAGACTGTTGAAAATATACTGTAATTCGGATGCCTTAATGTTGTACCACACATTTTCAATCCTTTCCCACAATTCTTGAGAATTTTTGGGTTCTGTGGTCAAAAGGCTTAACTTTTTTTAACAATTTTCCAAACATGTTCAATTATGTTTAAGTCTGGTAATTGTGGAGGCCAACCCAATACAATGACATTATTTTTTCGAACCAGTTCATAGCAATCCTAGAATTATGCTTGGGGTCCTTGTCATATTAGAATATACTTTCCTCCTTTGTTGACCCAAACATCGCCAAACTATCCAAACCCTGGGTTTGTAAAATATTTACATAGCCTATCGAATCCAGCCGTATCATCTCGGCTGTGTAACTTTCCTAGTTTATAACCTTTCATGCATCCCCATACCATTATATTTCTGCCGCCAAACTTTATTGTTTTTTCTAAACAACTTTCTGTCCACTTTTCATTTTTCTTCCTCCATACCCAGTGCCTACCATCAGAACCGTATTTATTAATTTTTTATTCATCTGTGAATACGACATTATCCCAATCTTCCAAAGTCCAATCACGAACTAGTTTAGCATATTCTAGACGTAGTTTTTTGTGCCGTTCCGTTAAAAGGGTTTTTTTGGTTTTTAGTCTTGCTCTAAATCCCTCCTTGCGCATGCGATTGCGAACTGTTTCAATGCTTAAATGAAATTGTTCAGTTTCCACAAGGTGTCTGTGAACCTGTACAGTATTGTCCATCTGATCCGATTGAATAATTCTTCGTATGCGTCGGTTTTGTCCAGAGTTTTTCGACCTGATTTAACATTCTATTTGTCAGGTAAATACGACCTTAGCACTCGATTAACACTTGAATGGCCGACAACAACCTTATTCGCAATTTCACGGCAAGACATGCCTTTTTGGCCCCAAAAATGATATTTTTTGTTGTTTCTTGTGATATCCGTCTCATGCTCAAACAACCAACAAAATAGTAACCAAATCTAATAATAAAATTATTATTACTATTGATTTCCATTTAACATGATTGCAAATATTTGTAAAGAGAAATTTTTGTATCATGCAGTTGTATTTGTGTTTTATTTCCATATATTTATTTAAGGAAATCAGTTTTGTAATTTACATGTATGATTTCAGAACTTTTACAATAGTTTTTATACAAAAATTAAAACAGAAATTTCAAACAAAAAACTTTAAAACAAAAAAATATATATTTTAACCAAATTTTGGTTTAACAATTAAACATTTAAAAAATAGTTCTTATATTTTTAAAGTTGTCCTTTGATAAATTAAAGTCAAATAGGTCGTCGATTAAGTTGAATGATTTAGACATCCTCTTAATGGGTTTTTCATTTGTATATGAATAATTTTGACGTCTTCCAACACAAATCTCGTATTAACAACATAAACAAAACTAATGTAACTTACAATAGATTTTTGGTGAATAACCACAATACAATTTCCAAATAAACACAGCAAAACTAAGATATACAAAGAAAAGCTACTGCGCGACGAGCTTCGCTATTAAATATATTCATTTTATTATTTTATTCTGGGAGCAACAATTTAATCCAATTAAAACATTTTTTTATATTAAATAACAAACAATAATTGAAAAACAAGATTTTTATTATTCAAATCAATCTACGCCCGTTTATTAACAAAACATTTGGACATAACACAAATAATGTTTGTTGCTGTGTTTATTGCAAGTTTGAAAATTTCCCTTTATAAATCTGGGAAATTTTCGATTTCGTTTTGTAAAGCAGTTGTATGCCTGTCGCCCGATTACTTTCGATTGCAAATTGCTTTGTAATTTTTTTATGTATGTTTATAAAAATGTATATTTTTTAAAACATACATAAAAAAATTACAAAGCGATAGATAGATACGGAATTATTTTGAATGTGTGCTATCGAAGAAACCGATTGCAAATAATTGCAAAACAATATCGAATAGAAACGCAGTTACTCACGAATTGCAAAGCCTAGTGTTAAAACTTAAAAAAAATCAAATCGAATAACTTTTTTACGCAATTTAAAACAAACAACCCTTTCGTGGAAAAATTTTAAAACAAATAAATTGTCCTAATTGCAATTTACGAACCAAAGGGGGAAAAAATAACAAAAACAAAAAGTATCATTCTCTTTTCTTCTCTTTTGTGTACTATGATTTTTGTCTTTCTATAAAAAATGAGAAATACATTAGCTTGAGGTAAACAAACGAATTAAAAACAATAATATTGTTAACAATATTAGGACAATTGTTTGATTCACTGTATATTTAAATACCGACCTGCATATTTTTGTTATTAATTCGACAAAAATATTGATATTATAAACATTTTTATAAGATACTCTAATGTAAAACGGGACACAAAAATATTTGTAATCATTTAATGGCGGATTGTACCATTTTATGTGTAATGCACGCTCGTGAAAATTGGAGTAAGTTGTAATAAAAACAAAAATGTCTTAACATGTAATAAAAATAAACAGTAAAATCACCATTGGCATGTCCAACACAATATATGTATATGCAAAAAATTAATAAAACGTGAATAATCAAATTAATAATAATAAAAAATCATAAATTACTAAAATTTAATAATAATAATAATTTACAAGTTAGATTAAAAATGGCCGTTACTGCAGTAATTTTTTCATACCAGTTTCTGTTAGACCGTCAACGAAAGCAGTCAATGAAGCCAAACAATTAAATTCAGTTTTTATTTGTTTTGCTTAAAACTAAAAACTTAAAGTAAATCATATGTATTTGTGTTTAAGTATAAGAGAAGTGTAACGGATTAGTGAAGTGATTGAATTTAATAGTGGCTTGAACTAGAATGTGTACGTAATATCCATGAAATTATTCTCATATATATTCTGATACGGTTGTGTGAACAAATTCGTGACCGTTATAAGTTTTAAATTTCCAAGGACGAACGAATAAGGTGAGTTTTTCATTTTAACTGTTATATATTACTATATTATAGCGATATACCACACGTTTTTCCTTGAGTGTTCGGCTCTATCTCATCAATTCGGTAGAGAGCCCCAGTAATGGTTCCGTTCAGATTTAGCAACGCAAGGGATCTGCCAAGCAGATCCCAGCAAATACACAACATGATTTTTTCCCTGAAAACTCGGCTTGGCTATCGATGTTGAAGTATGGCCAGATGGTTCCCATGATTTCTTTTTTTGGGTTATCGTAGTAAATTCATTTTTCATCATTAGTGACTACGCGATGCAAAGAACCCTTCCGTTTAAGCAAGCAGCATTTCTCACAAAAAATCGGCGTTCAACTTACGTATCTCAGTTCCTGTGGAACCCAATTTCCTTGCTTTTGAATCATTCCCAATTATTTTAAACGACGTGAAACTGCTTGGTGAGTCACCATAATGTAAGTGCAAGTTCTTGCATGCTAAATCTTTTATCGTATTTTTATTTTCATTTATCTCTCTCTCTCTCTCTCCCTAGAGCAGTCGGGGTCACTCTCTACGACGTACACCAGCTAGTTGTTGCTGGAACACTTTTTAAAACATGGTTGAATCTAATAAATCGCAGTCTCCGAGAAGTCGCCTTGTTTCATGGTTCATACGAATCCGATATTCGTTTTCCACTACTTCAAGTGGACCATAGATGGTATGAACGACTTTTCTTTCGAAAAAAGATAATATTCTACAGTCGTTTGCGGTCAGAGTCCAGCACTCGTTTCCGAATGCCAGCACAGGTCTAATGACTTTATAAAGTTCCAACTTGAACAACTGCGATCGATATTTAGATTGCATTATAAAACTCGGTTACCGGAATTCGTGTTTTCATGTCAACTAGTATTTCATTTCATGATGTTATTACTGACCCGAGGTATTTGCTGTCAAAATTATGGTCGCCGCTTCCGATATTTGCTTTTTGTTTGGTTTTGCTGCTGTTCACTTTCAAACCAAGACTTCTTGCGAGGCGTTCGAGCGGTTTTTTGAAACTGTCCTAGATATCGCTAGGTTTTCGGCTGACGGTATGTACGATCAAGAATTTGGCACGACAACGTCAAATTAAACAGCAGAAGCGTTGGTGCATCAACATGTCGAACACCAGATGTTATATAAAGGAGCCTGACTCAGTTCCTTCGACTACGATTCTACTCGTATTATACACCAAGACGTTCTTAATTTACACAATGAAACCAGTTCCTTTGGTATTCCTAGATATATTCTCGCGGTTGATACTGTCATATGCCTAGGCATGCTAATATTATACTACCAAAATTTTTGCATAGTCATCCTCATGGTGAAACACTGATCAGTGGTCGATCGGTCGGTACGAACCTGCCAAATACAATATTAGCCAACACTTTCTAAGCAGTGTTCATTAGAGCTCGGCCGCGATAGTTTTCACAGTTTAGACGATCACCGTTTTTTCGTTCAGCATATCAATGCCATCTTTCAATTCTCCGGCAGGTCTCCTTGGTCCCAATGATGCAATAATAGTGCCTCCGTGTTTAATTAATTTTTGGGGATTCCGTCAAGACCAGACGCCTTCCTAATTTGCAATCTACTAATCGCTGCATCTACTTCCTCTGCTGTAGGTTATTCGATAAATACGTCTCCTCACCCAGTGGCGTGTTTACTCTAATAGAGGTTACTTTGTCAGTCCGAGAACATTAGGTGGTTTTTTGCTGACTGAACTCCTGCTCTTGGATGTTAGGAGGAGTTTCTTTATTTTTTTACTGAGCCATCATTAATAGTCAGTGACTGTTATTAGTAACTTTAAAGTGAAATTAATTTGTTACAGCATCGGCAATCTAACGGACGGTCTTGTGCTTGTCTATAGATTATAAATGAAAATTTTCTTTTATATTTCAAAACGACAATGACATGTGATCACTGTCCATGTTGAGATCTATGCTAGATCTAACGTCGGATATGCTGGTAGAAAGTCTTTTATATCATGACGTCGTGATCAATTTGGTTTCCGTTCTTCAGTGATACGCTGGCTATTGTTGTTACTGGTGCGGTGCAAGCTCTTAGGACCGATATGCGATTTATTTGCTGCAACCCTGATTTTTGCATTAAAGAATATTTATCGTTATCTCGGACGTTATCTGATTTATCTTCGATGGGTGTTTAGGAGTTGTTTGCTTGAAGTATATATTTACTATTAGGATATACTGTTTATATTTATCTTTTAGTTCCACATCAGCCCTCCTATTGCTGATATATTTAATTTGGCAGCAATTTTAAGTTGTAAAAACATTTATATACACATATATTATATTGATAAATTAATTTAAATATTTTAATTAAGTAAGATAAAATGCTTTTTTATTTATATTCACATACTATTTACACAATTTTATATAAGACAAAACTCATTTAAATAAACTGAAAAAATGAGCACACAACATGTGTGTCTTTGCTAATATAAATTTTTCTTTTTCACAGATCCCCAGGCCGTAAAATTTAAGCTCGTCCTTGTTAACATTTTTCAAGCATTGTCCGTGTACAGTTTGTGATGAATCCGTCATGGTAATCCGAGACCTTTGTTTAGGATTCATAGCATAGTTGTTTTTGTGAGAGAACATGTTTATATAGCGAGTCACTGAATACAAGACACGTTTTGTTTGTCTTCACTCCACACCCTCATTTAGAATTACCCAAAGAGCACCGCGAGGAGGTATGAATCAAGGACGCTTGCCCCCCCCCCCGCCCCCCGCTCCTTCTTTTGTTATCCGTATTAACTAACTACAATCTGTTGCTAAGCCAAATAACTTTTCAATATAATCTACAACACATTAATTTGGTAAAATAAATAAAAATAAACGATTGAGAAAATTTTATTTGAGTTCCATGCGCATCTCTACCGCATGTGCACAGCATTAGAAATTATAACTTTTTAACTTATTTAATATATTTGCAGGCCTCACCAATTATTGGGTTTAGCTGGCCAATTGTCAGAATCTCGAGCTTAATCGATGACATTCATTCTTCTTTTATTATCCTTACTTAGGGTGCTGCAATTTTTTGTTGATCTTACAAATTTTTAAAGCGATTTTAAAAAATTACTGTCGCTGACCAATTACTAGAAATAACTGACCAATTGTGACCAAATAATCGCCAATTACACTCAATTTTTGTTTTTAGAAAAATACGCGTGATGAGGTACCACCTTTATGGAGGCGTCATCCCCACAGGAACTATGGTGATAGTGATAAATAAAAGCGTGCTTAATATCATCACTTCATAAAGATTTGTGATAAAATTAAGATAGCAAAAGATTGAAAGTGCAAGATCCAAATGAATATGACGGTCCAGGATTTTCCGAATATCCGCTAGAAATTTGAAGTTTGAATGAAAACTTTTGCTCGCTTTGCCCTACAATTAAGAATACATTTATCCAAATCTCAATTTCAAAATGACATACGGATCCTGGCTATAAAAAATAATGATTCTTGTCCAATCAAAGCGAAATGGACATTATATAATTGTTCGATGATTTAAATAAATTCTGTGGTATCTAAACACACAAATAAATGCCCCTAGCGCCGACATGTTGCACAATCATCGATTTGATTTAAAATGTCCAATAAATATAGCCCCATCTTGTGGCTCCTTTCGAACATCAAGTTTGTTTGCCTAATAATGTTTTTCATAGGACACGTTTCGGAATATCTTAATTTGTCGCATATTTCAACGCCCGTTATAATGCCAGCATTATAACTTAGTTTTACAATTTTCTTAGATTTATTTACCATTTGGATACAATTTAATTAGCATAATTTTTTTGCAACGCTACTTTACATTTTTTCGTTTGTATCGCAATAAAAATTCCACGCACACAATCTAAAAGTGCGGCCTAAAATTAAACAAATAAAATATTCCATAAATGAAACAAAAAATTATGTAGAAATAAAATTTATTAATTTTGTACAAAATAATAGTAATAATTATCTAATTATTATAATTAATATAATTATTAATAACGAGACAGTCTTGTAAAATCAAAATATCATATTCGATTCAAATTTACGCGGCTATAATTTTAAATTCGTCTTCACCCATTCTACTTTAATGTTACTTTCCCACTCATTTGCATTAATTTATTCGAACTGTATGGGCAATTAGGCCACAGCTGAGCACATCCTAATGACGATACATCACCCGAGTGTCGTAACAATTGTCCCATGTGTGCAGCAAAATGCCATTTCGTTGGTGTTATAGACATTGAAAGTGACATCGTTGTTGATCTACAAAAAACAAAGCAAAAGTAATGAAAATTAATTTAATATTCAATTGATAGTTTTAATTGTATGTTACTTCATAAATATTCGCGCAATCACATGGTAGATGAGAGCCACGATTCGCAACTAAGAGAACGAATGCATAATTGATAAAAAATGTATTAAACACAAACAAGAATTGAATTCAAACATAAAAAATTGAAAAGTGAAAGTAGACGCAACACAAACTACCATTAATAAAAATAAAATTAAGGTGACTTGGTATTTTTTCATGATATAACCTACCATGGTTATTACATGTTTGATTGAGTAACATTTCCGTAAAAACTACACAAATAAAAAATAATATTTAGATTATGTTAATCCCGCATACATTGCGCTATTGTATTTTATGTATGTATATGATGTTTACCGATTCAGTGGGCTAATTGAAATTGTAAGTAACAGTTGAATTGCTCAATTAAACATGGATCACTTTTGATTTTGAGATATGTGGGGCGTGATCATGACATACTTTATAATTTTTAGTCTATCGAATTTACGTTCATGTCATAGTTGATTAATTGTTTAAGATTGTAGCCCTTTAGTCAGCCGTCTGGAGACGCGACCTTTTCAAATAATATGTTGAATCGCTTCACCTAGCTTGTCAGAAAGTTAAATTGATTGTGAATAAATTTTATATTTCATGGCATCTAACCCACTGCTTGTTTATAAATTGAAACTGTTTACAGCAGGACTTGATTACACATAAAGAAGAAGGAGACTAAGGTATTCGTAGATAGGACGAAACACCTTACAATGCGTCTTTTGAATGCTATCGTATGCCCGACGAAAGTATAAATAAACTTGGACAGATACGTGCTTTTTGTAATATTTCTTTAATATAATCCTCCTACTTCGTGCTATTTCCAACATGCAAATTTCCATAATGCCTATCACATTTTCCATTAGAGGTTGTTTGTACGTAATCTGAACGAGTTCTCTTATACGAATTGAAATAACAAAAATATTTTCACCCAATTGATCCCTCTGTACTGAAACATACAATACAATTAATGCACATGTGAAAAATAATTCAGTAACATTTGTTGAAATTCACTTCAATTGATCAGTTGTTCATCGTCTCTGTTGTTATAATATGACTTAAAAGCTCAAACGCACACTTAGATTGCTCAGCATTTTGGCAATGCAGAATACAGAAGATGAATTGAGTTGGAATAAATCTTGCCAAACAGCACTTTATCATAACAATTTTTCTAGATTTTGCCATTACCGTATACGTTCATTTTATAAGCAACCTCAAATGAATCCCAACCAAAAGATCGTTATTACTCATCACTTATCACCACTACAGTTCAAATTGTATGGAGACAAAACAATTTAAACTAAAACATAATTTTCGTTAACTATGGGTCCATTATAACAATATTTTACTCCGCCAGCAAAGTGACTCCAAGGTATACCGAATTGATTCACTCAATGACATTAGTTATCTTCAACGTATACATGGATAGTCCAGTACTACAATATCACAACAGAACAAAATTTTCGAGCAACTACATTAAAGTTAAGTTTTTTGTCATTAGTTTCATTTTCTATTGTTTATTTCTTATTATATTGTTTGTTCATATCCTTCTGATATCTGATTTAATTCTATCTACTCATATAATTACAATAGTTCTAGACTTTTTTCGCCAAAATATTACTATTCTTTTTTTTTGTCTATTTTGGAATCATGTTAACAGCAATCAAAATTGGTATCATGTTAACAGCAATCAAAAACAACAAGAAATTGTTTTATTTGCTGAAATCTGTCTACCGGAAGTGGCAGCCTCCATGCAGCATTTACGTTTTTAAAGATTTAAGGTGGCAGTAAGAATTTGTTTTGACAAAAGTTTTGATCACAGAATTTATATACTAATTAGAAATTTTGATTAGTTGAACATATTATGATATATTCATACGAGTAATATGACTTGACATATTTAAGTTGTTGGACAGTTTGAGTAAATTTTATTGAAGTTCTGAACCGTAAAGAAAAAAATTATATGATTCGTTCCACAAATTTCTAGTGGTTTTTGGGTAGAAAGAGATGCAACATTGATAGTTTGGGCCGCGAATGTAATAAATAACTAAAAACATACCATAAATATTCGACCGAACGTTTTGACTCACATCTGAACGTTTCGAAAACTGGACAAGAAATTGCAAAATTTACGACATTTCAGCAAATATTTCTAATCGGAAAGTACAAAAATTTAGTTTTCAAATTTCCATACGACTTAGCTCTTTAAAGATTCTACTACTATAGTTGTAGTGAGAAGAAGTATTCGGGATCATTTAATTAACTCATTTAAATGTTATGAACCGAAATCATACCACCACATTCAAATGCAGTTTTACGAAGTATATAGCGACAGAAAATACGTCGGAATTTTTTCGTTTTTATTTAGACAATTTAGTATTGCATAATTTCCTTCTAACCTCAGAAATGTTTTCACAAAAAGGTAAAAAACGTCTTTTTTAGCTATAATATATCAACTATAGTTTCTAGCAATATTTGTATTATTTTTACGTAATATTTTTTTGGGTTGAATTACACCCAAATCGTTTCAATGGTTAATGGTTGTTTTTAACCATAATAAATTTAATAAATTCGCGTTTAATTTTTGGGTAGAATGACTGCAAGAGTTTTGAGAGCAAAGAAACACTTTAAACGGGATTGGCGTAGATTATAAATGGTGATGATTCCGATGATGATTATTTCGATGATTTGGAAGAAGACATAGAAGAACCTACATAATCACTCAATGTGGTAATAAATAATGTGTTTCCCGTTCATGATATAAATGGAGTTGAGGATATTGGACATGTAACTCATAGGCATGCAGAAGATTTATTAACTTAGTTGGAACTAGATCCAGGTGATATTGACCAAAAGTATGTAGTTTTGAAAAACGTTGTGAAAACGTTTAGTTTGAGTTTCTAGACGTAGCCAATAGTCAAAACATTTCTAACACAGAAAAACACAATATTCATTGGCGTTGTAGTACTCGACCGTTTGAAACACGCGAAATTCCATTTTGTTCGAATGAGTTGTCTGAGTCCAATAACGACTTAACACCATTACAAATTTTCGAAAAATATTTCCCACAGGAATTCCTTGAAAAAACTACATTTTTTGCTAAAGTCTATGCGGAACGAAACGGTGTCCGAGAATACAAGCCGACTAATATTAGCGAATTAAAAAAAATATTTGGTCTTCACATTTATATCGAGTGCTTAAAATTTCCAAGGAGCAGAATGTAATGGAACAGTTACATAGCGTAAGGGGTCGATGCTTAGAACACTCATATGAAGAGAATATCAATAGATGAACAAATAATCCTGTTCAAATTTCACACCAAACAATACGTCAAGGACAAACCGTATGTATGGAGGCTTAACAATTTTGTGTTTTGCGGTAAAATTGGGCTGCCTTATGATTCTTTTGTGTATCAAGGCAAAACAACTGAAATTTCTCAGGCAGAATCAAAAAATTTTAATTTGGTGCTGCTGCTGTTCTTCTTTTATCCAAAAGGATAACATCGCCCGGGCACAAGTTAAATTTTGATAACTACTTCTCGTCTTATCAAGTTTTAGAAATATTAATGCTATTGGATACTATTCGTATAAACCGGTTCAAAAACAATATTTTAATAGATATTACAGAAAGAGAGCCTAGCGATGAAGTATATAGTCATGACAAAAACGTTGTGATTGTTAAATGGCAGGATAATAAATCAGTTCATGTGTCATCAAATTTAATTGATATTGGAACGGAAGGTACTGTGAAGCGGTGGGATAAATTGAAAAAAATTATGTCACTATATTAAACAACGTGACATTATCAAATTGTATAACACTAATATGGCAGGCGTGGACTTTTTCATCAGTTGATAAGCTATTGGGGTCCATTCCGGGATCTAAAATTTTATGTTATGTTATTTTGTTTTTTCAATACAAATTCCAATATGAAGCGGGGAAATAAAATAACATAACATAAAATTTCACGTCTCGGAATCGACCTCATTATCGAGTATTCATAAAATGTAAAAATGAACATCGCGCGTAGTTTCAAATTTTATAGACTGTGGGGTCTGTACTGCGTAGATTGAGTATCGTAGCTATCAAGAAAATGCTGGCATTACTAAAATATTCCAGACTTATTAAACTTTCGGTTGCAACTTTCTAACAGTTTAATGGTTATCAGTACTAGCACTATTCGTACGAGCACTAAAACGAGAGGGCCTATCTTTAGCAGAAACTGAAGTCTCAATCACCAACAAGTGCTAAAAAACCTGTTGAAGTAAGACCCACCATTGCATTACGATCAGGTTACCATCAACCTGAGCACATACTCAAGAGCCACTACCATTGCGATATAAAATGCCCAAATATACGTCAAAGTTACATGTCTTTTGCACAAAATGCAAAGTGTATTTATGTCTAAATAAGGAGAGAAATTATTTTATGAAGTTTCATGAAAAACAGATTTCCAAATTTAAAAACTTAAATTTGGTTCATGTTTATGTTTTTAACTAATCTTATCATTTATTTTTATATTTTATTATTTTTATTGAAATGTGATAAATTGAAAGTATATGTGATGAATAAAACCAAACCGTTTAAAATAAAATATGTAACGTTTCAATTCTGGTTTGTTCCAAATCGGAATGTTAAAATGTTACTACATATGCTACGAATTGGGTAAAATTCAACCCATAACCCTAGGCCTGCAATGAGGAAACAATTTAATTTTTTTAATATTTGCAAATAATTATCTTAACATATTTAATGGCTGATGCCACACTAGGGTAGCTGGTATCCGGCAACTTCTTCGTTTGTTTCGTTAGTCATTTACACTTATTTTCTCTAAAATTAAAATAAAAATACACTTCTGTCTGGGACGGAACTCGATCAATTCCTAACCGATTATGATGGGATTGGGTATGTTTGATGAGAATCATTTAAGAATCCCATTTCCATCCAGTATACTCAATCCCATCATAATCGGTTAAAAATTGATCGAGTTCCGTTACAGGTAGCCATATTCCAGAATAAGTCATTTAAAAATCCCATTTCCCTCCAGTATACCCAATCCCATCATAATCGGTTAAGAATTCAACGACTTTCGTCCCAGGTGACCATAGTCTAGAATTTCTTCCCAAAACCATTTAAGAATCGCATTTCCATCCAGTATACCCAATCCCACCCATCATAATGGGTTAAGAATTGGTCGTGTTCCATCCGTCTCAGGCGGCCATATTCCAGAATTTTTTCCCAAAATCATTTAAGAATCCCATTAATATCCAACATACCCAATCCCAACATATCGGCTAAGAAATGCCTGAGATCCGTCCCAGATTAAATTCGTTCGAATCGATTAAATTTAAAAACATTCGGATTTAACGGACTACTCAATTAGTCCGTTAAATCGAGGTTTTACTGTATTTTATATTTAATAAATTAATAGTTTATTTTTAAAATTTAAAATAAATTTACTTATAAAATTTTATTAATACATATAAAATTAATTTATGATAAAAAAAATATTAAATATAAAATATATTACCAAGCTAAATAATGACACTCCACAGCAATGACCAGACGTATTGTACTGAGAAAACGAAATAAGCAAGATAGCAATTACATAGACAGATTCGACGGGATCTCGTTATTTTTTACTGTCAAAACCAACAACAATTAAAAGCCCTGAACAAAGTCTGAAACGCAGATACCAATATACGACAAGCTACGGAAGATTGTGTTGGTTACACTAACAATTCCATGTTAATTTTTTCTTTCGCACCACTACTTATTAAACTAGTGCGTACACACAATGCCTCCTAAACTACAGGCATCTTACTACTCTCATTTTTCGCACATGACGTCAATTTATGTCTAAACCGAGACTGTGCAATAATAATGTTAAGATATTTACACTAACAAAACAACTAGAGAAAACAACAAAAACGTCGACATAGCGTGTCGTCATCATTTGGTGTAAGCGGCCTGTAGTTTACCAATGCCTCCCATTGGTACACACAATGTACACATATGTGCTAATACAACTATCTATAGTGTAGTTTTTTCTGTATTTATTGAATTAGCATGGCTTTATATTGTTGTTGGTTTTGGTACTGTTCATCGCAAAAATGACACAAAGACAAACAAAAGAAAAATACCATAGTTGTGTACTAATTCGATTATTTTTTCTTCACTCATTTTAAATGAGTAACTAACTCACGGGACAAAATCGATATACTGGTTTATGAAGAGTTTGTCACATTGGAAAGTGGCAAACTCGTATTGGACTTCTACCCGATACCTTACTCCCGTTACAGTGGTTTTCGTTTCTTACTTTCTTTTTCATAGTAATCATGAAAAATTTTAATTTTAAGATTTGTGCATATTTAACATTCGCTGTATTGCCGAAGTCCAAATAAGCTGTTTTAACAAAAATCAATGTGTGTGATCACGGATCGTGGTCTATCTAAAGCTAAGCCGGACGAACTAATCAAGGTCAAAGTAAATAATAAGAGTTTTCCATAAATTTGGAGATCTCATTGATTTTTGTCCGAAATTGGTACAAGGGAATTTTCGTTTTGTTAGATCCCAGTGATTTTTTACTGAAATCGTTCCACCGGAAGTGGGAGCTTCCATGGAAGCAGTTTCGTTTTTTGAAATTATTGTGACAAGTATATGATTTACAAGAAATCAAAAGATTTTAAATTAGCAATATATTATATATTATTATATTATTAATTTTTCCGGTTCAGATCAGTTTACTAAAACTCAGTGAAATTGGCGGTTTTTGACATAAAACGGATGTGCAACAAAAATTTGGCCAAGGAACAGCTCAGGAAGGTTTATTGAAAACGGTTTACCAGGAGTGGCAGCTTCTGGAGCAGGGTTTTAATTTTTTGTAAATATTTTTAAAAGAATATCATTTACGGGAAAAGCGACTATGAACTAAAAGATTCTTCTGAAGTTTAAGTGGCAACAATGTTTTTTGACTACACAAGACAGTTTTACCAAAATTTTGGTAAGTTATATTTTTCGCTTTAGAAGTCGGGTGTTGGCCACAACAAATAAAATGTTTTTTCAATCTTTGAATACTGACTTAAAAAGTTCCAAATAAGCTTGAAAGAAAACTAAACTAATTCAGAAAACTTGAAGCTATGAAACAATGCGTAAAATTTCGAAATAATCAAATAGTAAAAAACAATTGCAATTTGAAATGATGCAAACCCGTAAGCCATTTTCAAATTTTCTCTAGGCCCTCGTACGAAATAAATTATCAGTTTTAAAAATCTAAATATGATCCCCAAATAAATTAATTTAATGCCCACCAAATTATTCAACGTTGACCTTCAGTAAAATAACGCAAACAAACGATTTTTCATTATTAGTTAAAAACAAATAAACGAAATTCTTTATACTCGTAATGCCATGAAAAAAAAATTCAAGGTGAATGTCTTAAACAAATCATGTGCATTATATTATGATCGCTCTTATAATATTAAACATAAAAAAATATATTTGTTTTCCAATTACTCGAAAACACCGAGCATCATCGTATACGAGTGCAATTACCTTGTTTGAAATGTCAAATACTTACTTGATCAAACCGAGTAAATTTTTCTCGCGATCATTCAACGAATAGTCCGGCCGGGCTGCCATCTCACACAACAACTTCGGTAGGCATGCATCTCGTAATGATTCCGTTAGTTTAATCGGTTGCATTTTTGAATTGCTTTTTTGGCTGTTGCTGTTACTACTGTCAAATGTATTATCGATATTTTGATTGCTGTTTGATGAGGCCTTCACAAATCCTGTAAATAAATATACAAACAAAAAGTATTTGTTAATAATAAAATTAAACAAATAAATTCTATAAATAAACAAAAAAATTATTATTAAGTAAATGCGCATTTAGTCGAATTTAAACGAAAGTTTGTGGTATTCGAGGCGTACGAACGTCTCTTAAATTTTTGTTTAGATTTTTTATAAACAAAAATATCGAATCTAATTAATTCAGGTCAGTTAATAACAATTATTTATTATTGTTATTATTTTGCCAGAATGTAAATGTATTAAATATTGAAATTGCAAATTTTATTTGTATGATTTAATGATCGACCGGCAATGAAATTTATTAATATCGGACCATAAAATTGCAGTTTAAATTACAATACGCGATAATTTTAAATTAATTAGTGTCTTCTTTTGAAATGAACGGTTAAATAGACACCCCAGGAAACTGATTTGTTATTAAGTAAACATCGGAGAACGTGACCTAATAACCATGTTTTGTTTTAAATTAATTTAATTACTTTTTGTGTTTTTGCCATTTGTACTTAGCCTGCAGTAAAACTATTGGATACTCATAGTAAATATGAAATATGGAATTTTTTTATTTATTTAGATTCGTTAAAAATACATTTTTCAATTAATAATTTGAAACATGATTGGGCTTTCTCAAATTACTACGATATGATAAATATCGAGCTAAGGTTACCAAAAGGTTTGGATGTTTGGTTTCGAAATAATGAAACTTTTAATTTGTAATCTAAACATTTCGCTCTTCCCCTCGAACTTAAGTGACCAATTGATCAGACGTCCATTTTTTTATATAAAGAATTCCAATTTTCATTAGGTCCAAACCAAAATTCTAAACTCTTGCCTATTTCACATAAAAGTCATACTTTTACACCAAAAATAATGCCTTGAATTTAATTCAAATCAGTTTTAAGGTTCTAAAACCATTTGGTGAGGCAAACATCAAAATTTAAAACAATTATTTTATGTAATTTAGTATTCACTCGAATATGGATAGAAGAGCTGTTGGTATGCTTCCAAATGCA
This sequence comes from Nephrotoma flavescens, assembly GCA_932526605.1. Taxonomy (NCBI): domain Eukaryota; kingdom Metazoa; phylum Arthropoda; class Insecta; order Diptera; family Tipulidae; genus Nephrotoma; species Nephrotoma flavescens. The sequence goes on along the minus strand of OW052221.1, from coordinate 136,075,936 downwards.
GTGAAAATGAAATTACCGAACAATTTTTAACAGTATTAACAGCCGATATGAAATATTTTAATCTAATGATGTGTAAGAAAATTTACACTTAAACACATTTTTATTATAGCACTTTTTTTTATTTCGCAAAAATTAAATTTTGAATATTTTGATTAAAAACTTTTTTCAAAAAGTGTAAAAAATCACTCGACCGATTTTTTAAAGTAAAGTAAAAAAGTGTAAGTAAATGCTGATACGGTATTGATCCGGAAGGCATAGTCGCTACGAAATTATTATGTATTTGTATAATTATAATTATTTCTTTGATCTCATTATAGATATCGTTTTTCTTGAACTTGAATTTGTAAAATGAATTCTCATTTTGGAATTCATTTAACAAATCTATAAGGATTTAAGTCTAATATTATTATTATTATTTTTTATTGTGCTGAACTATTTATTTTGTTTATATTAAATGTATTTCATAAAATAAAACTAAAAAAAAATAAAAAATTGATTCTTTGTTTGGAAGAAACTGCTTGGATACCCCCAAAGATTTTAATTGCTCCGCCGGATACTCGCACATTGACTGTTTAGTTTCTCGTCGTTTTTTTTTTTAAAAATGTATTTGCTTTATTACTCGAAGTTCTAACTCGACGAAGTTCTAAGTTACCTTTATCGTAGTATAAATTTGTAATTGTATCATTATCTTCAAGATAAAATTTAAAACGGTTACGACGATAAATAAATGTTATAACTTACCATTCTCTTATGATTTACGTAGATTCATATTTAGACTTTGAGGACCTATAACTACCGTTCCCATTTAAATTTCAACATTATTTTTATGAATATAAGTTACTCTAAATAGCATCTATTGACAAACAATATTTCAAGTTGTTATGGGTTGTGGCATGGCTAATTTTACAGGTGATAGAATTATTATTGTATACAATAAATTATCTTACCATTTTTAAATCGTATTCTTTTAAATCGTATTTTGTTTCACCCAAGATAAAACTATTGACGTCAAGTATATTTGCGTCAAGTCAACAAGATAACATTAAACGCAAAAAAGAAATTTTAGTTATTTTATATCCTTAATAACTCAAAAAATACAATCTCTAGAAACGTAAATTTTTCCAAATACATCAAAACCATCTAGAATCACACGTAGCCCCAAAAATCACATTGAAAAGTAGTCGGAGTCGGAAGTTATTTGAAATAAAAATCAAGATACGGTTAGATAAATGTATAAAACAAATCAAATGTTTGAAAAGAACATTACAACAGTCAAATAAGTAAAGAAATATTTCGTATGGTAAAGACGTGTACAATATAAATCTTATTTACATTTCATCCGTTCAATTTTCAATAATATTTGGCCTGTTTTTTATTATATCGGAGAGATCAGAGAGATAAAAAGAAAGTCTTTCCCGTTTTTTTATTTTCTCTGACCATTCTCAGATCGTCATTTTTCCATCTGAATGTTTTTTCAGATAGTGCAGAGAAAAAATATTTTTGATATATTTTGACAGAAAATTCATTTGTAACTATTTTTATCTATTTTTATTAAATTAATTGCAAAATTAATAATATCCTAATTTATTATTTTTAGTGGTAAAAAACTCGGTAAAAGCTAACATTATCCGATTTGTCAGATAAATTAGCTCTCTGATTTATCTGATAACTCAGATACAATAAAAAAACAGGCCAATTGCCAATATTCTAAATCGTTTAAAGGTTATTCTTTATTCTAAGTACAAAATCACATTATTCTGTAATTATTATTTACGAAATGTTTTTGATATCCAATCAAATCTGTGTTAAGCAGATCTTAATTTCAGTGTATTTGAAGACGAAATGCCCTATTTAGCACTTTCATCTCGAGCGAGTTATCTAAGTATAATACTGTTTACGCTATTTACCGTAGGCACTTGGCGAAACACACTTATACTTAATAAACACATTTTTATTAATCACTTGTTTTTTGTTTCGCAGAATATTTTGAATATTTTTCAAAAAGTTTAAAAAATCACTCGATCGATTTCGACTTGTTAGGTCATCATCAGGAGTAGATACTCCTGATGATGACCTAATAAGTCGAAATCGATCGAGTGATTTTTTAAACTTTTTGAAAAATATTCAAAATATTCTGCGAAACAAAAAACAAGTGATTAATAAAAATGTGTCTATTAAGTCTAAGTATAATAGTCGGATCTTGGAATCTGGAATATTTTCTGTAATCCCGGGATTGTCGTACTAGAATTTTAGAATTTCGAGTAAACTACAAAAAACTATGCGTTTTAAGCAACGAATTGTTTATTTGACCTTAGTGCTACTTGTAAGTTAGTTTTAATGTATATAACATACATAATTAAATTTTGTACTCGTTCATTATTGTTATAAATTTCTCCTAATTATCAATTTCTCAAACACAAGGTTAATAAATAGTCTAGGATTAAAGCATTGCAAGATCTTAATGATTGTTGAGAGCTAAAAGTGCCTCTAAATGAAATTTTAATCAACAACAAACCTAAATTTGTTCACTAGTTTAGATTTTCTATAACCCGACCTATTTATTGTACTCGTCGGTTTTCTTAATTGTACAAGTGTAATGATCAAGTAAAATATTACGAGTGCACACCAAGTTGAAAGCTTTGCTTGTCATGTAGAGAACTGATCCATTGATCGGCTGATGTTGTCAAATCAGATACTTGAACACTTGACATTTATATTAGAGAATTCAGCAAATAAATGGCTTTTACAGACCATCTTGTTCTAAGATATTCTACCCCTTAAGTCTTCTTCTTCTAAATATAAAAAGGCACATTATTTATTCCCTACTTTAAATTAAACATAAATTATAAATAATAAATTTATTTGTTTTGTTGTTTTTGTGGTAATACTTTAGATAAAACTAGCAAAAGTATAGGTAAAAGTGAAGACGATCGAGTAAAATATTCGAATGTTTAACTTTACAGAAACAATATTTTCATTCCTACGATAACAGTCCATTTAAGTTCAGAAATTTACATTCTAAATTGAATTAATTTTATAACTATTTATTGTATCGCAGTTAATTAAATTGTTAGAGCTTATTTAATTCTAAAATAAAATTATAAACTAAAATATCAAAACTTGAATAATATCCAAACGAAAGCCTTTTACACATTCAAGTAAAGATATTCAACGATAAATTGTTGGTGATACTTTTTGACATAAATTTATCTTGCTACTTTACATTTTATCTTGAAAAAAATTTAGTGAATGCGAGTTTACTAAAACATCACGATATAAATCTAGACTTCTATGATAATTTTTTTCGTGTGTAAAGGTTATCACTTTTACACATTACAATTTATCTTGGTTTTTAGAGAACAAAACAAGGGCACGGTGTCGTACAGTTGTACGATCTAATAAACCATCCGAATGCACCTTCAATGTATAATGTTTCGTTTGCCTCGACTTTCAATTAATGCAACAAAATAAGTTAAAAAATTGGTAAATAAAACTACTGACTTGTGAAAATGTGTAATGGGGTATAAACGAAATCATTGACCGTATTGAAGTCGATACACTTGAAAATGGATGATTGCTTTTAGTGAAACACTAATAAAATACTGGTATTAGAAACTTCAAAATTGTCGCACATATAATTATTTTGATTTCATTATTTTATCGCAAGTAGCACTTGTACCAGGCCACTTAATATTTTGAGACACAAAACGTGTAGAATATTTTTATAGACTTTCACAAATTATTAATTAGAACTGTTTGTTATTGATAAAATACATGGCTGTTATCAACTGTTGCTTGTTGCAAAATAACAGATTAAAACAATACCTGTATTAATTAAATCGACAGTAAACAGGTGGTGAGTATTAAAATAAAAATTTAGATTTCAAATAAATAATCAAAGTTGCTTGTAATCCGATAAGATTTGAAAGTTGTTGTTTGTTCACAAATCCCACGATCATCGTTTGAAATTAAACTGAAACTGTTAAACAATCTGGACCACATCAAAAAGCGAATCTATGAAAAAAACCGATGCAGTTGATTTTACTAGCAGTTTTTATACAATAAATTGTTTTATTCAGTCGAGAAGTGAAATTTCATTTATTATTAGGATGCAGCCCGATTCTCTTCAAACAATACATTTTAGGATTAACTAGGCATTTGGCACGGCGTATTGAAAGTATCATCATTAAGTTTTACCAGCTTCTGCTACTTACTTACCCGTGCTTTTCCAGCTTAACCCTAATGTGAGTGAAGAAAAAATATCTTAATTTAAGTGATTAGTATCTACATGCATTTTGTATGGAAACTTATTTTTAACACGCTCGTCCAAGTTGTGACATTTCTCATTTTTAAGTATGAATTGAACTAGAAGTTCTCATAAAATTTAAAGTTTTTATGGTGACTAAAACATACAAAAATAGACGTGTAAAAGGTATCCGGGTACTCCGTCACTCACATTAGGATTTATCAAATTTATTAACTTCAAGCAAGGAAGAGAACATAATTAACGTACCATGGATAGATTAGTGTTGAACAAGGCATTACGAATTACGACTAATTTCGAAGTGAATACAACACCCATCTTCTCTCTCTCTCTCTGGCTTTCAGATTCCATGAAGTTGTTTCGCTACCTGCACTATGGCTCTCTATCCATCGCTCTCGTCCTCCAGTTTCGACATCCTAATGTTCGTAGATCTTGTTCAATGTCGTCACGCCAGCGTAGTCGGAGTCTTCCTCTATGATGCGATGTGTCCAGATTTTGGGAAAATTCATTTAGCCGTTCATCCGATTGAGGATTTTCACTATTTTTTGTTATTTTTTCTTGGTTTGCACTATTTTCCCACTTTTTGTTTTTTTCTCTTTGGCTCGATTTTGATAAAAAAAGTGGTGTAAGGAGGATTTAAATTACCAGAAATCTATTACGATGGGTCTTGTTTTTTGACAAAATCGTTTGAGGTCCCACACCGCTCACTTTTTACTAAAATTTGTAACGAGGAGTTTTCGAATGGGAAAATACGTTCAGAAGATTGTCCAGTGGGGCCTATTTTTTTTTGCTCGCACGATTTTTTATAAAAATTGTTTGAGGGGCGTTTTCGAGTAGCAGAAACCGATTGGGATGGTTTCTGATTTCGAGAAGATTCATTTAAGGGGTCATTCTGTGGGGCTCGGGTCCACTGTTTAATTTGTTTTCATGCACGATTTTAATAAAAAATATAGGTAAAGGAGAGATTGAGATCTAATTACAGATAAATTGGGGTGTGGCCCGAAACCATTTATTAATTTTTTTTTCCGTTGAAGACCATCTCCAGTGGGGTTCGGATCCTATTTTATTTTAAATATTGGACCAGAACGATATTGATAAAAAATAGTGAGATCGGTTTTCGGGTGCTATGATTCCGATAGGTTCATATGTATAACAGTTTTTGGTGAAGCTTGTTCCTTCTTTCAATATTTTATTTCGCTTCAAAAATTGTGATAAAATTGAATGGATAATTCATTTAGAAGTGATTTAGTGGAACTTGTACTACATATCTAATTTCACGTGTTGCTTGATGCTGCAACTTGTTGAGGGATCTTGTGTGATGTTTCACTATGTTGGGTCATGTATACCATGTTGCATCATGGGTACCATGTTGCGTTAGGATTCGGGTCAAACGATTTTAATAAAAATGGGCGAGAAGGGTTTTTGAGTGCCCAGAATCGATTGTAAAGTGTCCTTAAAATGAGAAAATCTATGTAGTGGATTGTCAAATGGGATCCGGGTTCAAACATTTTAGAAATGATATATGTGAGTGTCAGGAAGTGACTGCAATGGATCATGATTTTGGAATTTTTTTGTTTGTACCGGTTTAGCCGCTCTGTTGCACCATAATAGAACTATGTCATATCTCAATTGAAGTGGAAGAAACTCAGATTAATAATGAAAATGGAAATCCAATATATATTTTGGACATGCCTCTGGAAAAATACCAATTTCGGAGTCAACTCCCTTCGTAACTTCGAACATAACATACGATTGGAATAAGAATTTTAGACGTGATTTTTAAAAATGAGTAAATTAGATTGACCAAAGACGCCTCTAAAACAACTAGTATGAAACCCGGTTGGTACTATGAAAATATCAATCAAAACAAAATCTCGGGTTTCATAAAATGAATAGAACTAAGCCGTTGCTAATCAAGTGTGGTGTAGTTATTACTTTCATTTACAAAGTACTAGTAAATATTTTAATCAAGAAAATTCTCGACCTCGAGATTACCATTCCCTATATACAGCCGAAGTCCGAAACAATGGTTTCGTGGTGTCTGACATTCTGTGTTCTTTCTACAGCTCAGACGGATTAACTGATTTCAATAAAACTTTATATATAAACTTTTTTCATAAATTGGGATGACTCAGTGACATTTGGTGGAAATTTGCCTACCGAACATGGCCGATTCCAAAGGTGTTTTTTTGATTAAACAAAGTGATTTTTTCAAAATGTAAGCGGAAAGAACGATTCTTGGTATAAACTGTTATTACATTTTGGGCCACTTTATAGCCCGAACATGTTGAGGGACCGGCATAAAACTTCATTCCTAACTTTTCTGACTCAAGAAAAGTATGGCGGAAACCGGTTTGCCAAATTTAAAAAAAATATTACATCGAGAAATCTAAAACTATGTAATTGATTCTAAATTAAATTTGCAACAAAACTTATGCAGAAATAACAAATTTTGATAAAATTCTTTTTATAACAACGGACATGACGATTTGTAAGAAAAAACTTTTTTTTAGAAGAACTTTCTCGTTTGTTTAGATCCGGCAAATCAGTGTTCGAAAAGTAATAATTGCGGTGTTTACTTATTAGCGCCCGATAGATTGTATCCGCGTGCTATTTTTGCATATAATTAATTTATTTAACTCGAAACAATGGGGATAGCGCTACTGCGAGGAGCCTGCTTAATTACTAGATTAGTTCTACTTTTTAAACAAGGATGGATTTTTACATTATCAAAATAGATTTCATAATTCTACTTTTACTAGATCAATATTGACCTATACCAAAATAAAACCAACACCAAAAGTTTTTAAGTTTTAATTAATTTCTAGTTGTTGTGTTTATTATACTGGGACTCTTGTGGTTATCTGGTAAAAAAAAATATTAGAAAATTAGCAGATCATTTCTGTTTGGTTCTAAAATGGAGTGCCTAGTTATTTCAACAGAAATCGCGTTAGTTTTGTTACTAGAATTCCATTAACTCTTATGTTTACAATCGCCTACCCGGATAAGTGTTCGTGTTTTATTGACTAAGATGTTAGGATTTAGGATGGATTTAGGTGTTATATCAGCTTGAAATCTTTAGTATCTTAACAAATTAAGTTTTAAATTAGATTTTGCCCAACTGTATTTATCAGTTTAAAATGAAACTGTACCGTACTATTCAATACTAAATGTATGGAATTAAATGGACATGGTTGTAAAGATTGAAGAAGTTTAATTTACATGAATTCTTGCAAAATCCAATTCCACTATATTAATTTAAAATAAAATATGATTTCTATTAAATTTTACGGGAATCCTATTAAATGTATACCGATAATTAAAATGAACAATTTCCGATAACACTTTACATTACCAGAATTCCAGTAAAAATCGAGTTAAATTCGAAATTTACTGGAATATTCTCAGAATTCCAATAAAGTTTGTAACTCAAAATGTTCTCACTTTATAATTAAGCATCTCATACTACCTCTCTCACGTCTCTTACAATAATAATATATATATCTCACGTCTCTTACAATAATAAGTTTACTGGAATTTAACGAGAATTCTATCTAGTGAATATAATCGATTTTTATCTTTTTTTACATCGATTTTGTTAATTCTATCTGAATCCAGCAAAATACTGGTAAAGTTACTGAAATATTAATGGATTCTGGTAAAATTAGCAGCAATTTGATTTTTTACCGATTTTTCTATATATATTTTCAAATTATCGAAAGAATTCTTCAGTATTAATCAAAATTTCAATGCCATCGGAATAAAAAAAAAATGATGCTTGTAAAAGTTATTTGAATTATTAAAAAAATACTTTATTGTTCGTGTTAAAATAAAAATTACTAAAATGAATGTAATAGAATTAAGCAAGTTTCTAAATGAAAATGGAATTCCAGAAGAAGTGGTTTGAATTTTACCATAAGCCACAAGAAGTTACATTACATTAGTGATTATTTTCCCTATCTCACCAAAATACTCATGGAGGGAGACTCGCAAACTTGTTTGAATTTAATTATGGTATATTGGCATGTTTATTTAATTGTAATTGAATTGAATACCTTGTTTAAAAGAGTTTACACAATTTCCAAATGAATTTTTACATAGTTTTTAATAATAATTCAAAAAATGTTTAAAATTACTTTAAACATATCTATATATTTACATAATTTAAAAAATATTTAGCAAAAACTATAGTACCAAATTGAATACATCGAGTTGGTCATGAGTGGCACTATTCTGGTAGTTCCTCGGGAATAGGGAATTAGGGAAAGAATTTATATGAAATTTTTATGTAAACATTTTTTTTCTGGCATACTTAGCTAAAAATGTTGTGTTAGTGTTAATTTTTTTGAAAACAGAATTAAACGGGGAATATATTTCACGGGGAATATATTTTTCTGCCAATTTACATATATATGGAAATTTATTCTCAATTTATAAATACTTATTTACATCAAACTTTATCCTTAGTAGGCCGGAAAAAAAAATATTTGAACAGAAATTACATATAGATACTCGATCGACTAGCAAGCAAGAAATTTGCTAGTCGCAACGTTGCAAAACGCAATGTCCTGGCTACTCAATCAAGTTTACCAAGGAAATTTTAATTTCAGTTATACTTTTTGTAAATTTTTTGCGATTGCACTGTATAACAACACAAAAATTTGCCGTTCGTTTTTTGAAGCCGTAAATTTTACTGTGCAATCGCAAAAATAAACCAACATTTTATGAAAAATATAATTTGAAATTCAAATTTTCTCGGTAAAATTGTGTAACGTCCTAATTAATGTCGGTCGAATTTCGTGTTGTAAAATTGGAAAGTGCTGTTGTAAATTATAAATAATAAGATAATGTTGTTGTTGGGAACTACAGGTATGCCTTGTACACCGTGTTCACGAAGAACATAATATATTTATTATGGTTGTGTAACATAATAATTGCGCGTTTGTTGGTATGTATGTATCATCCGAACCAGTATTTTTTTTTTTGACTAGCGGTGTTTTGTGTGTTGCACAATTAATTTTTTTGTTCAGTTTGGTTACGCTGAATCCCTGATCCCTGAATCAGTAATGAACTTACGCTCATCAGTTAATAAACGGTGTCAATTATAAATAAAATTAAAATTAAAATTTAATTATACGTGACATAAAACGATAGGAAAAAAAGTTAGTTAGTGGTTGTACCAAAAGTATTTGTGCCTCGACGGTAGATATTCAACTCTTGGTTTCGAGCTATTTCCAACGAAGGTAGATTATATTGTTATCATACGATTAGACAAACTACGTCTTAACTTTATCTTATATATTAATACGCTTAATTTTTAGTTTGTACACCCTTTTTAACCTATTTCCCGTGCGCGTATCTTAATGAAACATATATTCTACTGGTGAAAGGTATTTTTTCATAGATGTGCAGAATATATGTTTTATTAAGGAACGTGCACGGGAAATAGGTGTTAAAGCCAAGAAATGTTTTTCCTATACTGTACATCATATATATTAATCACGACGCCAGAATGTCATGACAAAATATGTTTGTATATTGAAACGTCATTACACCGTGACAATACAGAACCAAACAGAGAACATAAAATGATTTTACAAACATACAAACATTTTGACATTTTGGTGTTAAGAGATGTGAGTGTAAACATACAATTTTGTCATGGCATTCTATCGTCATGGCAAAATTTTGCGAGTGAAGAACCTTAATACTTACACAAACATAATGGGTGTATATCCAGCCCATGTAGGCCTCACTAAAAATGGTAGGCCTCACACATAATATGGGCTATATGCAAAATATCTCAATGAAAAAATGTAGATATCTCACTGTTTAGTGAGGCAAACATTTTCTGTCTACTTTTGAGTATGTAGATATATTTTGATTTGAACCGGTACTTTAAATAACAATTTATTTTGTTCTATTTTCATTTCTTATTATTGTTTCTATCTTCATTGTCTAAAATTTAATAAATTAAGGAATTTCATATTTACTTAAATATTAAAATCAAGTATAGTAGACATAGATCGAAAGTAAAACCAATATATTGCATCCAGCCCATGTAGAATTCTACAAGTGAGGAAAATCTACAAGTGAGACATCTCAAATGTAGGCCTACATGTGCTGGATATACCCAATACCTATGGAAAGTTTGGAATAATCATTTCCGTCCGATTTCAGGCAAAAGTCATGGGATCTCTTAATTTATGCGAAAAGGTTAAGTGGGAAGTTTCGTCTCGATATGCGGGTGATTTCTGTCCCAGTATAATACGTAACCGGATAATTTATTAAGCTCTTAATTTCATGCTCGAACTAGAGTGACGTGTTTCTGCTTTTTGTGTGGTAGTAAATCGACTATATAATCTACATAAGTACATTAGTTTTGGTTCGATTTTGAAACCCTGTCAGCAAAGGCCTTTTACGTTGACGGTCCCGACGAGTATGGCAAGACATTTGTATTGCAATCACTCATTGCATTTGCCAAGGGGAGTGGCTTGGAGTCCATTTGCTCCGCCTTCACTAGAATCGCCACGAGCTTGATGGAAGGTGGGCGTATGGTACATAACCTTTGCAAACTGCCGGTTCCAATGAATGAGTCATCAGTTTCATCAATGAAGCCAAACTCCTCGCACGCTGCCAATTTGTAAAGCGCGAGACTCATCATGGGAGATGAGGCCAGCATCATGCCAGGGGCAGCGCTCACAATCATAGACAGACTATTAGGAGATTTGTACAGAGGAAAGCAGGAGGAGGGTGTTCCATTCGCTGGAAAAATCATCCTTATGTGTTCTGACTTCCGACAGTGCGTGCCTGTAGTACCAAAAGCGGGAGGCGCGCGAACTTGCGAATCGACCATCAAGATGAACCCGCTTTGGAAATTAGTAAACAAGTTTACACTCACCAAGAGCATGCGCATCGATGAAGGTGAGTACGAGTTTGCGCATTCTGTTGGAAACGGCAATGCTCGAACCAAATCGATCACGCTTTCGGCGCGCTTTTCCAGTTCTCAAAGTATGATCGATTTCGTGTATGTTGACATCAACACAACACTAGCCGAGCGAACCATTATCAGCAGGTGCTTGACCTCCTGCCTGGCGGACAAGAAGTCAAACTTAGTGTTGATAAAGTTGAGAGTGACCACATGAATGAGGAACTCCGCCTACATGTCGAGTTTCTCAACAAGATTGAAGGGAGCGGACTTCCGTGCCATGCCATCCCGCTAAAGGTAAACGCGATCGTTCTTTTGATGAGGAATCTAAACACTAGCAAGGGTCTTATCAATGGAACACGCATACGAGTCGCAAAAATAAACTGCTACAGTCTGGAATGTGATTTGCTGACTGGCTTCTCAAAATGCGAGCGCGTTCTCATCCCACGCATGAAGCTCTCACCCTCGGAAGGCACGTTCTCATTTAAAATGTCTCGCCTCCAATTACCGGTAAAGCTGGCGTTCACCATAACCATCAACAAGAGTCAGGGCCAAAGCAGGAGTGGAGTAAGAAGGTAGGAGTGTACTTGCCGGCCCCCGTACACACACGGACTCAAGGTGTTTATGGTTGAGACAAGCGATCAATCAGCTGATCGGGACGGGCGCATCACAACAAAGAATGTTGTTTTTGTAGAGATTCTACTCATGTAAATTGTAATGTAAATTCATATTTTATTATCCTTTTGTACATTTCTATTAAATATTTAATAGCGTATATCAATATGAATTTACTTTATTTTTTATAAAAGTGCATCAAATTTACATCTTAAAAAAATCTTCTTAATAATTTCTTAACCAAAAATTCAATAAAATGTAATCACGTGACTGATTATTCAGTCACAGGTCAGCTAGTATTATTTATAATTTGATATAAGTAGACCAAACGATTTTAATGTTTGTTTTCGGCTTACATTTCCTTGTTTTTAATATAGCCGTTACGATAGGATTGCCGAAATATGCGTACTCAAACGCGATTGAAAAAAAATAACGAAAAGGGTTTTAACTGGAATCGGCGGTTATTACGAACCATTGGAAAATCGTCCCATATAAACCTTTAGGAATAAGAGTTATCGGATGCGCACGCTAATCGCTAATCGTGCGCTTATGTAAGAACCTTGAGCCATATGTTCACAAGTACATTTTAGTTGTGTTTATTTTTGTTATTATTAATAACCTCAGTTTTGTGTTGCATCAAAAAGATAACAATTTTTTGCATTTAAGTATTAAATAGTACATCATAGTGTTAAATAGTTTATATATTGGTATTGTTGTATGTACTCGTGCTTAACATTGACTTAGCAAATTCAACCATTTTGGGAATGAATTCAACAGCGCTCGCTCAGGTATTCAAAGAGAACTGGTGAGTTTTTATTTTTTTTTAGTTCTTTAAATTATGTATATAAATATTTATTCAGGATATTTACACCATTTATTTTCCATGCCTACGAACATTTGCCAAATACATATGTGTATCGCGTTAGTTTTTGTTAAGAAATATACTTAATTATTAAAAAAATGCATTAATCTGAACTTTCATGGGGTCAGAGATGAAAACGGGAAATGTGATTGTGGGGTCGTGTCCTATATAAATTATTTATTCTATTGATCTAATTCGTGTTTTTGTTATTTATCCTCGAATAACCCACTGCGCGAAATCACAGGTCCGTAAACATACAAATAGGGCGTATCTTCCCTTAATAATAAACCAAAATCAATAAGATACATTTTAATTGATTGAGTAGCCAGGATTTTGACTGTATTTTTAGAAAAACGTTGATATAATCGCTGCTAAGCAGCGTTTTTGTATAGAAGACTATCCGATTTAAGTATTTTAATTCAGAAGACATTAAATATTAACTTAAAATTGGGCAAATTCAAAAAAAGCTATCGCGAACCCATCCAGATGATGGATGGAAAACAGCTGATAAAATTAATTGTGGTTGTAGTTAGCTGCTAGCCACAGTTAAAATGCATTCCAATGGAGGGATTTCAATAGGATCAATTTGCCAAAAAAAAGCACATGGAAGGATTGAATTTCATATTGGCAATGTAAGAAAAATTGACCGATAGACAAAAAAAAGATATTATGTCGAAAAACAAATTAAATTTCAACACGGTCGATCAAACAAAAGAACCTGTTAATCATTAAAAGCTACTATATATACATTTTTATAAAATATTATAATGACTTTTTTCTTAAAAGCAAACCCAGGCTAACACTGATAATCTTAATAAAATAGTGGCGACCGGCGAACACAAAGAATTGATTTTTACATTGTTCAACAAATTTTTTGGCCAGCGACAAATCTTGCGAGACAAACTGGCGTCTGCTACTGCGCTCTTTAAGAGCTTCACCTGAGTGAAATAGTAAGATTTAACAAAACTAGTTTAACATATTTTTATAGTACCATAAAATTATATTTTATTACGATTTCAGATTAATCTTAAATTTGAACTATTGGAAAAAAAAATAAACATATGTACCATTCAAAATAATTCTCTTGGATACATTTTAAATGTTAGAAATTTCTGTGCTATAGAAAACGGTAAATCAATTATATTTCTGGTTTAATTCTGTGTATTTAAATTGTAATAGCACCATTATCTCAATTCTTCATGTTTGATTTTGAAACTGCCAAAAAGTACGAACACTATTAACAGTATTTTTAAATTAAAATCTATTTTATGTTCATTATCGATTTAGTAACTTCAACTTCAAAATTTGAGCAAGCTTTTTAATCTAAATCACCGACTTTTTATAAAATATTGACTTGATTGTTCCTAAGCATTTATTTTACTAGCAAAGTGAGGATCAAAATTTTCGTAAATTTAATTATAACGTTTCATACATAATATAATATCAAGCAGTATCAAAATCTAAAAATACAAGAAACCCCCAAGAACACGATTAATTCGTTTCGTGTTCTTTGAAACAGTCTTGTTCGAGACTACAAAAAAGGAAAGAAAAAACGTTACGTTTTAATTTTATTTTATTTTTATACAAAAAACAAAATAAAAGAAGATCGACGAAAATCGTGTTGTTTGAAACCGTGTAATTCGAAAAAAGGATATTCGTGTTCTTCGAATACCATGTTTTTAGAGGGTTACCTGTATACTCGTATGTATGCCTATATGTTAGTATGGTACCGCCTAAAGGGGTTAACCCTCATGTGAGTGAAGAAAGAATATCTTAATTCCACGTTCGTCCAAGTTGTATGATCGTAATCTATACCAATTGAACTAGGAGCTCTCATAAAATTTAAAGTTTTTATTGGGAGTAAAACATACGAAAATAGACGTCAAAAATAACAAAACTTACCCGGGTACCCACGTCACTCACATTAGGGTTAAGTTAATTTTAGTAGGAGCATTATTAGCAAATAATTATAAAGAAGGTGAGAAACTCATAAAGTTTTATTCATTAATTAATCTAAAGTTAAAATACTATCATTTACAATTTTACATAAAAAGGGTTCAGGGAAACATAAAATAAACTCGGCCTAATAATTTTTAAAACAACGCAATTTATAATTCAACAGCTACAAATTTATTTTTTTTGTTTTCAATATAAGCAAAACCCCCATGTTGTACGAACAAATAGAAATCCACATCTCGTACCCAACAGCTCCCGATAACCTCCCAAATTTATTTTTCCATAGTTAGTCATAAAATTATATGATTTTATTTATTTATTTATTCAAAGAAATCTATTCTGTGATTAACGTGTATGATTTCAGATTAGGATTTTATATCGAATAATAAAACGGAACAATTTATTATTATTCATCAATCTCTAGATTATTTAAGGGATTTTATTACCATTAAATTTAAAACATTTGTCGGTACCATCTCGAAATTAATTTCCGCGGACGCAGATTCTGAAGAATTCATCTTAAATTACATGTCCAGTATATGCATTTGGGCTAAGGTAATAATAATTGTTATTAGTTTAATGAAAATATCGGGTTAAAAGGCAAAATGATACAGTTAGCTTAGGGCACAAAGTACATATATTATAACCTTCAAACAAAACAGAATTTACCACTAAATAATTTTCCAGTTGCGTTTTAGGAGTGGAGACTCGAGATGGTAAATAATTTACTTTTTAAAGTGTTCAATCAATTATTGTAGATAGTGGTGTATTATTCAAAATAATAAATCTCAATCAAATATCAACGTAAATAAGCAAAAGTGTTTCTGATTTTGAAACTGCAAGCAAGCTTTTTGGATTCTTTTTTTATATTAAAATGTATTTTCGCCCCCTCCCCCCTCTGAAACTGGTCATAAACAACAACATAAACAACAAGTGTCAATAATTTTTTATGTTCTGTTTAAGAGTCATGAGGCCCAGTTCAATAAGAGCTACATTAGGGAATATATTATAATATAATTGACGAACAAAACTATTAACATTGGGCAGAGCAATTGTATTAAGGAATTCAATTTATTATTCAAGGTTTTTAGGTATTCGGTTTGAGTATCCAAAAAATGTTATTTATTGTTATAATTTCATGGCGGTATATTTTTATGAAATAAAAGGAACAAACCAAACCTAAGAGTATCAAATTATATACTCAATTGTACAACAAAAACATCGGTGAATACTGATTTTTATAAGTTTGCTTCGAAGTTAGTATACTTATCGTAAATAAGTTTAAGATATTTATTAATATGGATAAATATTATTTATTTTATGAATTTATATAATAAATTTAACCCATTAAAACCCGACCTATGCTCTAGTGGGGCCGATTTCAGTGAAATTCACATTACACGTCCAGTTCAAGTCGAAAAATATAATTGTAAAAAAAAATTCATAGTCATGCCAATAAGGCTGAGAGGCTGGTATAATATACGATGACGAATTTCGAGTATTTCCAATGAAAACGTGATGTTTTTTATTTCAAACGTATTGCAGAATCGAATGCGTGTGTTCTAAGACTGTGTCCGAATTGTGTGATAAATATTTTCTAGCACAAACATTTGACACTAACGTGAAAAATTTTCTCTTCCAGTAATTTTTTTTCAAGTTGGTGTCCGAATTCAGTGATAATTTTTTGGTAAAAATTCCCCACCCTCACTTTTAGTTTTAATTTGAAAATATTGAATTTAATCATGATAAGATTAAGATTAAGTTATACATTATTAAAACACTTGAAATCATAAATCCAGTTATATTTATTTAATTATAACTTTGTATTGAATTATTTAAAAATCGAAATGCAATGATATTGTGGAATATTTAACCTTAAGTCCATTTCTTTTACATAATAAACAGCTTCTAATCATAATCATTGCCCTAAACAAGTACATTCGATAATTTCCATCCGATTAAATTTTCACTTATCTGTCAAAAATTATTATGCTCATAGACTATGATAATTCGTGTGTCTTCGATATTTTCACAATGTTTGTACTAAAAAATATTTATCATACAATTCGGACACAGTCTAAGAAAAAGAAATTGAAAAAATTGAATTTCGTTGATTACAACGCCATCTATCATGAACCGAACAAAATATTTCATTCAAATCATACGTACTTTTAGTCGTAGAATCCGTATCTGCAATAAAAAATATGGCTTCCTATCTTAGTTTAAAAGTAGCCCCACCTACAAAGCGGGGGGTGGGGGACTATTTTTTGCACTAATGTATTTCCCCCGCGGTATGGTTAAATTTTGATTATGGACATTTTTTCCGTAGAGTGGCTATTTTTCGAGATATTTGATCGTTTCAGTTTAAAAGAAACACCCGGTATACAACGGGCAGAAAGCGTATGTTTTATATAATTTTTCAACTTTTTATTTATTAATTTCTGTTTCTTTTTTTCTTTTCTATTTTAATCTAACATGAATAACAATATAAATAAAACATAACAATTCATTAAAATTAAAATTCTTATCACAATTCGTTTCGTAAGTCTTGTAACTTCAGTGTTTTAATGAGCCCGTGAAGTTTCTAACAAAAAATAGCACGTATTCGTATATACGGTTCTAATTGGAAAACATGGCGGAAGCAGAACTCTTATTGGACTCAAATAGATTCCCATAAGTTTTTTCCTAGTGGAGAAAATGTAACCTTGTTAATATCAATTTTCCACAGTAAAATTTGAATATTTTATCAATCTGGGCCAATAACAAGCCACATCCAGAGATTGTAAAACTGCTATTGACAAGGCTTAGATAGGTCAATCCCTTTTATATAATGGTATCTGGAAGTTTTCGCTATCAACACTGAAGCAGTTCTGGAAAACTTATAAACACTGCGATACGTTTGCTGATATCAAGGAATCAGCAGAATCTCATTTAAAAGACATATCTACGGACGACTTCTAAAAACAGATTTTGCATTTACGACTTTATTACAGCATATTTTTGACTTAAATTAATGAGATAGTATGTAAAATATCTCAAATTAGTAGCCAAAATAATAAATTTGCATTTATTTCATAATTTTAATTGAAAAATAATCATTTTTCTATTTAGCCGTTTCTAGGAACGGCTAAATAGAAAAATGAATATTTTTCAATTAAAATTATTAAATAATTGCAAATTTATTATTTTGGCTACTAATTTGAGATATTTTACGTATTATCTCATTAATTTAAGTCAAAAATATGCTATAATTAAATCGTAAATGCAAAATCTGTTATTAGATAGAAGTCATCCGTAGATATGTGTATGTGGCATCGCTTTAATTGACACGCAAGTTACTTTATTATTTTTATTTTTTATTTCATACGTCATAGATTTAAGTTTGATATTATTTTAAACTAGCCATGCTATTGTGTTGTTTTAAAGTAGCCATGCTATTCTGTTCATTTGTTGAAAATACTGAAATGCCAATTTAATAACAGAAAACTATTTGACAGATGGTGGAGAAATAGAAAAACAGCACTTTACGGGCATTTACAACGTCACTTTAAATAATCGTGTAGAGTTTGGCAACTTATTATATATCAATGTGCGTAGTCTACAAAATAAGCTCGATGATGTTGTGTCTTTGAAAAATAATCAACCTTTCGGTGCAGACGTTGTAGTTTTAGCTGAGATATGGCTTATGAATGCGCCATTCATTAATATAACTGGCTACAAATCTTTCCATTCAATAAAATCTGATGGTTATGGGGGTCGTAGTATTTTTGTTAATAACAAATGGAATGCAATTATGTTACATAATAAACAATACGGTAAATGTAATTTTATGGTAGTTAATATCGGAAATCTAGATATAAACATTTGTACAGTGTACCGGTTGCCTAGTGTTGATTTTAATTCTTTTTTAGCAAAACTTGAACCGCTGTATCAGATTTGAATAAAACTATTCTCATTGGAGATTTTAATACCAATTTAATAATTTTGAGTCTGATGATAGTGTCCTATTCTGAGTCTGATGATAGTGTCCTAACACATTGAAGTTCTTACATGCCATGAATACACACTGCTAAACAAATTTGAACTAAAATATGCTACACGAGTTAGTAATACTATAGGAACGGTTATTGACCATGTTTCAACAAATCTCAGTAATCTAAAAAATGATTTTTTTTCTAGAAGATACATCTATTTCTGATCATAAATTTATTTATTTTAGATTAAGGGCCACATGCTCGATCAGCTAGCAAGCAAGCAATATGCTAGCGCAAAACCTGGCTACTCAATCAATTTTACCAAGCAAAATTGAATTTGAATTAATTTTTATATACGTTTTTTGTTTATTTTTGCGATTGCACAGTAAAACAATATAAAAATTTGCTGGATAGTTTTCTAAGCCGCAAAGTTCACTGTGCAATCGCAAAAAAAAATAAAAAAAATTATAAAAAAACTAAATTCAAATTCAATTTTGCTTGGTAAAATTGATTGAGTTGCCAGGTTTTGCGCTAGCATATTGCTTGCTTGCTAGCTGATCGAGCATGTGCCCCTAAGATCGTGTTAAGAAAGTATTAAATTATGATCTAGTAAGTATGGAAAATAATGTCACTCAAATGACGCCCGTTTTCAGCTTCGCAATGATGGGCTCTTTTTAGAGCATTTTCTATAACATCTTTCAAAATTTGTGGCTATAGCGTTCGAATTTCTGGAACGATGTTGGCCTTGAGTTCAAGGTTTGTCTCGGGCTTGTTCACATATACTCGCTCCTTCAAATAACCACAAAGAAAATAGTCGGAGGCTGATAAATTTGGCGAACACGCTGGCCAATTAATTTCTGAATTTCTGGAAATTATTTGCTCTCCAAAAATTTGCCTTAAAAGTGCCATTGTGACTCGGGCAGTGGCAGTGTGTGTGTGGGCAGTGGCTCCATCCTGCTGAAACCACATTTCAGGTCTGTTTTCAAGAGCAGGACGTAAAAAATCTCCATTTTTTCTCTCCCAAAAAATCTTCGCTCTCCAATTACGGTTACAGCACTTCCATCTACATTTTTGAAGAAGTAAGGCCCAATGACATTTTCAGATGTAATGCCACCCCATACTGTACACCAAATGGGGTGCAATTTACGTTGATGAATGGATCTTGGATTTTCAGAACCCCAGAACCTGCAGTTCTACTTATTAACAAAGCCATTCAAATGAAAATGAGCTTCATCACTCACAATCAGATTTTCAATAAAGTTGATTTCATTCAAACGGGGGTCATTTAAGTGACATTATGTCCCATACTTAGTGTAAAAAAATATTGTATATTTTATAATCTGAAAAAAAAAATATAAAAACGAAAAAGTTATTAAATTTTTAAACCCCATGGTGACATTTGGCCCCATCCTGTATAATGACTTGCCAAATGCTATAAGACAAGAAATTAATATGAAGCGTTTTAAGCAAGTAGCTTTACAACACATTAGAATCATGATTAACAAGTATATCTGAGTGACATTCTGTCTTTCCATCTCCAAACTAATTAATGAATTCTGTATTTGTATTCTTTGGAAATTTTCAAAAACGACAGCTTCTAATAATAAATTATTATAATAATAGAAATCTCAAATACAAAATATTTATTAACATTAATATTGTTGTAATTATTGTATGATTCTACTTGAAGCGCATTAAAAGAAAATTCATATTTCTACACTTTAATTCCAAAGGAAAATACTCAAAAATTACAGTGGAAAACTGCTATTAACAATGTTACATTTTCTCCGCTAGGAAAAACCTTTTACGGGAAAATGTTCTCTGTAGGCCAATCCGACCTATATACCAATGTGTGTCAATTGCTGGAGCAAACCACTTGCCGTCGAATATTTGATTAAATACTAGCAACTTATTTGCTAGTTTCCCAAGTTGAGTGGGACTGCATAGTGCGTTGGACTTAAACACTTTTTTGAAACTAAATTTTTTTCGATTTTAACTTTATATGTTTGATAACTTTGGTAGACTGACAAATTGTAATTGAATTAAAAAGCCGAAAGTGATTTGCAAGTTTCAGTTGTAGTGATTTGCAAGTTTGGATGGATCATATGGCTAAAGCAATAATCAATAATAATATGTATTATGTGCAATAAATGATTATAAAAATAATAGAGCAATAAAATCAGCAAACCCGATCTTCAAACCGATTTAAGCGGGTTTACCGAACGTGTCTATCGATCATGATTTATGTTTACATGGAATTGGTACTAATGAAATTTCGTTATAATTACAAATATATTAGAGTTACCCTATAATTTGACATCAAGCTTGTTTACAAATAATTCATACTGACAGCTTCAAGCAGAAAATTTTAATAAACAATTGTTGGCAACAAAGATAAGTGAATTATCGTAATATATTAACAATTAACCAAATTAAATTAATAAATAAATTTCTAATGC
The DNA here is from genome assembly GCA_932526605.1 of Nephrotoma flavescens. Classification (NCBI taxonomy): domain Eukaryota; kingdom Metazoa; phylum Arthropoda; class Insecta; order Diptera; family Tipulidae; genus Nephrotoma; species Nephrotoma flavescens. The sequence continues at coordinate 136,054,878 of OW052221.1, read as the reverse complement.
TTAACTTTCTTTTTAGATTACTGGATTTTAAAGTAAATAATTAACCTAAGTGAAAACAAGTGTAATTGTGGGTTCCAAATTGAACTGAATAAAGTTAATTACACTTGTTTTTATTTAGATGATTCGCAACATTCTTAATATCTGGAAGTGGCTTGTTATTGGTCCAGATGATAAAATACACCTTATTTTGATCGAAAAATTGCAATAAACCATTCTGATATTTTTTATGATAAAGATTTTATTTTCATTTATTTGTTAACTAATTCACACATGATTTTAATTTGTTATTTTATTTATCTGTTTTAATAATTATTGTATTTCATTAATATTTTATATAAATAATTATAAATTCTGTTTTAAAAATTATTACATATTTTTAAATGAAATAGCTTCGGAGAATAATTTAACAGTGTAATATTCAATTTATTCTAATAAGTATTTAATATTGAGTGTTACTAACACAGCCGCCTCGGTGGCAAAGTGGTTAGCATGCTTGCTCCAGCGACCGGAGGTCCCGGGTTTGATTCCCGGTGGTGACAAGGAAAAATTGTCATGGCTGGTTTAGGATCAATGAATTAATCACTCATTATCCGAAATGAAAATATGATTATGAAACCTCATTTGAGGCGGCCAAATCCCTTGATGGGATATAATGCCAGAGAGAAAGAGAGAGGTACTAACACACAATTTGGAGTTTTTGTTATTTTTTGTTAGAAACTTCACATCGGTGTTTTATATGATAATTTTTAAAACAATCTTTTGGATTGGGATGTAATCCGACATTTCATTTTTCACAGATGTACTTAGTGCATTTTTTCTTAGTGCACCTGTTTATATCCGTTAGGTTTTATTTTATTTTGTTAGTTTACCCCCGTCTCAACCAGATAAAAATCAAAAAAAAAAAATGTGCATAGTATTCGAAAGAGATGAGTAAAAAAGTTACGATTTGCGTATGATATATCATATATTGGGCATAAATGGGTTAATTGGGTTAATTTAATGATTTTAAAAATAAAATGTGTAAACCAAGTGCAACATACAACATACTTGGTTTACACATTTTATTTTTAAAATCATTTACACATCTTATTTTTAAAACCATCACCTCGAATCGAAATTCAAAAAAAGTCGAACGGTGGTATGTTGTATCATTTTCGAATCGCGATAAATGATAAATTTTCATTATTTAAAACTAAAGTAATAATAAATGTAGCTGACATTTCATTCTAGAAAAAGTATTGCAAGATTAATAAACGAAAAGTCGAAAATAATACAACTTTCACTTTTTCGATTCGACTTTTTTCGAAATCCGACTTTTTTCGATTCGACGTGATGGTACAATTTGTTTATTCTTGAATGGTACGATTTGTTTATTCTTGAATGCACCAGGTATTGCCGATTTTCGAAATAATAAAACAAAAAGAGGTTCCAATTGAGAAAATGGGTAAAATTCTACGATTTTTACAAGAAAATCAATTTTTCAAATTTTTACTTGATTCAACTAGGTCTAGTTTTCTTACATCTAGTGAATTTTTTACTACCGTGACTCGTGAGTGTGAAAATTAGCTATTCCATCCTGGGTTCTAATTGCGTCCATTTTGCGTTCTATTCCCATACAATTACATACGGCTATCGACAAACAAGTACAACACCACCATAATGTAAAAATGTGCAAATGACCTTTCACTTCACCATATACGCATATATCAATTTTATAAAACTAGTATTACAACAATCTATATACGATTTGGTTGCAGCTAGCACTATATCCTAGAAAAAAAACAAGTTATGGACCAACTTGAACAAATCAAAATGCTTCTACACATGTCATTTTCATGCTGCAAGGTTGTTTCGGGTTTTATTTTTACTGTTAATCTGAAATCGCATATATGTACGTAAATAAAGTTATTGAAATTCAACGAACCGAACTAAAGTAATACAAGGCTGGATTTTATTACATACAATGTAAAACTATTATTTTGAAATGTTTATACCAATTGTAATGTTTGAACGGTACAAAAAAATCTGACATAAAAGAAAAAAACTAAATCTATGAGGAGTTGCAGGAAGGTCACATAAATGGGGAGGTTGGTCATGACGGTTCCACGTATCTAACTAAATTATATGAATCAATTTCTCACATGCACGTCACATTCTCTCATAGGAATAATATAAGCTCTAGTGAAAATTTTCACTTTTCAGCACTAAGTAATCCAGCTGTAATTATTAAGTAAAATTTTAAATATGATGTTAACATCAAAATTAAATGTGCGATGCACGTCACACCAGATTACAACTTAAACAAATTAAATTTGAGACGATTTGTTTTTTCAAACTCTCAATTAAATATTTATTATTTACACTTTCAAACTACACATATGTACGGATACGTAAAAAAGAATTTCTTAACATTCTAATCACAAAATTGAAAGTTTATACTACCAGGTATGAGTTTTGATTTTACCTAAATTATACGTTTTTTTTAGAAATCGAAGTATTTTTCTTAATTTTAATCTCACAGTTGCTAGTTAGATACGTAATGTATGCATAAATATGTGAAAAATGTTAGAGAATTTAATTGAATCCAATGAATCACATAAAACTCAATCAAAATATTTATGAAGATCCATGCGCCCAAATTATTTTGTAATTTACAAAATTACTAAAAACTATAAGCACTTAATTTGTTTCGTTTCGAAACTCACTTTCTCGTTAATCTACATAAATAACATCATCTTTATATATTGTATGAGGTCTTAACACACTAATTTGAATTGAAATTGTTGATTCGAACATGCAACAAACCACAGTATGGTTATATTAACATATATAACTTTTTTTGGAATTAAGGTTCCAAAAATGGCAACATAAATAATAAGTATATCGAATTGTTATTATTAGAAAGAATACTAATCCGGATAAATTTACTTATTGTCAGTGCAGTTCAAATAGGCGTGGAACCGAAATCGTTACCGAACATTTTATGATTCGATTAAATTTCACTAAAACTATTTTTCACGTAAACACATACAGTGGGAAAATATTCGCAATTTTAAAGATTAGGGTCCGTAGTGATTTGTAGTACTGGCAGTAATTAAAATCGAATCACAATCAACCATAAAGTAGAATACAAATGATGTTATTTTAAAAGGTGTGGATATGGAATATTCTACATTTTTATAAAATTATAAGTTACGAAATTTTTTTACAAGTATCAAGTCATTCTTTGTTTAAATTTCCAAAAGTTTCAGTGAGAATCTATAGGTATTTTCCTAGATTCTACGACCAAAAATTTGAATCCCAATTCCCAATCAGACTTCGATATGTAATTTTATTTTCAAAATATGTAATGTAGTTGAATTTATTTTGAAATGATTATTGATTTTGGACGGGAAATTATTGTTTGAAATTTGGAGGATACGAAATTGGTGAAAAGTATTATATTGCACTTACATGCACCACGCTAAAAATTCGATGAAGTCGTGAAATATGTTAAATTTTTTAAAACTATACCCTTGGCAGGTGTTTTTATGATAGCTGGATAGCATAATTTGCTCATAATAACAACATTTCAGTACTTCTATAGAAAATGTACTTTATAGGGCTATCCTTTTAAATCTCTTTTATTTAAAACCATAGATTGAATCCAACCCAATGAGCGATAATACGTTCTGATCGTGCTTTAGCTCGAATTGAGGATTTTGCCAGAGACACTAAAATGGACATAATTTGATGCTAATCTAAGATATGTTTAAGATATCTAGACTGAGACAATTTTATTTTTTTGTAGAGACCCAGTGCAAATTAAGGTATTTTTTGTGACCTTACCCGGTGCATTTAATTTCGAGAAATAAGCCGTAATGATTTTTTTTTATTTTCGTAGAAAATTTGTCGAAAGTCGTATTCGTAATGCTTACGTAATTAGCCACATTATATAATTTTTTCCAAAGTTGCTAATTTTTAAGAATAACCAGATTATAAACTTAGGCTACGGCAGGATTCGAGAATTTGGAAAATTTAAAGAAATTCAAATTTTCATGCGATGGTGATGATAGCTTTAACTTGTATGCGAAAGGTGTACTATAGTTGAAGAATTTTAAGCAATTAGGTTATCTTAACTGTGTTGAAGTAAAGGCAATTTACTAACTGCAATTATAACCAGATTTAACCTATTCTCAAAATCACATAGGAATACATTTTGAAATCGTATTATCGGAATACATACAAATAAAATTTTATCGCAATCGTCTAAGATATGGTTAAGATAAATTCATTAAAAATTGACAAAACTCAAATGATGTGCTCAGCCTTTTTTATTATAAAATCCGAGTTCTATTCCAATCGATTGAAAAATGACTTAGTTCTATCTATCTTTCTCAATAGTTCTAATGAAAGTCATTCAGAGGAAAACAAATTTTCGAAAATCTTAAATGAAATTTCATGAAATCAGTACGCATTGCAAAATACTTCCTAGCATGTCTGTAACTCACTTTTATCAAATTTTAATCTCGCGCTGGAATTGCAAACGCAATTTTCATCCTAACCGTTTGAGAAATGGTCTCTTACCAGGGCCGAAACGATGAATTTGTGAACTAAAGTGTTGATAACAAAATCCTTAATTGGTTCAGGACCTTTTATACAACATGATTAAAGCGGAACGAGCAGAAAATTATATTTCCGTTCAACCCCTTAGCGGTAGTTTTAAATATCCCGGATGCTTCAATTAACCTTGCCAGGTTCTGTTCATACTGGCTTGCATTGGTGACAAAGTGTACGTTCATTATAACGCCCATTTACTGCAACAGTATCACAACTCAAAATTCACCCATTTCTTTTCTTCACTCTTTCTTTTCTTTTTCTTTTTTAATTTGAGTGGAAATTGAATTTTCCATGTTAGCTGAGTGGACCAACTTTCGTTTACTTCGTGATGTTCCAGAGCCTAGCACTTTCTTCCCCAAAATAGAGAATCCTTCGTTAGTATTCCTTTAGGGCCTTTGAGCCCGTTGCCAAACTTGACTGGTATAGTTGAGCAATGTACGAAATTTTTCTTGAAATAACTTTATTAATATACATCAAAATGAGAAGCTTCAAGATTATTAATGAATTGAATACTTATGTCAAACAAGAAAGTTGCAGAACGCAATTCTGGTCAATCAAAAAGATTTAACAATGAGTTAGGTGTTCTCAATGAGCTGTCACGAGCCATCATGCTAATAACATCTATCTAAGTAACATCCCCAAATTATTTTGTTTTAAAGAGCTTTTGCAATTTAGTTCCATCGATAACGAAATGTGCGTTAGGATTGACTGGTACTGCATCATTTGATGCTAAAGGTATTCGATCTGAGCGCAACAAATCTCCAGTTCCTCCTTAAAATATATAGAATTAAAATAAATAACGTAATATCACAAAAGCCAAAACGTTGCGGAACGTCACCATTTTTCATTTATATGGAAACCAAACAACATATTTCAAAGCAAATATTTGAGAACCACTTTGAGAAGAAACAAGATTAAGCATTAAAGTTTGTGGCAATGAGAATTTCGTCGATATTCAGCACTATCATAACTAAAGCGCTGTGACTTCCAGGACTTGTTGACTTTCTACCTCCATCTTCTTTTGTCGTGGATATTATGGTACCTTGAAAACAGGAAATTGTTTTAATTTATTTTGGTGTAATCCCACATTTAGTAAATGTTCCTGATTAAAAAAAATGTTTAGTGAATAAAAATTCTAAATAAAAAGTACAAGAAGTGTTTTATTTTTAATTTAACATGAATTTAAAATAAAAATTAGACGAGTTTTGTGAAATAGTGGCCAAGCCACTCCACCCGTGGTAAGCACACTGTTTTCATAAAGCGTCAGAAATTTCCTGATCGTTTTTTAGAAATATGTGTCCACTCTGACACGATTTCTAAAAATTTGTTATCCGATCCACTTAACTACAAATATTTTTAGTGCGATTGAAATTTCTTTACCAAGTGTGTGAAAAAAGTAGAGCAAGATCAATTCATCATGCTAATCATGGAGAATAAAGGTGAAAATGAAAACGAACTCCATGATGACAATAATCGACAGCAACATGCAGAATACCAATCGGAGGTAGCAACGTCAAAATAATTGACGCGACTGTAACCGTTTTGAGAAACCAATCCCATGGTTCTTGACAGCCGACATCAAGTTCGACGCGAGTAAAATCATAAGCGATATAGCAAAAGTTTGCGTGTACTGTGCTATCACTCTAGTAAACTCAGGCGGATAAGATCAATTACATTTTGCAAGATCCTCCGGTCATGATAAATACGAGACATTTAAAAGACTTGTAATTAATCGCTACTCCATATCCGAGGAGCATCAATTAGAAACAGTATTCGGCACAATAGACATACTGACCGGCAAAAAATTCACGGTCAACGTAATTACAAAAATATGGATCAGGCAGCTACCTGATTACTATAAACAGCGTTGATTCCGCAACAGGACAAACCTGAAGAGGATCTCGCTGGCATTGCTAACAAATTGCACGACATGGTCGGCACTCGGATTCAAAACTTGAATTCGATTAATTGCGACATGCGAACCAGCAACACAAATATACATGCAACGAACACTAGCAATAGCCAAATTGAAACCGTGTTAAAGCAAATTAAAGGTAGGCTAGCTAAACTAGAAAATAATTCACGTACACAACGACAACATTGCCGTTCACCATCACCCCGGAGACGAACAACTTCTCCTTCGAGAAACTACATTCACCATTACCACATGGAAAATTTATTTGCAAAAACAGCCAACAAACGCTAAGATACCAATTACCACAACACTGGTGTTGGTATTAAACAAAGTTTGCCAGCACGGCATCAAAATGCAGTCAACCATGCACTTTTGTAAGTCAACAAAATGAATCCGCAAGTACCCGTTCCCCAAAAAGGAGGTCTTAAAGTCACAGCGGCCGACCTAAGACAACCTCAGCATAGCCTCCTATTTTTATAGGATTCGGTGAACCAAATCACATTTCTGATTGATACCGGTTCTGATCTAAGCGTAATCCCGTACCATAAATCCTACCACTACCAGCAGCGAATGGTACCATAATCAACACGTATGGTACCAAACTGCTCAACGTTGACATTGGATTAAGATGTTCTTTCAAATTGATTGACCCACCCACTAAACTCTCAATTAACGCAACATCTACACGCGTTGATCACCATTGTGTTATACAATTAAAAATAGCTGTGGAACACTTCTAAAGAAATTCCCCTCTTTAACAGCTCAACCAAATTACAACGCTCCAGCAATGCAAAATGTAGTACACTATATCGTGACTATAGGGCATTTATCATTTTCAAGACCAAGGCGGCTTGATTCAATTCATCCAGCCACAAGGCAGCTTTTCTAGAATTCCAACACATGGTGGAACTAGGAATCTGCCGACCTTCTTCAGAAGGCTTACGCAGTCACAATTATTGACCGTTACCCTATCCCCCACATCCAAAATTTCTACAGGCAATTACATAATTACACATAATTATTACAAAAATCGATCTCGTCAGAGCATACCATCTCATTCCAATTCCTCGACGACATACATAAAACTGCAATTATCACAGCATTTACCTTATTCGAATTCATCCGAATGTCATTCGTGATAAGAACAGTCAGGTATTGTCCACAACATTCAACACCACATTCGCCTGTCCATTTCTGTTTTCCTATTGACGAATCAATGATTTTTTTTTAAATTTTGAATGGCATTCTTCTTGAACCAAAAAAATTAAGACGGGTGGTCTTAATTTTTGGTTCTGCTACAAGCAAAATAAAAAGAGATGAAATCAGTTTGGAAAAGTAATGTTATGAGTATCTTTTAAAGAGTATCTTAGCAATACCAATATTTCTACGTCAAAAGGGTATACTCTCTCGGTTTATTACTCCGAATTATATTCTCTAAAACTAGAATGTAAATTATATACTTTTTAACATTTTTATTAATTTTTACAAATTTGAATATTCTTTTATTGGTAAAATAAAACAAATCGCTCTAACTACTCGTCCTAAAAATGCACCGCACTCAAATAGCTGAATTGTCCCTGTGCACTGTAGAATAGCGTGCATATTTGTTCTATAATATTTTTCTTTACTTGGATCCATTAAACTTTGAAAGAAGAAATGATAAGTAGAGTATAAATTTTGGATTCAATTTCCAACAAGAAAAATCTACCGTCATGAATAAAAGTATTTGGAAGTACTATGTACATTATTTCAAGTGAACATAAGTATTTGGAATTTTGAATTCCTTACGTCTCTCTTTGCGTATATTACAGTCTGAAGACGATTTGACATTGAATTCATAATTTTTTAAGATATTCAAGAGTTAAATTGACCCAAACCTCGCGGATTTCTCTTTTGGCCATTTCTTTCGTTTTTTCGGTTATGTATGCCGCATTTCGCATGACATCTGCCCAAATATTTTCAATTACATTTAAATCTGGACTTTCTGGGGACCAGTCTACAGTAATGAAGCCAGAACCGTTCACAAAATTCGTGGCATATTTTTGCGATGTGAATCGGTGCGTTGTATTGTTGCAGTAACAAGTCTCCTTCATTGAGATTGTCACCACATGCAACTGCATGGTCATTTAAAATATCAAGGTAAATATTTGTAACAACCTTATCAGACACACGGACCAAATCGTTTACATCAATTGTAAGAAATAACCCCCAAACATAAGCATCCCACCGTCATACCTATTCAATCACACGTTGAACAATCGGTTGTTTTTAATGTTCTTTTTTCGGGAATACACGAACGACTTATGATAATCTTCACGGATTGCAAATGAACTTTCATCAGTCCATAAAATATTTATCCAACAATTCAAGGGTGTGTTCACATGCTGCAAAACATAGTTCACTCCCTTTTCTTGGTGATGTCAGTGATATTAATCATTATTCTGGTTATGTAACATTGAATACCAACTTCCCTAAGTCTTCTAGACATAGTTCGTCTACTGGTTAGCCTTCATATAATATGTTTTGATATTTTTGAAACATTGGAAACTGATTATCTTGGGCGTTCATTAAACTCTTTAACTAAACGGCTTGCCCATGACTTTACGAGGTAATGACCAACAGCGCATTTATAAAATGTGGCGCATACAAGCAGATGTTTATTATAATAAATTTATGTCCAAGAGAAGATCAAATGTTACGTTTTACAAGAATTTAATCCGTTAAATAGTCCATTTTAGTAATCTTAAATATCATATGGAATCAAATCAATCCCAGAAAAATGTTCCGTACATTGCTTTTTTCTAGACTAAACCAAATTCCGATATGTGTAATGGTCGAATGCGTAATATTTATTTCCTAAAACTTTGAAAATTAAATCAAGCACGTGACATAGTATTTACAACCGAGGTTAGAGAATTAAGTTGTTTAAGTGAACCGGTTTTGCTAACCGATTACATAAAAAAGGCCCGGCTAAGCGACAACTATTTCACGTTTTACAAACATTATAAAAACGGCAAGTAATATGATATTAACACTCAGTTAAGTATGAAATCTAATCAGTAATATTGAAAAAGAGTTGTAAACAATGATATAGCCAGCATCTTTAAAATTTTCTAAAGATTTAGTGAAAATATGATTAACGCTAGTTTCCAATCAACCCGGCTTAATTTTTGGCAGCCGGTTTAAAAACATGATATGAAAAGACGTGATATATTAGCCATTTCCTATACACGTAATAACCTTTCATTTCTTTTTGTTATTACATTTATTATATTGTTCATAATACAACTTTTGTGAGTTTTAAATATGTCGATACAACAAATAAAACTAATAAATTATGTGATAAGAAATTAAACATTTGAAAGAAGAAAGAAAAAATTTTCTTTTCACGTGAACGTGAAAATATTTACAAGTTATTCATAGAATGTGGGCTTATGTAATAGTTAAATACATATATTTAAAACACAAACATAATTAAAAATGTTAAATTTAAATTAAAAGCTTTGCTGTTTTTTTTTGTTTTTGTAAGAAATCTTATCTTGCCTTCTTCATTTGAAAAATCTAAATGCGGTTGATTTTCTCGCAATGCTGATGGATTATTTCTTCTTCCACCTTTATCTATTTTAGCATTACCATAACCTAAAAAATCACCAAATATTATAACAGCAAATGCCATGAATAGCATTATACGGAATCGCCATGCTGTTTCCATGTCTTATAGCGTATCGTATTGGTTATATGCTTGAACACTGTATACGAGTCTTTTATAATTCTTGATATAAAAACCAAACGTCCTTCGATTCAAACAAAACAAAAACTATAACACGTTTGTGTTTACTATTTCTATAAATTATGTACAATACAATTTTTAAATTTTTTATTTCATCAACAAAATGTAAATAAAAGTTCTTGTTAATTGCTAACCACACACATCATAAATTTTTACACATCGAATTTATAAATACAACTTTATCATGTCATATGTTATTATACAACAATTTCCGAACATGCAATATAATTTTCACTTTTCACCAGACACCAAAATTTTTATTAAATAATATTAATTTATTTCACGTCGCGCAAAATTAATTTTTTATTAAATTGTTTTACCGATCGCGCGAGTTACCAATCGACTAAAAGTAAAATTATACAATAAAAAAAATATTGTAAATTTTAAAAATTAAAAGTTTATTTCTTATTATCGTATTGTTTTGTATGGCATTTAAGACATTTTTTAACTCACTGTACACACATTGTGCTCGTATAAAAGCGATGTGAATGTAACGTATTGTGGAGAGTAAAATATTTTTCTTTTATCAAAAGTTTATAACAAAAGTGGGAATTGATATGTTAAAATAGTATAATCAATGGTAAAACTGAGAGTAACAAATTAGTTTTAAGCCGAGATACGCTTTAAATTGTTTACACAAACGCAGTAAATAATGTTAAGTTAATGACATCATTTTATAGTAAAATAAATTATTATTTATTGAGTAAATGTCAGACATGGACAAACTATATATTTCTGTATTACAGAATTAAAAATTTTAGTGAAAAATATATTTTCCGGTTCACCTACATCATTCATGGAGTATTAAGTTTTAATATATTCGAAATGTATATTTTCCTAACAACTACAATTATACACACATCTTATATCCATCCGGTAGTGGTACAAAATTCTATACCGAAGTTTATAATTTACGATATTAATCTGGTTTTTTGTTTTATTTTACTTGTCGCACAAGAAGTATTATCAATTTAACTTAAAACTGAATCCTTGACTATTCTTACGGTTTACCATTATAACTATACGCATTTGGGCCTTGAACTGCCGCGTTAAAAATCAAATACTGTGAAAGTTAGCTAAGTTTCCAGCCGATTTTTTTTAATTATCTCCATTGTGTATTTGCTATCCCAACCGAAAAAATACTTTATAGACGAAAAACACATAATAAAATGTTCTGTATCTTTAGAGTTAGCCAAGTGCTGTTAATTACTAGATAATACCATTACTGACTTGTTACACATTTTACATTATCTAAGATAGCAAAGACACTATCTGCATTACAATTTTTCGACTAAACCGTTTTGCTGATGAAAAAATACGATACAAATCAGAGCAAATTTTATGTAGGTAGTTGATAATTTACGGGAGTATTAAAATAAATCAATAAATTCACACCTAGAATCACTCACATATACAAGCAACCAAATATGTGGAAAGAGCAGTTACGCACAAACCACCAATCAGAACAAATAAAGGTCGCACGGCTAAAACCAATGAAGAAAAAGCAGAAATTTTTACCTTGAGCATACCTTTCAGCAAAATTTAACAACCCTCAACGAACAAGATATACTGATTGTAAGCCATACAACTATCTGGAGGTAAGAAACGCCATTAGCCAATACTAAAGAAGCAAAATAAGAAATAATGAACCATGTGGTACCTAAAAATCACCAGGATATGAATTTATAACTGGAGAGATTCTTAGACAACTACCTAATAAAACCATAAAGAAAATATCAGACATATCTAATGCTTCCTTCAGACTCTGTTATGTGCCTCTATCATGAATATTTACGGAAGTAATAATGATACCGGAAAACACTATTCTAGCAATCATTTTACATTTAGAACATATACATTCCAATTATTTTAACTCTTTATTATAAACAGACGAAACTATTTGTTTCTATTGCCAAATTAACGAAAACAACCACAAAAAACGTTTTTTACGGTTTGAATTGGGCAGTAGATTTAACATCTATGATTTTTGAGAAAAAAGAAATTTAGGGTTTTCCAATAAAAGTGATGTGATTTCTTTAAAAAAACACACTATTTGTTAAGGAAATTGAAATGATTTTCATTTAATGTGAAGTACAATCGATACAATTAAGTTCTGAAAAAACGTCATTCATATGGCCTCGACGACTTCTTCTGCAGGAACGAATTCGATGAACCCAATTTTCGGGCACTTTTTCCACTAAATCAAGTCGTATGTCATGAATAGCACGTTAAATATTGACTTGTAAAGCTTGAAGAGAGTTTGGTTTATTGCTAAAGACCAATGACTTCAAATAACCACACAAGAAATAGTCTAATGGTGTTAAATCACAACTGCTTGGAGGCCATTCAATATCACAATTTCTTGAAATAATCGAATCTCCAAACTTTTTTCGCAATAATTCAATTGTTGCACTTGCTGTGTGGCACGTAGCCCCGTCTTGTTGGAACCAAATGTTGTCAAGATCAACTTCTTCCAATTTCGGCCATAAAAAGTTGGTAATCATCGATCTATACCGATCTCCATTGACAGTAACGGTGTTACAAGCTTCATTTCGAAAAAAATACGGACCAATGCTTCCACCAGTCCATAAATCACACCAAGCTGTCAATTTATGTGAATGTAATGGTTGTTCATGAATAATTTGTGGATTTTCTTCGCACCAGAATCGACAGTTTTGTTTATTTATCGCACAACTCAGATGAAAGTAAGCCTCATCGGAGAAGATAATTTTCTTAACCCTTATAACCCCTTCAGACTCACCACAAACCTATGCTCAGAATCTACCTATGGTCATGAGCTATCTAATTGGCATAGTCAGTTTGGTGTCTATATGCCAAAATCTCGAATGACAAACGATTTTATCGACGAAAAATGGGGGAAATCAAAATTTCACCCTTATAACCCCTTCAGACTCACCACAAACATATACTCAGAAACTACCTATGGTCATGAGCTATCTAATTGGCATAGTCAGTTTGGTGTCTATATGCCAAAATCTCGAATGACGAACGATTTTAACGACAAAAAATGGGGGAAATCAAAATTTCACCCCTATAACCCCTTCAGACTCTCCTCAAACCTATACTCAGAATTTACCTATGGTCATGAGCTATCTAATTGGCATAGTCAGTTTGGTGTCTATATGCCAAAATCTCGAATGACAAACGATTTTATCGACGAAAAATGGGGAAAATCAAAATTTCACCCTTATAACCCCTTCAGACTCACCACAAACCTATACTCAGAATCTACCTATGGTCATGAGCTATCTAATTGACATAGTCAAATTGATGTCCATCTTGCGAAATCTCGAATGACGAACGATTTTATTGCCAGAAGAAAGGAAAACACAAAATTTCACAATTGATATTATACAATAAATTAATATCGGTTAAACTAAAAATTTGAATTTTTGTCTGTTATAATATATGTTTTCGGCTGATTTTGTAGGCTAGTCACTTTCGGCTGGGATACTTCAATAATTTAATAAATAATTTGTTTAACTTTCGGCTGAAGTAGTGAAGACACTATCTGCATTATCGATTTTTCACTTTCGGCTGGCAACTTTTGGCTAACTTTAACAAGGTCTATGGCAGTATGGCTACTCAATAATATTTGCGTTCTGCAGCCATGACTATTCACCAAAACATTTAATTTTTTTAGTTTTTGTTTTAATTTTAATTTTTTTATTTAGTCAATAACATAATACTACAACTATTCTAATTTCAAGAAAACATAAACATCCACACAACATTCAGTGACAATATTTTTTAATTAAGTTTATTATATACTTTTTACTATTCACAGTCACTTTTCCTATTTCCTTAATTTCAGACGATCGTAAATTTTCTCACATTTACTATCTTTGGATCGATCGCCTGACGGACTGCACAATCTCCCAGCAAACAAACGCTGATAGCAGAATGAAATAGATGGAAACTTTTGCACACGTCGAAGCGAGTAAACAAATAAATTTACTTCGGTTTCTTCTATGCAATGCATTTTTACCCCCACCTAAGACCTAATCTCTTGTTTATCAATTTCGTTTCAAAATTTTTTATTTCACTTCTATTTCTATCAGTCTCCATAATTCAGCTGAAGGTAATAGATGTGCGTTGTTGAAACATATTCAATGCATACGTATGATGTTTGTAAATGTTTTTCAGATGGAAATACATGTTTATAATAAAAAACCGTAGTTATTTTATTTTTTATTTTTATTAAAAATTACCTTATAGTAACAATGATTTATTATCTTTAAGAATATTAATTTCGGATTACTCCTTCATCAGTTCTTTTTTAACTCTTAAAAAAGAACTGAGTTCTTTTTTAACTCTTAAAAAAGAACGGAGTTAAAAAAGAACTGATGAAGGAGTAATCCGAAATTAATATTCTTAAAGATAATAAATCATTGTTACTATAAGGTAATTTTTAATAAAAATAAAAAATAAAATAACTACGGTTTTTTATTATAAACATTTATAAAGTGACAAAATACACAAAAAAAGAAAATATGGATAACCATATCAACTCATATATGGAAATACATGGATAACATATATATATGTATATAGTAAGTATCCAAAATTAAAAAAAATGTGTAGTTGTATCTGAATGATTAATACACATTTGGTACATATGTACAACCAAAACCAAACAATAATAAATGATTGTGTTTGGTTTTGATACAACAAAATACATTAAAAAAATATTTTCTGGTAAACCAACGTTTACAGTTACATATTATACTCAAATCGAAATGAAAGAGAGATAAATTAATTTTAAGGGGAAACAAAGCCGAGTTTTCGGTCGACAACAATACGAATAGCATGGAATTAGGTGCATCAATTTGAAGCAAAAATTGAGCGCTCTAATTATATGCTGTTTATGCGCTCTTTGTGCGCTGATTTGTACTACTGGGCTTCTTTTCTTTTTTTCTTCGTTTTTTTTTCTCCAATTATGTAAATTTTTCGCTTTATATACTCATTCAAAAAAAACATTGTACACCACTACTCGTGCATTTATTGTTTTTATTTGTTTGACTGTACTCTCGGTTGGTCTCGATAATTAGGGAAATTAATTGGATGCACCCAATACCAAGTTAACATGTAATACATGTTAACAAATACAAGGAGGTCTTACAGGGTGTGTCCATTGGGCAATTCTAGTTGTTGGTGATACAATCGGTACAGCCACATTCAAATTATTGCCGGATTTATTAGCCATTTTGAACTTGGTTTGTAAATTTCATAGTGCTAAACATTTTCATAACGTTAGCTGCGATTTTACTCAACATGTTCCCAACTGTTGGGTATCCTAAAAGCATCCATTGACATTGCTTTACGTTATTATTATTAATATCATTTTCTGTTTGCTAATTTTCCAATTATTATTCGTTTTTTTTTATTAAATTTTATTAACATACATAAATTCCCTTTCATTTTTTCTATATGTACGAGTATTTCAAATTTATTTCTGTTTGAATTAAGAAGGCCGAACTGCCGATTGTTTTCCCTGTTGCGATGGGTATCATGTTTCTGAACAATAAATTTTCTACAATTCAGTTTCTTAAAAAGGAAATCTTGATTTATTCTGGGCGACAGCCAGATACAAGCTTCACATCGACCAAGACGTTGATAGCCTAACTTCGATAATAAGGATATCACGTAGTTTTAAAAATTCCTGGCTGTATACACGATCAAGAAAGGATTAATCGCAGCTATCAAACAATTGAAATCTATGTAAAACGACACAAAACATTCGGTTGTGCACAAACTGAACATTGTATAGGGAATTCCTTTAACAACCTATAGCCAGATTTAGCTTTGTGCAGCGGGCTCCATTAAGCGCATGAAAGCATATTACATACCGACACTTTAATTAAAAATATTATAATTAAAAAAAAATTGGTTTCCATTTCAATAAAAAAAGTAACAACATGTCATTGGATACAGGTATATACAAAATAACATGTTCAGATTGTCCGTCATTTTATATTGGATAAACAGGGCGGTCGTTCAAACTAAGGTATTCAGAGCATACAAGAGAGATAGGAAAATCAAAGACTGAGTCACGCTATGCACTACACATATTGTTTATGACACAAACACACAGATTTTAATACAAATGTAAGAGTTCTGACAGAATGACAAAGGGTGACCAGATGAATCGCGTTGCGGAATTAGAAATTTATAGGAACAAAGACAACATTCACATGCTAAACAGTAAAATAAACACGAATACAAATAAAATTTACGATTTAATTTTGCAAGAGGACATTTTACGAAAATTTGAGTCATAAGTAATTTTTAAACTGATGGTGATAGCTGTGTCTATCGAAATCGATATTTAATATATAAAAAAAAATTATAATTTCACTATAAGGACGACGTAGAATACTTATACTAAAAATAAAAATTAATGATTGTTTTTTAAAAAATAGTTTTTAAAATAAAATTTGTTTGTAAAAAGTTGTTTTCGTGTACGGTCTCAAAAAATTATAGTGAAAAATCTAAACGATAAATTATCCCCAAATTACAAATGTATTTGGCCGCAGAAACTCAAAAAAATGTTAAGCGGATTGTAAACCGAAACTCTTCTAAAATTTCACATGTGTATCAGGTTTACTATTAGAAAAATAACGGAATATATTGGTTAGACGTAAGAGTTTCTGAGATACTATCCATTATCTGATATTTATTATTTCGGCGTAAAAAAATCAAAGTTTATTTGCAAATTCTAATGTACCTTAAGTTAAAATTTGCAAATTAAAATTCATATGCAACCCCACACAACTATTTTTATATTTATTTGTAAATAAATGAACAAGAAGCGCTCATGGACCTATCGACACAAATTTCAGATTATTTATTAAAAGTTAGCCGAGTCATGTCCAGCATAGCCAAATACGGGGTGCTTTTTAAGCTCCAGGTCGATTCTGTTTGGCCACCATTTTGTTTTGGGTGACATTTGACGGTCGTATGGAGTGGTCGATAACAATGTGTTCAAATTATTAAAATATTTTATTTAAATAAATGTTCAATTGTGAATACGCGAAGAAAATTACGTGACGTTTTGGTGTTAAACATATGTCGAGCAAGTCAACCAATCAGCGTGAAATATATTGCATAATTTTGACAATTTGCATACACTCAGATTTAAAGTAAAGACTGGGTGACTGACTAGGACTGTTAACTGGACTATTAACCCAACATACACCAGAAAAGATTGATGCAGTGAGACAGAGTGTTGCTGAATGTCCAGGATCCTCTTATTGACGCAATGTACTATACTTGGGTATGTCTCTAACATGTTTGTTAAAAATTCTCAAGGAAGATTTCTATTTTTACTCATATAAAATTCAACTGACACAAGAGCTGCAGAGAAATGACAATGAACTGCGGGGAAATTGTAGTGCTCGAGTTTTACAGCTTGGTAAAGACTACCACCATTTTTTGACTAAAAATTATTATAAGCGACGAAGCACATTTCAACTTGACTCGCTTTGTTAATAAACAAAATAGCCGCTATTGAGGAACTGAACACCCTCAATTGATTCCTTTCGTATCAAACCCTCGTGGTACCAGATTGCTGGTCATCATTATCGGGACATGTTAGAAGAGTTTGCTGGGCCCAAATTAGATCAATTAGGCATACAGAACATGTCGTTCGAACAAAACGCTGCCCCATCATACACAGCTCGTTCTACTATGAAAATGTTGGGAGACATTTATTCTCGACCAAATAATGTCAAAAAAATGTTATATGAACTGGCCCCATGATCACTGATTTGACTTCTCCCGATCTTTTCCTATAAGGGGAACTTAAAGAGAAAGGTGTACACGAATAAGCCAACCACAATTTCAAATGAGCTTGAGCTCAATACGAAGGCTACTAGGATGGAGTGGATTTGTTTCTTGAAAAAATCTGAGGTTTTATGCCTAATGGTAGTATTTTTGTTCTTGTAGTTGTTGTTGTTGTACATTTATATTGGTTCCATATGTGCTTTTCCTTTACTAAAATTGTTGTGCCAATGAATAAATAAATGCTTAAGAAAAACATTAGAAACGAAATTGCAGACGTAACATCAGAAGCTTGCGAAAGTTATGAAAAATGTGGCCAGAGGGTGATGATTATATGATCTTTATCAATCAATAAAATATAAATTATAAAATTGTATTTCATTTAAAAACTATTGAGAAAAAACGTCAACCAAAAGCAAAAAGCATGTACAGGGTGGCGCACGAATCGTGCTACAAAAACAAAACGTAATAACTATTTTTCTGTGTGACTAATCTGTTTTTTATTTTTTTTATTTTGCAGATTATTATTTAAATTTACTAAAATGGATGCTTGGAATACCGAAACGAGGATTTGGATAGTGCAGCGCTACCATGCTTTGCAGTCCATCATTTCCGTCCAGAGGGAATTTAGGCGGGAGTTTGGCGGCACTCCCCCGAGTAGATGGACCATTATGAGGTTGGTACGCATGTTTGCTGAATCTGGAAGCATCGCACGTAGACCGTACAATCGAGATCCCTATGTTCGGGTCGAAGCCACAATCGCAGCTGTAGCATCATCAATTCAGGCAAATCCAAGTGTTTCGACTCGAGAGTTATCGGCGCAAATTGGAGTTAGCAGACGGTCATTACAACGGATAATTCATGATGACTTAAACTTGTTTCCGTACAAAATCCAAATTACAAGCAAATTAAAACCTCTGGATTTGCCTATTCGCCTGGAATTTTGCCGGAAAATTATTGAAATGGCCGAAGAAGACAACAACTTCATAAATTGCTTGTTTATGTCTGATGAGGCCCATTTTGATCTAAACGGCAATGTAAACAAGCAAAATTGCCGTATATGGAGTGAAACTAATCCAGAAATACTCCATGAGACGGAACTGCACCCAGAACGAGTGACAGTGTGGTGCGCAGTTTCATCAAGATGCATTGTCGGGCCATACTTCTTTGAAGTAAACGGTGAAACAGTAACTGTAAATGGGGACCGTTATTTAAACATGTTGAAAGATTTTTTTTACCCAGAACTGCGGCGAAGACGTATCCCTTTTAACAGCATTTGGTTCCAGCAAGATGGAGCAACTGCACATATAGCCAGACCGGTTATGGAGGAGCCCCAACGAAAATTTCCAAATAAATTAATATCCAGAAACTCCACTTTCCGCTGGCCCCCAAGGTCACCTGACCTCACTGCACCAGATTTTTTTTTATGGGGTTATGTCAAACAAGAGGTGTTTAAAACGAAACCAAGGAATTTGACTGAATTGAAGCAGTCCATTACAACAATAATTGAGGCGATCCCGACTTCAACCCTTCAGTGCGCAATGAATAATTTTCTGATCAGGTGTCGCACATGCGTGAATGAGCATGGAGGTCATTTACGGTCTATCATTTTCAAAACTAATTAGTTAAATAAAAATAAAATTGAATTATCTATACAATAAAAAAAAATAAAGCCGATTAGTCACACAGAAAAAAAGTTATTACGTTTTGTTTTTGTAGCACGATTCGTGCGCCACCCTGTATAAGGATTACCTTTAAAATGCATCTTAGAAACTATTTTAATCTTGTAGAAAGGACAAAACTTCCTCTAAAATTTATGTTCCAATTTAAATACCATCCTAGAAACCAAAATTTAAAATGATTGGATGTGAAATGGCGAAGTTTAATCCAGGATAAACATATCCTACATAGGAAATGCCATTTTCTATGAGCTTTTGGCAAATTTATACCAAATTTATTTTAAGCATAATTGTTTGATGTAAAAGCCGCGTAATTTCCACAGATTTGGCCACTATACTGGATATTTTAAAACATTTATTTTTGTTAATGCCGTATCGAAATTTAGTTTTGATCAACTAACAAACTAAGTAAGATTTATCCACCATCAAAATACAAAAAATAAATTTTGGAAATAAACTATAAATTTAAAAAATTATTGTTTGTTGGTATATCATAAAAAATCTTCGAAGTTAAAAAATATGTATTTTTATACCAGACACCCCATAATAATATAATCGTAACAGATATATAACCCTTTACTTCCCTTTAATCGAACATAAATTGATGATTGTCATTATAATCATCATGTAAAAAGAGATAATAAATAAATTAAAAATACTTGAATTATAATTATTTTTTATTGTTTTGATCGTAAAAGTGACAAATAAACTTTTTTGGGTGTTGTGCTGGTTGATGGATACCAAAGGATGGGCAATCTTTTTATTTCCTTCAAAAAATTATCTCTCTTGTCTGTTCCGCATGTACACTCGAATATTTAGTTATTAGACAACAGTTCGTTTATAAGGTGTGGTGGTTTGTTTTAAAAGTAATAATTTTACATTTTTATGATTTTTTAATTACAATTTTGTTTGTTGATTATGATGTTGAATTAATGTAAAAACATCGCTTGGTTGAAACAAATTTTATAGTTTTTTGCGAAATATTCTACTCGAATGGTTAAGATGACAATTTTTTATGTATTTTTATATAGAAGATAACGATGGATGGATGCCGAGGGTGTGACTGTTTATTATTTGGAACGGGTTAAAATGATTAAAAGCTTAAGGTTTCTGGAGAGGATACAGTACAGAGTCGTTAAATATTTTAATGACTTATAAATTCAAGCGGCACTACTACAACCGTAATATAAAATAAATGTAAATCTTCGTTTATATTAAGATTAACATGACTTAATCTTTTGGCGAATCCAATAACAAATGTGGCGAAAGCTTTGTATAATTTATGGTTTTTAAAAATCACCAATAAGAATTACATATTAATGATTCGACAGCTAGCCATTCTATTTCATTTTTAATTATGCGTTTGACACGATAGGCGTATTAGCAAATAACGAATTTCGCTACAGTGTAGAAAACGAAACTGAAATGTTTGACCTTTTAGAAAGTTTAAAACAATAATTTGTATTTTTGCATATTTCATCTTTTAAGCAGTAATAGTATCGGTCGAGAAAATAGAAATTATAGAAATGATTTGTATTATATTGCAAAACTAAATGCATATGAAATAAGCCTAACGTAAAAAATCGTATTTCTCTCACAATCGGCAACACGAAATTTATTAATGAATGAAACTATATTTATATTCAATTTGTACAGTTTTAAGGCTAGTATTGTTTAAGGAAGACGTCCAGTAACTGTCTAAGCCAGAAACGTTCAGAGGTCTTTTCGGTGATGAACTATATTTTGCACTAATAGTTAATTTTTCTAAAATAAGCGAATAATGTACTATCGCCTTGATAAAATAATAAAACTCCAAAAATTACCATTTTTTGTTAAGTAAACTGAATTGATTTAAATTTTAAATAGAAGTGGAAATTTATGCAACAGAATGTTGGCAGAATTCATAAAGGATTTGAGCATTCAACAATAATAGATTTAATTTAGCAAATAATGTAACCTATCAAAGAAGGTAAACTATCAATAATAAATAATGAATGAATGGTACATCAAGTTCATTTTTACGTATGAGTTATGCACAACGAAGAAATAGTTCGTTTCGTGTGTTATTACGCAGGTTATAATCAAACCACATTATAAAATTATTTGAGTTGGAACTTGGCATATAAACATTTACATAAGATAACAATAATAGCACAATCTAAATTTCATTCTGATAAACAAACTATTTATTTGCAAATTTTTATTATTAAATTTTTAATTTTAGAATCAAGAATATTCTTTTGGGTTCAGGGAGGGCAAATATAGATAAATCTTGTTAAATTTAACGGTCGGCGGGAGAGTTCGTCAGTTTTCATGGATAGTAAACGGTATGAGGGCAACACAAAGACCCATGCAATGGAACAGGAAACATTATCCCGGGTGTAAAATCCAGATTTTATTGTGTCAATTAATAAAACAGACTGGCGGTACGGATTCTTGGGGAGCCAATTATTATAAACTAGATTGTTCTGAGGCGCTTCGCGCCCGTTTATTCCCACCCAAGTGAAGGTAAATATTTATTAAAAATACGGGTGCTTTGCACCCGTACACTAATTAAACAACCAAATTTTCCGAGCTTTTGGTAACTACGCCATCATCAGGGTTTGTTGTGTTTTTTATTAATTTATAAATACATTAATTGAATGTTAAAAAATTCTATTAAGAGAAAAAAATCGCAAAATGTTTTACTTTAG